>JARQOD010000001.1:192846396-192907323 GCA_033576555.1 Oophaga sylvatica
TCCTCTGTCAGACACAATGTTCTCAGGAATGCCGTGTAAACGAACCACGTGCTGAAGGAACAACGGCACCAATTCAGAGGAGGAAGGCAACTTAGATAATGGCACAAGATGTATCATTTTGGAAAACCTATCACAAATTACCCAGATGGCAGTCATTCTCTGAGAAACAGGAAGGTCGGAAATGAAATCCATAGAGATATGGGTCCATGGTCTCTTAGGCACAGGCAATGGCATCAACAAACCACTAGAGCGAGAGCAAGGCTTGGAGCGAGAGCAAGTCCCGCAGGACTGCACAAATTCCCTGACATCACGAGACAAGGTAGGCCACCAAAAGGACCGACTAACCAAGTCTCTAGTACCAAAAATTCCGGGATGCCCAGCCAATGCGGAACAATGAATCTCAGACATCACACTCTTTTTCCACTGGTCCGGGACAAACAATTTTCCAACAGGGCAGCACTCGGGCCTATCCTCCTGACACCCCTCCAGAGCAAGTCTCAAATTGGGCGAGATGGCGGAAAGAACTACACCCTCTTTCAAAATAACAGAAGGATCAGATAACTCAGGAGAGTCCACAAGGAAACTCCTCGAGAGGGCATCCGCCTTAACATTCTTAGTGCCAGGAAGAAAGGAAACCACAAAATTAAAACGTGTGAAAAACAAGGCCCACCTGGCCTGTCTAGGATTGAGTCGCTTGGCAGATTCCAGATAGACCAGATTCTTATGGTCCGTAAGGACCACCACCTGATGTTTGGCTCCCTCCAGCCAATGTCTCCACTCTTCAAAAGCCCACTTCATGGCCAATAACTCCCGATTACCCACGTCATAATTACGTTCAGTAGGAGAAAATTTTCGAGAGAAAAAGGCACAAGGGTTACTTTTAGAGGTCTCTGGATCTTTTTGGGACAAAACGGCACCTGCCCCAATTTCAGAGGCATCAACCTCCACCTGAAATAGCAGAGAAACATCAGGCTGCCGTAGAACAGGAGCAGAAGTGAATCTTTGCTTAAGTTCCTGAAATGCAGAGACTGCCTCAGGAGGCCATTCACCACATCAGAACCCTTTTTGGTCAAATCAGTTAATGGTTTAACAATAACCGAGAAATTACCAATAAATTTACGATAAAAATTGGCAAAACCCAAAATCTTTGAAGAGCCTTTAATGAAGTAGGTTGGACCCAATCACAGATGGCCTGAACCTTGACCGGGTCCATTTCAATAACAGATGGGGACAAAATGAATCCCAGAAATGAGATCCTCTGTACGCCAAAAAGACACTTTGATCCCTTCACATACAGAGCATTCTCTCTCAAAATCTGGAATACAGTTCGAACATGTTCACATGAGAGTCCCAGTCATTAGAAAAAATCAAGATATCATCCAAATAAACAATCAGAAATTTGTCCACAAAATCCCTGAAAATGTCATTCATGAAGGACTGGAAGACGGAAGGAGCATTAGTGAGCCCAAAGGGCATCACTAGGTACTCAAAATGCCCTTCAGGGGTATTGAATGCCGTCTTCCATTCATCCCCGTGCTTAATGCGAATAAGGTTATACGCCCCCCTGAGGTCAAGCTTGGTAAACCAAGTAGCGTTTTTCACCCTGGAAAACAGGTCAGAAATCAAGGGTAACGGATATTGATATTTCACAGTAATATTGTTCAAAAGACGATAATCAATACACGGCCTTAATGAACCATCCTTTTTGGCCACAAAGAAAAAACCGGCACCTAAGGGTGAAGAGGATGGTCTGATATGACCCTTCTCCAATGATTCCTTGATATAAGACCGCATAGCGTCATGTTCAGGTACAGACAAGTTAAAAAGGCGACCTTTAGGGAATTTACTACCCGGCACTAATTCAATAGCGCAGTCATAGCTCCTATGGGGAGGCAAGGATGCAGATTTACTTTCGCTAAACACATCAGAAAAATCAATCAAAAAGTCAGGAACATCCTGAGCCTGGGGGGAGGCAGAAAAAACAGGAGTGTTGGTATTAACACATTGGCAGCCCCAACTGGTTACAGACACAGATTTCCAATCCAAAACAGGATTATGAGACTGTAACCAAGGGAAACCCAGTACGATAATATCATGCAGATTATAGAGAACCAAAAATTTGCAGCACTCCTGGTGATCAGGTTCAACCCTCATTATCACCTGAGTAGAGAACTGAGGTTTATTCTCAGCCAAAGGGGTAGAATCGATCCCCAGTAGGGGAATAGACTTCTGTAGGGGTATCAAGGGAAACCCACAACGTTTAGCAAAATCATAATCCATCAGGTTAATAGCTGCTCCAGAATCAACGAAAGCCTGAGCAGAAAATGAGGACAGAGAGCATATCAGAGTGACAGTTAATAAAAACTTAGTCTGAACATTACCCAAGACAACTGAGCGTGCAAAACGTCTTCCCCGCTTAGGGCAGACCGAAATAGCATGAGAGGCATCACCACAGTAGAAACATAACCCATTGCGCTTTCGAAACTCATGACTCTGTGCCCCAGACACCACTCTATCACACTGCATGGATTCAGAAGCAGGTTCACAAGGCAACGCATACTTCTCCGCTCACGCAAACGTCTGTCAATTTGAATCGCTAATGACATAGAATCATTGAGACCAGAGGGGACAGGGAATCCCACCATAACATCCTTTACATTATCTGACAGACCCTTCCGGAAAAGGGCCCAAAGCGTCGTCATTCCACTTGGTCAGGACTGCCCACCTACGGAATCTCTGACAGTATAACTCAGCGTCATCAAGCCCCTGATTTAATGCCAACAAGGCTTTTTCAGCTTGATCAGTGACATTAGGCTCATCGTACAATAACCCCAAAGCTGAAAAAATGCATCAACATCACTCAAAACAGGATCCCCAGGTGTCAGGGAAAAAGCCCAATCCTGAGGATCGCCGCGCAGGAGAGAGATGACAATTTGAACCTGCTGCGCTGCGTTCCCTGAGGACTTAGATTTAAGGCAAAAACAATTACAATTATTTGAAATTCTGAACTTAGCTCGATACCTAAACAAATCTGGCATGGGGATCCTAGGTTCCACAACAGGCAACCTAGCAAGATATGCAGCAATACTCTGAACCTCAGTGGCAAGCTGATCCACACGGCCAGACAACTGTGCAAACTCCATTGAGAGAAAAGATCCTCCCCAGCACCCAGAGATACAGAGGGAAAAAAAAAAAAAATGCAACAAACAGAAAAATATCTCTGACAACTCTGACAACCTTTTTTTTTTTTTTTTTTTTCTTTCACAATATTTTTCCCTTCTGTGAGTACCATACAATATTAATTTTTGGCCGGTGATACTGTTATGATTTGGTAGCTGAGGAGAGCAGGTAAAAAGGCAATACACCAGAGCAGTTGGAATCTATGAGATTGCAGTACCCTGACTAACCACCACAACTAGAGGCAGCCGTGGAGCGTTCCTACGTTGGTCCTAGACGCCTCGTCACAGCCTGAGAAACTAATTACACCTAAAGATAGAAATAGGAAAGCTATCTGCCCCGGAGCAGAACCCCAAATTAATAGAAAGCCCCCAAACATGTAATGGCGGTTAGACAAGAAGAAACACTGACACAGAAAGAAAATAGCATGAGCAAACGCTGGGGCCCAAACTAACTAAATAGAAAAGGATAGGAAGGGTACTTACTGCAATCCCAGAAAACCCTGAAAAGCACCAACTCTACTAATTTCAAAAACACCTGAGATCACACGACCTCTACCACCTAAATTAGTTCTCTGGTGTAACAAAATCAAAACAGCAGCCACTGAAAAAACTGCAAAAAGCAAAAGTACAAACATCAGTGGCTGAACTAACTGAGAGGGAAAAGCCCCCGGAGGGGACTCTGAAGGCCCCCACAGAAGTGCAGGACAAAATGCAAAAATCTAGCACAAAAACAAAAAGAAGAAAATGTCTTATCTGATAGCAGGAGATGCAGACACGACACAGCAGGCTACAAGGGAAACAGCATTCAAGGATTGAGACCAGAACAATTGATCACGGCAACCCTGATGGGAAGGTGACTCCCTTATATAAGACCAGTCAGTAACACCTGATTCCCATTCCTCACAATCTTCACTGGACAGACCAGCACCGCTTGTAACCACCAGAGGGAGCCTCTGCTCAGAACTCATATCAAGCCCATTCACAACATCAGACATGTAGAGAAGCTGATTTTTTTTATAAAACTGTGCAGTGGTCTCTTAACTTTTGCCAGAGCTGTTAATAATAATATATATATATATATATATATATATATATATATATATTTATGTACCGTATATACTCTAGTATAAGCCGACCAGAGTATAAGCCGAGGCACCTAATTTTGCCACTGAAAACTGGGTAAGCTGATTGACTCAAGTATAAGCCGGGTATGCATTGTCCTATTGTAAGAGGTTTGTCAACACCACAGCAGGGTTTTTTTTATACCTTCCTTCGTTAAATAAGATTTGGTTCAGGTGATCACCTAATCAGAATCTGGGTCATCCTCGTTGAGATGCTGCAGCAGCTGGATTTTGTAAGGGTGCCATTTGTGAGTAGCTGAATTTGCAGAATGGGCAAAACAAAAATCGGAAGAGGACTCTCAGTTTACACAGAACATTATGTTCAGTGATGGGGCAAACTTTTTTGGGTGGGCCATTTATATGGACACACCTAAATGAAATGGGAATGGTGACAGTTTTCTTGCGTAGGGTGTCTTGCATTGAAATCTGCTGCAATGACCCGGGTACTGTGTTCACCAGACATCAACACAATTTCTATCCACTACTCACGTGTTAACCTCTGCGACATGTCAATGGCTGTAAACAAAGAGAAATTTGTAAATAACTCATGAAAGAATAACGTTATGTTAAAACCAAGCACACCATTGTTTTTCTTGTGAAATTCTCAATAAGTTTGATGTGTCACATGACCCCTTCCCATTGTAATAAATAAAGTTGGATCCAAAATGGCCGACTTCAAAATGGCCGCCATGGTCACCAGCATCTTGAAAAGTTTCCCCTTCCCATATAATAATGTGCCACAAACAGGAAGTTGATATCACCAACCTTTCCCATTTTATTTAGGTGTATCCATATACATGGCCCACCCTGTATATAATCCATAAAATTATCATTATGTAAATTAGGGGGCAGGTCACTGAGGGACAGCAGTCTGCATTATGAATACCTAATCAGAGCACCAAATAAAGAACCCCCCTCCAGGCCCACCCCGCAGCATGAGCATATCATTTACTAAAAACTGAAAATAAAGATTAAAGAACAACCACAAGATGGATTTCATCACCCAGGTATCATTTTAATCAGTATATCGGTGCCAACCTGACACTGTAGGTTACTGTGCACAATCCTGCTGACAAGTTACCTTTAAAGCAAGAATTTATCAAGTGAATTGCACAAGGGGTTATTGTATGAAAAGTTGCACTTTATGGAGCATGACAAATTTTGTAATTTTTCTTACATTTAATAACTGTTGGAGCTATTGGGCAAAATTTAAAGGGCAGGCCTGTCTTGCAACTTTGTGACAGATTTAATTTTTTATCTTTAGAACATTTCAAAATGCAGCAGATGTAGTAAAAGGTGTACAGTTTTGGCCATTTTAATCCTAAAAAAAAATTACAACTGAAAATCCACTTCATACATCTGTAAGGGGTTGTTTCTGCTGCATGTGCATGGATTTCTGGAATTTATTCATGAAGATATTTGCAAAAAATACTAAATATACCGTAAATCAAATATTAAAATACTACAAAAGTACAACATACTATAAAGCAAAAATAAGTGTTTTGACTAAAGACCCAAAAATTCGTCTTCCCTCCATACACTTTAGATAACGATCTATTATTTAGGCCACTGGTGGGAAATCTTTTTCCAGCCGGGGGGTCATTTGGAAATTTCTACCATCATTTGGGGGCCACACAAAAATGATCACTTTGAAAATTACCCCAGTATATTTAGTCAAACAATTAATTACGGTGACTCACACTTAATGTGACGACTGGACCTGCTTCAATTTAGTGTAGCTGTGATGTTAGGTAATACTGTTCATGTTGCTTCTCACAGCTGCTTTTCCAGGCTTGTGTTGGCCAGGAGAGCAGTCAACTTTTTGTCATAAGTTTTGTAAATCCCATACATCACAGAGGAGACACTGGGACTACTGTATTTACATCACTTAGGAGACGCTGAGACAGTTGTATATATACCACATTGGAGATGATGGGACTGCTATATAAGCTTCACATAGGAGACACTGTGACTGCTGTCTATACATCACACAGGCGATGCTGGGACTGCTGAATGTACATTACATAGGAGACACTGGGGACTGCTGTATATAATCATGTAAGAGACACAGGGACTGCTGGATATACATCACAGGAGACGCTGGGACTGCTGAATATATATCATATAGGAGTCGCAGGGACTGCTGTACATACAGTTAGGTCCATATATATTTGGACAGAGACAACATTTATCTAATTTTGGTTCTAGACATTACCACAATGAATTTTAAACAAAACAATTCAGATGCAGTTGAAGTTCAGACTTTCAGCTTTCATTTGAGGGTATCCACATTGAAATTGGATGAAGGGTTTAGGAGTTTCAGCTCCCTAACATGTGCTACCCTGTTTTTAAAGGGACCAAAAGTAATTGGACAATTGACTTCAAGGCTATTTCATGGACAGGTGTGGGCAATCCCTTCATTATATCATTCTCAATTAAGCAGATAAAAGGGCTGGAGTTGATTTGAGGTTTGGTGTTTGCATTTGGAAGTTTTTGCTGTGAAGGAAACATGCTTTCAAATGATTCTCCATGCAGGTGAAACAACCCATCCTTAAGCTGCAAAAACAGAAAAAAAAACATCCGAGAAATTGCTACAACATTAGCAGTGGCAAAATCTAGTTTGGTACATCCTGAGAAAGAAAGCACTGGTGAACTCATCAATGCAAAAAGACCTGGGCGCCCACGGAAGACAACAGTGGTAGATGATCGCAGAATAATCTCCATGGTGAAGAGAAACCCCTTCACAACAGCCAACCAAGTGAACAACACTCTCCAGGAGGTAGGCGTAGCAATATCCAAATCTACCATAAAGAGAAGACTGCATGAAATTAAATACAGAGGGTTCACTGCACGGTGCAAGCCACTCATAAGAATCAAGAATAAAAAGGCTAGGCTGGACTTTACTGAAAAAACATCTAAAAAAGCCGGCACAGTTCTGGAAGAACATTCTTTGGACAGATTTCAAGATCAACCTCTACCAGAATGATGGAAAGAGAAAAGTATGGCGAAGGCGTGGTACAGCTCATGATCCAAAGCAAACCACATCATCTGTAAAATACGGCGGAGGCAGTGTGATGGCTTGGGCATGCATGGCTGCCAGTGGCACTGGGTCACTAGTGTTTATTGATGATGTGACACAGGACAGAAACAGCCGAATTAATTCTGAGATATTCAGAGCCATACTGTGTGCTCAGATCCAGCCAAATGCAGCCAAACTGATTGGTCGTCATTTCATACTACAGATGGACAATGACCCAAAACATAAAGCCAAAGCAACCCAGGAGTTTATTAAAGCAAAGAAGTGAAATATTCTTGAATGGCCAAGTCAGTCACCTGATCGCAACCCAATTGAGCATGCATTTCACTTGTTAAAGACTAAACTTCAGACAGAAAGGCCCACAAACAAACAGCAACTGAAAACCACCGCAGTGAAGGCCTGGCAGAGCAAAAAGGAGGAAACACAGCGTCTGGTGATGTCCATGAGTTCAAGACTTCAGGCAGTCATTGCCAACAAAGGGTTTTCAACCAAGTACTAGAAATGAACATTTTATTTATAATCATTTAATCTGTCCAATTACGTTTGGTCCCTTTAAAAACAGGGTGGCACATGTTAAGGAGCTGAAACTCCTAAACCCTTCATCCAATTTTAATGTGGATACCCTCAAATGAAAGCTGAAAGTCTGAACTTCAACTGCATCTGAATTGTTTTGTTTACAATTCATTGTGTAATGTCTAGAACCAAAATTAGATAAATGTTGTCTCTGTCCAAATATATATGGACCTAACTGTACACACATAGGAGATGCTGGGACTGCGGTACATACATAACTGGAAAATTGACACTGCTGTATATGCATCCCAGGAGACACTGGGGTCATATAAATTACAGGAGGGGCTGGGGGGTATAGACATCATAGGAGATGCTGGGACATATTCATCACTGGGGAGGATGGGGGGAATAGACATCACTGAGGGGCTTTGTACATCACTAGGAAGCATAGACAGCACTGGGGGTATATATGTCCCTGGGGGGAATATACATCACTGGTGGGGTCACATACATCACTGGGGGCTATATACAGCACTGGGGGCTATATACATCACAGGTGGGGGGGATATACAGCACTGCGGCCATATACAGCACTTCTGGGGCAAATATATCACTGGGGAATATACATATCACTTGGGGCACATACAGCCCTGGAGGGATATACAGCATTTGGGGAAGAAGGATATACAGCACTGGGGGGCGGACAGGCATCGCTAGGGAGGCACATGGATCACCGGGTGGGGGCTCATAGATTACCGGGGGTGACATAAAGATCACAGGGGGGCACAAAGATCATAGGGGGCACAAAGATCACAGGGGGCACAAACATCACAGGGGGCACAAACATCACAGGGACACAGAGATCACTGTGGGTGGCACGAAGATCACAGGGGGCACAAACCACAGTAGGGCACATAGCTGGAGGGCACTTAGCTGGAGGGGACAGAGATGACATGGGAGCACAAATATCACAGGGAGGTACATAGCAGGGGCACAGGGATCACAGAGGGGCACAAAGCTGGGCGCCACAAATCATAGGGGTGCACATAGCTGGGGGGCACAGAGATCACAGGGGGGCATATAGCTGGAGGGCACAGAGATCACAGGGGGGCATATATCTGGGTGACAGATAGATCACAGGAGAACAGAGATCACAGGGGGCATATAGCTGAAGACTCTTTTGTCCGCCAGCTATCGAATGTGTATGGGGGCCTTAAGGAACAAAAATTATGAATTACTAATTTACTTAAGAATTTGGCTATCCAAAATGTGAACTTAGTTTTTCAAGCTCTAATACATCCCATGTCATGAAAGAGTTATCATAATCCTGTTAATTGTTGCATTTGCAACTGGAGGAATATACCAAACATTCCTATTTGGGAACAATTTTATAGGATGATACAATAAGAATATCCTTCTAATCATGGCAAAATCTTATTGCATGTGTATAGTTTCCATACAAATGTACTTATATCAGGTTTTGGGCTAGTATTTGTGTATATGGCCACCTTTCTATTTTCAGTGCTGCCAATCCATGTTCTATCTCTGCTTCTGTGAAGATTAGTATTGCCAGGCATGCAGCGTCTTCAAATTATTTAGTTCACCTTTCTTATCACCATCGGGATTTACAACACTTTATAGAGCAGTCTTCTGCAAACCCCACTTGCCCTGAAATTAATGTTCTGTCTACAGTTTGGCTATCCCAGTAAGTCAGTAGGGTATGCAGGATAATTCAATTTGTAATAATACATTAAAAGTGAAAGGTTTGGGATATAATGCATTTCATATTGAGACATTTTTTGTGATTACCCTTCCACAGCCTGATGTTCCATTAAAGTATGATGATCTGATCGGAATTTTCTCACCATTCCCAGATGATCAAGTGAGCTGACTACAGCCCAAGAAAAATGTAAATGTAACAAAAATAAATAAGTAAAGCTTCTCCCTGCACTTAGGAAACAAAATATATTGGGCATATTTAGACAGAATTGGCAATGGGGTCAGTTTTAGAGAAATTGTGTGCCTCTCTACTCTTTCTCCAGACTCTGGGACCTTGATTTCCAAATGAAATGCAAAATTTACTTTCATTTGAAAAGAACACCTTGGACCACTGAGCAAAAGTCCAGTTCATTTTCTAATTGGCTCAGGTATGATGCTTCTGGCGTTGTCTATTGGCCATGAGTGGCTTGGCACAAGGAATGCAACACTTGTAGCCCATGTCCTGGATACGTCTGTGTGTGGTGGCTCATGAAGCAATGACTCCAGCAGCAGTCCACTCCTTTTGAATCTCCCCCAAATTTTTGAATGGCCTTTTCTTAACAATCCTTTCAAAGCTGCGGTTATCCCGGTTGGTTGTGCACCTTTTTCTACACACTATTTACTTCCACTCAACTTTCCAATAACATGCTTGGATACACCACTCTGTGAACAGACAGCTTCTTTAGCAATGACCTTTTGTGGCTTACCCTCCTTGTGGAGTGTGTCAATGACTGCCTTCTGGGCATCTGTCAAGTCAGCAGTCTTCCCTATGATTGTGGAGCCTACTGATATAGATGAAGGGACCTTTTTAAAGGCTTAGGAAGCTTTTGCAGGTGTTTTTTTGTTAATTATTCTAATAAACTGAGATAATGACTTTTGGGTTTTCATTGACTGTAAGCCATAATCATCAACATAAACAGAAATAAACACTTGTAATAGATCACTCTGTTTGTAATGATTCTATAATATATAAGTTTCACTTCTTGTATTGAAGAACTAAAATAAATCAACTTTTTGATGATATTCCAATTTAGTGAGAGACACTTGTAATAGGTTTTTCATTCTGAGCTATCCAGGCAGCTCTTGCCACTTTCGTCAACAAACATGAATTTGCCAAAAGAAAGAGGCTCTAATCTATATGGAAGGAGTGCCCCGTAGTGTTGGTAGTCAATCTCATAGCCACCATCTACTGCAGGGGTGGGGAACCTCAGGCCCCAAGGCCATTTACGGCCCTCGATGACCTTTTATCCGGCCCCCGAGCAGATTCTCAGGGACTGCTGTGCTTTGGCAGGGAGCTGTATTTTGATTGCCACCAGCTCATTCATTTCTTCTTGCTCTGTAAGTACACATGTAGTGTTCACTACTGAACACTGAAGGGCATGCAATGAAAGATTACATCCTGACACCAGTGCCACAGTCAGGATGTACTTTGTGGGTGGAGTTTGTACGGCCCCCGAAGGATGGTATAAATATCCAAATGGCCCTTGGCATAAAAAAATTTCCCACCCCTGATCTACTGTATCATGCTGATGGAATATATAGAGTTGTAAAGGGGGTCAGACATCTGCTTTCAAACCGATTAGTAATACATTTTTGCTGTTCTGTAGTCTGCAGGTAGTGAGAACTTACTTGTGAATACAGTTGTATGAAAAAGTGTTTGCCCCCTTCCTGATTTACTATTCTTTTGCATGTTTGTCACACTTAAATGTTTAAGACCACTAAACAATTTTAAATATTAGACAAAGATAACGCAAGTAAACACAAAATGCAGTTTTTAATTGAAGGTCTTTATTATTAAGGTAAAAAGAAATCCAAACCTACAGGGCCCTGTGTGAAGACGTGATTGGCCCCTAAACTTAATAACTTGTTGGGCCATCCTTAGCAGCATCAACTGCAATCAAGCGTTTGCGATAACTGGCAATGAGTCTTTTACAATGCTCTGGATTAATTTTGGCCCACTCTTCTTTGCAGAATTGTTGTAATTCTGCCACATTGGAGGGTTTCTGAACATGAACCGTCTTTCTAAGGTCATGCCACAGCATCTCAATCGAATTAAGGTCAGGACTTTGACTAGACCACTACAAAGTGTTAATTTTGTTTTTCTTCAGGTATTCAGAGGTGGACTTGATGGTGTGTTTTGGATCGTTGTCCTGCTGCATAACCCAAGTGCGCTTCAGCTTGAGGTCACAAACAGATGGCTGGACATTCTCGTTCAGGATTTTGTGGTAGACACCAGAATTCATGGTTCCATTTACCACAGCAAGTCTAGGTACTGAAGCAGCAAAACAGCCCCAGACCATCTGTAACAATTATGTGGGTACTATAGAATCTGATCGCGTGTGATAGAACGAATCTGAGACCAAAGCTGAGACAAACAAGTGTATTTAACAAAGTAAAGATGTATATCTTCGTACCGTGTTAGCCAGTAGATAGAAAAATATTTAGAGTTGAGAGTCCTCAGTGGTTGATACCTTTTAATGGCTAACTGAAAAGATGGTAACAAATTGCAAGCTTTCGAGACTACTCAGGTCTCTTCATCAGGCTGAACTAATACAAAATCTGAAGAATCACATATTTATACACAAAAACACAGAAAAAATGCAATAGGTAAGACAAGTGACGTGAAGCAGAATAGTCATTATGGCAGAGGGATGAGCATAAATATTGGAACAGTTCATAGATAAGGAGAGAAAGTTTTATTACCCTCTGATTGGGGTCTGGTAATGTTTTGTGATGTTTTCACAGGGTATTTGGAGTAAATTCCTTAATTGATGTAATAGGCCATAAAACCATGTGACAGGTTCATTCCAGCATTAAGAGTGTCAAAGGTCACCATCAATTTGTATTCGCAAATTCTTCTCTGTCTCTGAGATGTGAATCTGCTTCTTAGTACCAGTATTTTCATATCTGACATGCTATGATCAGGGGAGCAAAAATGTTTTGCCACAGGTAGATCCATTCTTTTTTAGCATGTCAGATATGAAAATACTGGTACTAAGAAGCAGATTCACATCTCAGAGACAGAGAAGAATTTGCGAATACAAATTGATGGTGACCTTTGACACTCTTAATGCTGGAATGAACCTGTCACATGGTTTTATGGCCTATTACATCAATTAAGGAATTTACTCCAAATACCCTGTGAAAACATCACAAAACATTACCAGACCCCAATCAGAGGGTAATAAAACTTTCTCTCCTTATCTATGAACTGTTCCAATATTTATGCTCATCCCTCTGCCATAATGACTATTCTGCTTCACGTCACTTGTCTTACCTATTGCATTTTTTCTGTGTTTTTGTGTATAAATATGTGATTCTTCAGATGTTGTATTAGTCTATGCCTGATGAAGAGACCTGAGTAGTCTCGAAAGCTTGCAATTTGTTACCATCTTTTCAGTTAGCCATTAAAAGGTATCAACCACTGAGGACTCTCAACTCTAAATATTTTTTTAACAAAGTAAGAAATTGAACCAAATCTAACAGAGATCTTCCTGCAATTGTAACGAAGTGCACAGCGCAGTATAGAAATGTTCAGCAAACTTAATAGCGGGTGCTTGACCGCTAATACTAATATGACGCAGGAGTGCACACGGCACTTAAACTTGGGAGTCCAGAAATACACAGGTGGCACTTTAATAGGAGAAGGACTCTAAATGTACCTTTTGGGCTGAAAAGTCCCTCTCAAGTCCAGCACCGCAGCCCAACAGACACAGTCCAAGAAGAGATAATGATGTCAGAATTTCTTACTGACCACAGCAGTTCCAGAGGCGAGCAGCTCCTCACTAGAAGTCCGGAAGAGGTAACCCCGGTCAGGATCAAGGAGCCGCGCAGAGGACTGAAGGCAGCTGAACGTGGAGAGGTAGAGCACCGAGTAACAAGCAGCAGCATCAGGTAGTCCAGAAGCAAACAGGAAGAAGCTCAGGAGCCAACAGCAACAAAATACTCAGACAAGGAGGAACACCCGACCTGGACTTAAATAGCAGGACAGACAGGAAGTTCCAGGACAGGGCGAGGTACATGACTCCATCTTGGACAAGGGCAAACAGGCTCAGTGTAAAATCCAGAATCCTTACACCATCACACCATCACCACCATATTTTACTGTTATGACGTTCCTTTTCTGAATTGCTGTATTACCTCTACGCCAGATGCAATGGGACATACACTAAAAAGTTAAACTTTTGTCTCATCAGTCCACAGAGAATTCTACCAAAAGTGTTGGGGATCATCAAGGTGTTTTCTGGCAAAACTGAGACGAGCTGCTATGTTCTTATTGTTCAGTAGTGGTTTTCGTATTGGAACTCTACCATGAAGGCCATTTTTGCCCAGTCTCTTTCTTATGATGGAGTCATGAAGACTGACCTTATCTGGGACAAGTGAGCCCTGCAGTTCCTTGGATGTTGTTGTGGGGTCTTTTGTGATCTCTTGGATGAGTTGTTACTGTGTTCTTAGGGGTAATTTTGGTCAGCCAGCCATTTCTGGGAAGGTTCATCACATGTTTTCGCTATTTGTGGTTAATGGCTCTCACTGTGGTTCACTGGAATCTCAAAGCTTTAGAAATGGCTTTATGACCTTTTCCAGACTGATATATCTCAATTACTTTGTTTCTCAGTTGTTAAATAATTTCTTTTGATTGTGGCATGATGTCTAGCTATTGTGGATCTTTTGGTCTACTTCACTTTGTCAGGCAGATCCTATTTAAGTGATTTCTTGATTGAGAACAGATGTGGCTCTAATCAGGCCTGGGTGAGGCTAGAGGGGGAGGGCAACCAGTTTTTCACACAGGGCCCTGTAGGTTTGGATTTCTTGTTCCCTTAATAATAAAGGCCTTCATTTAATAACTGCATTTTGTGTTTATTTGTGTTATCTTTGCCTAATATTTAAATTTGTTTAGTGATCTGCAGTGCCTTGCAAAAGTATTCGGCCCCCTGGAACTTTCAACCTTTTCCCACATATAATGCTTCAAACATAAAGATACCGAATCAACAACAAGTGGGACACAATTGTGAAGTTGAATGAAATTTATTGGTTATTTTAAATTTTTGTGGAAATACAAAAACTGAAAAGTGGGGCGTGCAATATTATTCGGCTCCTTTACTTTCAGTGCAGCAAACTCACTCCAGAAGTTCATTGTGGATCTCTGAATGATCCAATGTTGTCCTAAATGACTACTGATGATAAATATAATCCACCTTTGTGTAATCAAGTCTCCGTATAAATACACCTGCTCTGTGATAGTCTCAGGGTTCTGCTTGAAGCACAGAGAGCATCATGAAGACCAAGGAACACAACAGGCAGATCCATGATACTGTTGTGGAGAAGTTTAAAGCTGGATTTGGATACAAAATGATTTCCAAAACTTTAAACATCCCAAGGAGCACTGCGCAAGCAATCATATTGAAATGGAAGGAGTATCATACCACCGCAAATCTACCAAGACCAGGCCATCCCTCTAAACTTTCATCTCAAACAAGGAGAAGACTGATCAGAAATGCAGCCAAGAGGCCAATGATCACTCTGGATGTACTGCAGAGATCTACAACTGAGGTGGGACAGTCTTTCCATAGGACAACAATCAGTTGTACACTGCACAAATCTGGCCTTTATGGAAGAGTGGCAAGAAGAAAGCCATTTCTCAAAGATATCCATAGAAAGTGTCATTTAAAATTTGCAACAAGCCACCTGGGAGATACACCAAACATGTGGAAGAAGATGCACTGGTCAGATGAAACCAAAATCAAACTGTTTGGCAACAATGCCAAACGATATGTTTGGTGTAAAGGCAACACAGCTTATCACCCTGAACACACCATCCCCACTGTCAAACATGGTGGTGGCAGCATCATGGTTTGGCCCTGCTTTTCTTCAGCAGGGACAGGGAAGATTGTTAAAATTGATGGGAAGATGGATGGAGCCAAATACAGGACCATTCTTGAAGAATACCTGTTGGAGTCTGCAAAAGATCTGAGACTGGGATGGAGATTTGTCTTCCAAGAAGACAATGATCCCAAGCATAAAGCAAAATCTATAATGGAATGGTTCACAAATAAACGTATCCAGGTGTTAGAATGGCCAAGTCAAAGTCCAGACCTGAATCCAATCGAGAATATGTGGAAAGAGCTGAAAACTGCTGTTCACAAACAAATCTCCATCCAACCTCACTGAGCTCGAGCTGTTTGCCAAGGAAGAATGGGCAAGAATTTCAGTCTCTCGATGTACAAAACTGATAGAGACATACCCCATGCGACTTGCAGCTGTAATCGCAGCAAAAGTTGGCGCAGCAAAGGGGCCGAATAATATTGCACGCCCCACTTTTCAGTTTTTGTATTTCCACAAAAATTTAAAATAACCAATAAATTTCATTCAACTTCACAATTGTGTTGATTTGTTATGGACATTTAATTAGGATAAATTTATCCTTCAGTGTTTGCTGATTGCCGTTCCCAATTTTCTATTTAATGTCTTTTTGAGCGCTCAGAACGAAATGAAACTGTCCACAACGGAAGTGTCAGTATAGCAGTTCGTCAAGACTACACATTTATTATTCATTCAAGGTTTTATACGTTTACAAAAAGGGGCTGGTTAGTCAATTAACATATAATTAAAGCTGTTAGATTATTGGCTGTTCTAGTGTAAGTATGATAATTATGATAAAAGAGCTGAAGTTGCAGATTTATTGTTTTATGTTCTTTTGCCCTAGTTTTCTTGCATGACTATAAAGTAAACAATAGATACCTACTAAGACTCTATGTACTTGTTCCTTATGAAGGCCAGATTCGTTTAAGATGACTGATTATAGCTGGCATACAAATGTGTGAGCACAGGATTTTTAGCAAGTGAGATCTATCTAACTGTGAATGCATATATATGAATATACTTTGAATATATGGAATACATATATATTTCCATGACAGTCCCCCCTTAGATACCACTTGCCCTAAAAACCTGCTCCTGGCCCAAAGCGCTGCAACTCTTTTGTGCTGCCGGCGAGTTGAGACATGCCTAATACATGCCTCCCCCACCTAATACAGACTTTTCGCAAATGGGCGGTCAGGAGGACTGTCCCTGTCGGGGGTTTATGTGTTTGCAATCATAGTCTCTTTATTTAACTGCATGTTCAGAAAAAAACGTGTGTATTCTTCATCAGGTAGGTCATCTGTCTGGTCAGTCAGAGCATCCACGACATCCTTCATGGTTTAGGTGTCTCTCCTAGTACGGGAGCTTCCTTGCAATGCGATACGTGGATCCAAACAGGCTTTCCCTCTAGTTACACAGAGGTTGGTGTCATCTGGGGCTCTTGGACAGGACCATCAAATCTGGCAGTGAAGAGAAAAACTCCAGAATGGACATTAGTTTTTGACCAATTCAATTACATAAGCAAACAAGATATCATTTTGCATATTCTGCTGCTGAGGGAAGAATGCACCTAACTTGGGACTAGACCCAAACAAAATTTTGTATGGTGACAGCTTTTCTGGGTCTCTGGGAGTGTGCCTTACGCTAAACAGTGCAATTGGGAGTGTGTCATGCCATGGTTTGCGTGTCTCTTGGGCAATTTTCAACATCCTATTCTTAAGTGTTCCGTTCAGTTTTTCTACCTTCCTGCTGCTCTGGGGGTGGTAAGGAGTGTGTAGGCCTAAATCTGACCCTACTGCTAACCAGATCTCTTGTGTCAGATTTGCTGTGAATGCGGGTCCCTGATCACTCTTTATCACTTCTGGAACCCGTATCTGCACACTATTTTCTGAATGTAGCTTCTTTGCAGCAGTCTTTGCTGACTTGGAAGGCTTCTGTCCATCTTGAAAATACGTCTTTGACCACAATGGCGTATTTGAATCCTTCACTTGGCGATATCTGGATGTGGTCTATCTGGATCCTCTGAAGCTGGTAGAGTGGTCTTTCCAGATGAGGTGAGGGGGACTTTCTTCCATACGTCCAGGCTTGCATTTGCCGCAGGTCAGACAGCTGCTGGTGAATTTGGCTGTTAGGGTGGAGATTCCTGAAGCGAAACAGTAAGCACCAATCAGATCATTCATCTGTGTCTTTGATATGTGGGTGTGGGTCCATGTGCCCATTGGACCACCATAGGGTGCATACTTTGTGGTAGGCAGAGTCTGAAGTCTATTATTGATAGCCTTCCTTCTTCACGTGTTGCTTTTTTCGCATTCAGCTCTTCTTCTCCTTTTGGAGCTTGGTCTTGCAACTTCTTGAGCAGATCCCAGGACGTCTTTTTGTCAGGTTTCTTGTCTTCAGTCGTCATGTAGTAGCCGTCCGGCTCTACGACCTCTCCCACTTCTCCATGTTGTCTTCCTTTGGCCGCTTCTTTGGCTGCCATGTCCGCCATGTTATTGCCTCACGCCTCTTCTGTTCTCAGTTTTCCATGCACTTTGATTTTTCAAATTGCCACCATTTTGGAAGTTGGAGTACACCCAGCAGGTCCCTGAAGGCTCCATGATGCTTCACGGTTGTCCCGTTTGCTGTGATGAAGTCCCTTGTAGCCCAGATGAGGCCCAAAGTTGTGTGCTATGCCATGCGAGTACCTGTAGTCGGTGTAGATGTTTGCAGTCTTGCCTTCTGCCATCTGGCAGGCCTTCGTCAGCGCTATCAGTTCTGCTTCCTGGGCTGACAGGCTAGGTGACCGACTTCTGGATCACAGGATTTCTTGATTGCTGGTCACTGCACTTCCTGTGTGGAAACTTCTTCATCATCTGCAAATCTGGAGCCATCCAAGTAGAGGATAAATTCTGTAAATTTTGTTCTGGAAAGTCCATATTGTATCCCCCCTTGGGAGTGGGAGTAGAGTAGCCGGGATGAGGACTGTAGGTCTGGAGACGGTGACATTATGAGACAAAGGCGATAGAGGCGCCACAAAGATGCCTGGCGGTGGGGAGATTATTGTTGGTTGAGCTTGATTGAAGATTGCCAAGATGTCGTGTGGAGTGAGAGTTTCCAGTGGCTGTCCAAGAATGATGTCAGCAACCTTGTCCAGGAGGGTGTGTGCTGCAGATACTGCCATCAGGCAGGAGGGTGCTCCTCTTGCAACTGGATCCAAGCGGGCTGAGAGGCAGCCTAAAAGTCTCTGTTTTCCCCCGTGAATCCGTGCCAGGACTCCAGTAGCATGACCTTCTTTCTTCCATCAGGTAGACGGAAAGACTTCTCGTAGTCAGGTAGGCCTGGTATTGGCGCTGAGACTGTGGAGTTCTTCCAATCTCCTGAATGGGTTGAAGGCTGCGTCCGATAGAAGGAGCGGGGTTGTGTTGATGCAAGCGCACAGAGACTGCATTAGGACTGAGGCATCAGGGATCCAGGTTCTGCAATACGACTCTAGACCAGGGAAGGCCTGCAGCATTTTTGGAGTTGTTGGGGGAGCCATCTTCTCCACAGTGGTCTTCCAGTCTTTTGACATGTGTTTCGTCTGGTGGGCAATACAGTGTCCCAGGGATGTAACTTGCTTCTGACATCACTGGACTTTGTTCTTCCAGACTTTGCGTTGCTGTTCTTCCAGGTAGAGTAGGAGAGACAAGGAATAGACTGTGCAGGTGTCGATGTCAACCACACAAAAGAGAAGGTCATCCACGTGTTGTAGAAGAGTGACTCTTGCATATTCTGCAATCCAGTTGACGAGGATGGAGGACATTGTCTTGGTGAAACTTGAAGGGCTTGTTTTGAGCACCTTGAGGCAACACTGTCCATATGCACTGCACTGGTGCGTGAAGGCAGGCCTCCAGGTGGAGGGGAAACACTGAAGAAGGTACTGGCCAGGCTGATCACCATGAATACCGTTGCGGTGACTGGGACTTTTGAGAGCAGAGTGTGACGGTTCAGCACTGTTGGGGTTTCAAATACCGTAGCCTCTTTCACGGCCTCCAGGCCTTGCACCATTCTGAACTCAGTGGGGTTTACAGTCTTTTTCTTCACTGTGGAAAGCTGGTATTGATTCCGATGGGCGAGGCAGCCCAGTTTAGCCTTGTCCTTCAGTATGCGGCAGGGGACTCCCATCTGCCGGCGCAGAGCTGGCGGGAAAACAAGCCATCTACTAGGATCCACATCATGAGAGATGACGACCAGCTGGCTTTCTTGTTCTCCACCAAGACAGTCACTGTGTTAACACCTGCTCTGGTCACAGGGGGTCTTCTTGTTGGGACGTCTCCTTAACCGGCTGCTTTTTTCTCAGCACGGGCCATCAGTAGTTTCTTTTTCTCCAGCTCGGTCTCAGGTCAGTATTTGTGCACAAGTTTGAAGAGCTGAGTGGCCTTTTGCCGGTCTAGGGCCTGGGTGATCTGGTTGATTGCAGGGGGCACCTCCTGGTGCTTGCAAAAGATGAACCTCTGGCGTTGGAGCCGGATGAGGTGTTGCCATTCCATGAAGCGAGTAGGGTCCTTCTTGAGTTGAATATCCTGGCCAATGTCAAAGTTCTCAGGCCGTCTTCTTAGGCGAGTTCACTTAGACCTTCAGTTGGTCAGAGACATCTTGACTCTGGGTGATGGAGTGGCTTTTCTGGTACTATGTCCAGCACCTCCTGTGATAGGTCTGCAGTGTGGTTGTTCCTGTTTCTTCTTGGGTCAGGGGTGAAGAAAGTGTCATGGTCCCATCTTCCTGGAACACTCTGGTCGCTTTCAGCTTCTGCAGTAAGTCCACTCCCAATAGGTTGAGGGTGCAGGTCTTTGACACAACAAACTGGGACATGATGGAGTGTTCTGGCTGAGTCCACACGCTCAGGGGCTTCATAATCTGGAAGTATCTGACTTGACCATAAATTCCCATGCAGGAAGCAGAAGATTCTGATAGATATGTGAGGTTGCGGAGTTCCACAAGAAAAGATCTGACTACGCCATCCACTCTCAGGATATTGGTCCCACTGGTGGGGTTCCCTGTGGACTTGGTGTGCTCCTGTCCTATGGACGGGGTTCTTCACTGCTTTCTGTGTTTCTTCTTCTTCTTTGCGAAGTCGGTGTTCTGCACTGGTTCCGGAAATGACCAAACTCGCCACAGTTGTAACACCGGACATCCCTTCTGTCCCGGCGGGACTCAATCCTTTTCGCTACTGCGAGCAGGGTATCCATTGCTATTGACGTGTACTCAGGCCTGGCTACTACCAGTGGTTTCCTGATTGGTTCTCTCAGTCCATGCACAAAAGCCTTTGCCAACATCCGTCTGTGTGTCTGATCATGGGTAATGAGGCCCAAATCTTGAAACACTTGCATTACTCTGTCATGGAACTTCTCCACAGACTCTGTCTTGTCTTGACTCATGTCATGTAGGCTGAGAGTTTGTTCTGTCAGTCTGCTTTTGGCCCACTCTCTGAGCTGCTCAATTAGCTTTGGTCCTGTCTCCCAGGCATACGCATCTAACTCTGCTGGAAGCTTGAAGTGTTCTCTCATAATTGGCCAGAATGCATCACCTGCTTTTATTTCCATTACGGTCCAGAGATCAATCCAGGCTGCTGCATACGTTCGCTGGATCTGCTGTATTTTTTGGCATAATGGCATGGGGTGTATCCCTGGGTCTGGCAGCATACTGATCACCTGGCTTGGGATGAATGGCTCATAGGATGGTGCCTCTACCTGTCCCTGCTCTATTGGTGCTTGTATGTTTTCTTCCCTAGTATTGGGCAGCATGTGTGACGTTGCATCTTCATCTTCATCAGATAAGAAGTGACATGGTGTACTTGGTGCATACACTGGGTGAGATTTGGGCTTAAAAGTTGTCTTGCTGCATGGGGATTTCCCACTTCCTTGCTGAGGCTTCGGTGGATCAGTGTCATGGTTCCATGCTGGCAGCCCTGCTCGGCACTGAGGTTCCTCATTTGTGTCTGTAGCTATACCACCCCCCTGTGAAGCCCTAGCTGTGGGCTCTGCTAGTTGATGTGTCTGGGGGCTACATGCAGCGTTTTGTGTAGGGAGATTTGCACTTTCTTCCCCTGATATAATGACTGGCAATGTTTGTACTGTGCTTGGGATAGACAGGGTGCCCTGTGCTGGAGGCACTGAATACAGGGACACCACATTGCTTTGATTGGGCGTTGACCCAGTTGATAACGAAGTAGAAAAAAAAGGAAGAGAAGGGAGGTGTGAGGGAGGGGCGAGAGAAAGAGGAGGGGAGAGAGATGGAGGGGAGGGTGAAGAAGAGAATGAAGGAGGGGAGGGAGAGAAGAGTGGAAGGGGAAAAGGAGAGAAAGATGGAGGAGAGAGAGGAGAAAGATGGAGGGGGAGAAGTAGAAGAAGATGAAGAAGAAGATTTGAGAGTTGGAGAGGAAGAGATAGAAGAAGAGGAAGATGAAGAAAATGGATGTGTCAGAGATGTGAGGGAGGGGAAAGAAGGAATTAGAGGGATGGCAGCGAGGAAAGAGGAGAAAAGTCTGAAGAAGAAGGAGAAAGGGACTGAGAGAAGAAAAAGGAGAGGGTGTCCCCCTGTGACTCTTGAGAGGGGATGGTTGAAACAAAAATGCCTTCTCCCTGTGGAGAGAGGCGGGGAGCGTTTTTTCCTGTACAAGGCTCCTTACTCAATGAGAGCAGCCTACACCTGTCCCGTGTCTCCACATGATGGACATGTGATGTGTGTGACTCTGAATTCTGCTCTTGTGACATGTCAGTGATCTTTTTCTCACAGACGATTTAACACCTTTTCAAACTTATTCACATAAAAAAAATCACTTCCTGGTCCGTTCAAATTAACTTGCTGTACCTTCTACACGATGCACCACTGCTCTTTTATAGCAGATGGTAATCTATTAACAAACTTTCCCGTTGCCTTTCAAATAACAAAAACAAGAAAAAAACATTTCATTATGCAGCGTAAAGGCTGCCTGTCTATTTGCTTCTCACGTACTCTGACCTTCTATTCACATGCCTAGCCCTTCGATTCTCACGTACTGTGTCTATTCCAAAAACCTATTCAACAAAGGTGATTAAAAAATCTGAAAACTGCTGCACTCTGGCTCTGCGTGTCTTCGCTGAATGCCTGATGGGAGGGGTTACTCAAACCGCTGCGCAGTTTGTGTGTGTGCTCTCCCTCAGCCTGCAATTTCCTTATCTGTGGAGTGACCTTGGTCTAAAGCAAGCTAGTAGAGAAAAAAAAAAATGGTTGGAGAATAAAACTCTAAAGTAAATTGATTAGAAAAAAACAAAAAATCTCCAAAATTATTTAAAAATGTACTGAAAAGAAAAACTTTAAAAACAAAAGTTAGATTTAGTAAAAAAACTCTAGAAAAAGAGAAAAAAAAAAAAATAAATTCACCAAAAAGGGGAGAAAAGAAAAAACCGTATTAATCATAAAACTCTGAAAAACAACCCTTGTTACTAAAACAGCTAATTAAAAAAAAAAAAAAAAACAGGAAAGAGGTGGAATAAACTGATTGTAAAATGATAAAAACAAAAAGAAAAGTACTTTAAAACTTTTGTCTGTTAGCGTAGGCTTTTTCCTACCGCCTTCTGGAATGTCACCTCGCTGCTGCCAGCACTTCCCCCCTCCCTTATATCTCTGCTTGCTGTCTCTACAGGCACTGAAATCACGTATCAAAAAAAAAAAATATTATCTCTCAGAATAGCCAAAAATGAATATAGTTCAGTCTGAATGCCTGAGAATTTTCACGTTAAAACCTGTAGCCAAAAAAAATAGCTTAAAAAGATCAAAACCAGGAAACAGATGTGACAGATGTGACAACGTGATTAGCAGAGGAGGGGGGGTCAAAGGGGTTTTCTCGCTGCTACAGCCAGCAGTGAATGAGATACTGACAGAGCGCACGGAGATGTGATTTAAGGCGACAGTACCTGCAAGACAGACAGTGACATGTACAATGAGACAGACACCCGGGAGAATACGAATCCCTCTTTTGATGATCTGTGACACATACAAGCTGCTCTGGTAACTGATAACTCACCAATTGCAGTGAGCACGGCGAAGCTCAAGGTCTATCGCTTTCTGAAAACCGTACGCCCTGGCCGGTGCGCCGGTCACAGTAATCTGTAATAGCCTTAATCAAAATTCTCACCATCCACGTCTGATTTGACTGGGATGACCTCACCCCTTGCGTGGACGATTATTGTGAGAACTTATCCAAACAAAGCTCCTGCCCCTCACACCTGGATTGATCTGGGATGACCTCCCTCCTGTGTGTGAAAGATAACTGCAGAAACTTAATCGATTCAAAGCCCTCGCTCCTCACACCTGGATTGATCTGGGATAACCTCCCTCCAATGTGTGAAGAATAACTGCGTGGACTTATCCAAAACAAAGCTCCCGCCCCTCACACTTGGATTTTTTTCTGGGATGACCTCCTCCTGTGTGTGAAAGATTTCTGCGGGAACTTATCCAGCAATTTGTTTTTTTGCTATACAGCTCCCAGAAATCAGCAAGCAAAAACACAGTCACCGTTCCAACTTTCTCCCGGTTCACACAAAACATGAAACATATACAGCACAGCAGCAAACAACTCGGCTTATATCCCAGGGCTTTTGGATAAGGGTATGGACTTTTTACACTACCTGGGAATGCGGTGATGACCACGTCCGACCGGCTAGAAGTGTAGGTTAGGATTAGGCACAGGGAACATTCAGGTAAGATGACAGAGTTTTCTTACCTTACTTATGGAGCTGCAGTCTCCGTCCCGTGTGCCAAGGCCAGGGCCAACACCCCCGTCTCTCCGGTCGGCCGGGTCCTCGTGCGTTTCGTCCAATGCCCCGCGTGCAGGCGCCAACTGCTATGGAAATTTAATTAGGATAAATGAATCCTTCAGTGTTTGCTGATTGCCGTTCCCAGTTTTCTATTTAATGTCTTTTTGAGCGCTCAGAACGAAATGAAACTGTCCACAACGGAAGTGTCAGTATAGCAGTTCGTCAAGACTACACATTTATTATTCATTCAAGGTTTTATACGTTTACAAAAAGGGGCTGGTTAGTCAATTAACATATAATTAAAAGCTGTTAGATTATTGGCTGTTCTAGTATAAGTATGATAATTATGATAAAAGAGCTGAAGTTGCAGATTTATTGTTTTATGTTCTTTTGCCCTAGTTTTCTTGCATGACTATAAAAGTAAACAATAGATATCTGCTAAGACTCTATGTACTTGTTCCTTATGAAGGCCAGATTCGTTTAAGACGACTGATTATAGCTGGCATAGAAATGTGTGAGCACAGGATTTTTAGCAAGTGAGATCTATCTAACTGTGAATGCATATATATGAATATACTTTGAATATATGGAATACATATATATTTCCAGGATAGATTCTTCACCAAAAATTTAAATTTGGTATCTTTATGTTTGAAGCATGATACGTGGGAAAAGGTTGAAAAGTTCCAGGGGTCCGAATACTTTCGCAAGGCACTGTAAAATATTTAAGTGTGACAAACATGCAAAAGAATAGGAAATCAGGAAGGGGAAACACTTTCACACAACTATATGCGGGTTTTATCAATAGAGGTCCTATAGAGTAATGACTCTAGATGTTAATAGACATTCTTGAAGATGGATGCTTACAAAATTAATTGTTATGTTTTTAAATTGAAATACGTGCAAGAAAACTACTTTAAATTTATATAAAAAAGTAACTAAGTAACTCCATTAAAGGGAACCTGTCACTAGTTTTATCCAATGTTAGTTATGGCCACCACCTTTCAGGGCTGATATACAGTATTAAACCAAAGAAAGAAAAAATGGGATCTCTAATATGAATGTATAGCAAGATCATCAGATCATGTTTCAGCGTAATATATGATCACAAGATCCAAATAAAGAATATAGGTGGTTTCTCGTTAGAAAAATATAAATTTTATTATGCACAATAAATGACAGACAAAGAATATATAAAGGTGTTCAGTAGCAGCTAAAGCATCCGGTGCCGTACAGTTTATAGATGTAAAATAATGCACCGAACAGAGAAACACGCGTCTCACAGCACTTTTGCAACAGGTGGACAGAATATGTGGCAGTACTACACAAAAAAATTGGCCAAACTTTTAAGTCTGAACAGAGCCATGCATAATATGCTAATCATAACAGTTGACCTATAAATAAGTAGAGTGTTTAGCTCATCATGCCGAACTGATAGTAGGTTAAAGGTTCCAAGCACTAAAGTCTAAGGCAAAAAGTATGCAGATGAAATAAAATATGATGAAATTTTACCTTGAGACATATTAGTGACCACATGCAAGGGTGCCGATGAGATACGCAGGAGCCTCGACGCGCGTTTCACCGCCTACGGCTTCGTCAGGAGGCATTGTATAATGCTGTACATCGGTCCCCAACCTGACCTGCAAGAGAAGAAAAATACCTTTTATTATACTCACCTGCGAGGTGGTCCAGTACGAGGGGTGTCACTCTTTTTAGTTAGGCGCCTCCCATCTTCTTGCGATGTTGCCCTCCTGCTTGCTTTGTGTGGATGACACGTCCCTGTCGCGTCATACACACAGAGCATGGTCTAAGAGGCTTCTGTTAGTGCAGCACTGACAAGTATAAAGCTTTGTAATGCTGACGCATTACAATGCAATGTACCAGTGATCAGATGAAAGTTAAAGTTCCATAGAGGGACTAAGTAAGAAATAACCAAAAATTTTAAAAATATTTAAAAAAAATCACAAAATAATAAAGATAAAAATTTTGCATATCCTTAAATACGTATTTTTTATGTAAAAACAAAAATTACCAAAAAAGTACACATTTGGTATCGCTGCATCTGGAACGACCTGACCTATAAAACTGTTACACTAGTTAATCCGTTCAGTGAACACCGTAAAAAAAAACAGGCAAAAAATTATGCTTTTTCGTCATATCACGGAACAAAAAGTGGAATAAAACGTGATCAAAAAGACTATATAAATAAAATTGGTATCTCTGAAAACACCATCTTGTCCCACAAAAAAAAACAAGCCACCGTATAGCTCAATCAGTGGAAAAATAAAAAAAATGGCTCTCAGAATACAGCGATGCAAAAACTTCCTTTTTCAATAAAATAATTTTTATTGTGTAAAAGCACCAAAGCATAAAAATATTTTATAAACGTTGTATCGCTGTAATCGTACTGACCCGAAGAATAAAGCTGCCTTATCAATTTTACCACACGGTGAATGGCATTAAAAAACGCAAAAAAAAAAATCAATTCCAGAATTACTGTTTGTTGTTCATTCTGCCTCCCAAAATCAGAATAGAAAGCAATCAAAAAAAGTCATGTGGTACTAGTAAAAATGTCAATTCGTCCCACAAAAAACAATCCTACAAATGGCAGAAATCTGGAAAAATTATAGCTCTCAAATATAGCGTCTTTTATTGTCTGACAGCAGCCAAACATAAAGAAACAATATAAATCTGGTATCGCTGTTATCACACTGACCTGAAGAATAAAGTCATCTTATCACTAATACCGCAAGAGGAACTGCATAAAAAATAAATAATACCAATTTTTCTCCTGCTGTTGATTTGTTCATTCTGCCTCCCAAAGATTGCAGTATGGCTCAGCTCACATTTATCCTGCGCTCTACGCTGAGCGCTTACACTGGCGTTTCCGTGTAAATCTCTGAAATACATGATTCCGATGGAACAAATGGCATAGGATTCCCTATAATGAGGCAGATGGATACACTGTGGATGCTGTCTGGCCTATGATCCAGTGGTGTGTATCTTTTTAAGTCTGCATAAAAGTGCGGTCGGCCACAGTTTTGTGCATTTCTGAAAAGAAGCACACATCTGAACAGAGGCCAGGCAGAGTCCAGAGTAACTCCACTGCCTCATTATAGTGAATGGATCCCTCAGTGGTTTCATCTGAATAACGTCATTCAGAGATTTAGATTGAAACCCCGATGAAAGTGCTCAGCATAGAGCACAGGATAAATGTGATCCCAAACATTAAGTAAAATGTTCCCAATAAAAGCATCAATTCAATCCACAAAAAAAGCAAATCCTCATTCAGGACCGTCATCTGTTAATGAAAATATAGGGGTCTTCCATGTTACTGGTAGCACAAAGGATCTGGAAAAGCAAAATGGCTCCTCGCCCCTCAAAAGAATTTCAGCGAATTCTGCACTCGCAAATCCAAATGCCCTATCCCTTCTGAGCCCCACAGTGTGCCTAAACCACAGTTAGCATCCACATTTGCAATCTCTGTAGCGATAAGAGCCCTCCTAATTTACAGGGTCCACGTCTCCAGAAGCACGAGCTGGGCATAATGTACTGAGCACTACAATGTATGGTCACTAGAACATACTGGGCACTAAAATACAAGATGTACAATTTTCACTCGGCAACATTTGCTTCTGCTTGTTTCTGGCAAACACCCATGGAGTAAAAATCGTCACTGCCTGGTCAGGAAGGTGAAAACAGCCCTTGGTGAACTGGCCCAAGCAGAGGGTGAAGTGAGTACCTTCCTACCATACTGATTGATAAGTATTGGCTGTTGCATGGACACATGTGGCAAATTATTTTTTTTTCTTTTTCAGTCCACATCGTCCACGGCTGCGGAGTAAGATCGGGAGCAGCCAGTCCGTATGCAGGCAGGGAGGCGGCCTGTAAGTATAGACTGACAGATTGTACTCTTTTTTTGCCCCTGACTTTTTTATTGCCTGTTTTTCCTATTCAATCTTGCTCCTATTCTCAATCTTTCTTCTATTCTGTCTTGTTTTCTATCTTTTTCATTTCCAAATCTTTCCAAGATTAATGTTTTGCTTTCTTTTCTAGGCTTCACAATGGGATGAGGAACTCACCCTGGACAATGACGCCCTGATAGGGTTGGTCCAGGAGCGAGTCCCGTTGTGGGACAGCCATCATCCAATGCACTGTGACAAAGTGGTGATCCGGCGGCTCTGGAATGAGGTGGCTGCAGCGCTGAGGATGGCTGGGACAACGTCTCTCCCCGGGTCCACAAGGAGTTTCGTAAGTATTTCAATGGTGTGTGATGCTGCAGTGACCTTGGCCGGGATCACACAACTGTGTGTGATGCTAGTAACTCCTGTGAGTTTCTAGCATCACACACAGTTGTGTGATCCCGGCCTACAGTGCATTGTCTAAATTTTATTTTTGATTTTCCACAGTGAACAAGGTCAGAACCCGTTGACGCTCGATGAAGGACCACTTCAACGGACCTGAGGCAGGAGAACCGGGTTGCCAGTGGTGCTGCGGCAAAGACCACAAGAAAGTACCGTTACCATCGGGCTTTGGCTTTCTTAAGACCGGTCCTTGCCACCAGAGCGTAAGTATTTTGTTGTTGTATTGTATTGTGTTTACTCTGTGTTTTTCTATTCCACAGGAGTTGGCGCTTTTACTATTGTAAATGCATGATCCTAATTTTTTTTCTTTTTTGCTTTTTTTCACAGCACCTGGAGCAGCACCCTGCAACCTGGTCCTGGAGCGGTCCTTCAGAGAGCTGCCTCGGACCCGTCCCAGCCATCCACCAGCCATGAAGCACCTTGTGGGTCGTCATCACAGCCAGCTGGAGAACAGGAAGCTGGTCAATCAAGTGTTCCCCTGTCACAGGTCTCTGCCACTGGTTTTGTGGGCACTTCCCGCCCGCGGCAGAAGGCTTCTGACAGGAATATCATGCCCAGTTCATTCACTTGAGCACGGTTTTCCAAAATGGCCTCAAGGCGATGGGTGACTGAGTGGATAGCGGTTTTGCACTAATGGAACAACGCTTCCAGTCTGTCGAGTGTCGCCTTGACCATCTTGAAGCCGACCTCAACAGACCAGCGCACCATTTTTTTCAATAAATTGAACGGGGCATGACGGAACACCTTAGTCCTGATCTCCAGCTGACTGTGATGCATGCCTGCAACAATGCTTACAAGCAGGCTACGCAGCAGGGTCGGTATGTGCAGCAGCCAGTGGTGCCTTTCCCACCCGTGCCACCACTGACTTGCTTCACCTCAGTACCGACTTCTGCTGCATACCACAGCACGGCCACCAGCATTCCAAGCCATGCTGGACCACACTACATCACACAAAGTCACAGTGCAGCTGGACACTCCCCCGCCACAACCATGCCTAGCACTGCTCCTGTTTGGACTTCCTCCACCCCTGCTTGGACCTCCACCCCTGCTTGGACCACAACCACCTCCATGGATGCCACCACCACCGAGCAGCAGCTGGGGGACCCTCATTCTCTATTCAGGGCCATGGACCCTGGCAGGAGGTCCACCAGCCCACGAGGTCCCCCAGAACACGGTGGTCCTCAAGCCCTAGGAGCTCCACAAGCACCAGGAGGTCCCTAAGCCACAGGAGGTCCCCAAGCACCAGGTCCCCAAGCCAAAGGAGCTCCACAAGCACCAGGAGGTCCCCAAGCCACAGGAGGTCCCCAAGCACCAGGTCCCCAAGCCAAAGGAGCTCCACAAGCACCAGGAGGTCCCCAAGCCACAGGAGGTCCCCAAGCACCAGGTCCCCAAGCCAAAGGAGCTCCACAAGCACCAGGAGGTCCCCAAGCCACAGGAGGTCCCCAAGCACCAGGTCCCCAAGCCAAAGGAGCTCCACAAGCACCAGGAGGTCCTCAAGCAACACGAGGTCCCCAAGCACCAGGTCCCCAAGCCAAAGGAGCTCCAAAAAAGTACAAAGATAGGATGAAGAGTCCACAAAAAATTAAAGACTTTTGTCCTCCCTCCCCCCTCACCTCCCACTGTGTCTGACCCGCTGCCTTCCCCCACCACTTTCATCGCCCCTTCCCCTCGAACCCCTTCGTCGCCCACCCAAAGTCAATCCTCGTCCCTCCACACCCCCAAGTTTCCCCCATCTTCCCCCAAACGTCGTCCCCATTAATTTTTTTTTGTGAGTGAGTCTTATCAAATAAATGTACCTTTTTTTTCCCCAACTGTTTGGTTTAATTGTGACTTTCGCCGCCTACACACACACAGCGCCGTACACACACTGCGCCGTACACTTTGTGATTTTGCCACCACAGAGCTCCAGTACCGACACATGCTTCTTGTGTCAGTCCTGGAGCTATGTGTTGTCAAAAACACAAATATATGACTTGTATTTTCACCACCAGTCTCTTCAGTCTACAAATATTAATTAGATACAAAACCAGTTTGTATAGAAATATAAGGTCAAGCACAAACATATATGAAAACCTACAAAATAATGTGCAATAAAGACAAAATGCAAAAAATATATAATAATATAAATATATATATTTTATTGAACAATAGTGGTTTAAAAATTAATAATACAGCTGAATAAAAACTGGAGCACATATAATAATGTATAAGGTATAGCGAAACTGTCCAAAAATAATAAATATATCTCACATTGCACTATCCAAATTAATTGGTATTTATCACATTGCACAATAATACAAAAGAAAATGATATTGAAACACAAAGTGCTATAGTGCAATTGTAAAAAAGTGCTATAGTGCCAATTGCAACCGCAACTCCAAAGTAAACACTGATGCAAATATATGGAACGAAATCAATAACAATATATATAGAACGTTCTGTAGTGCCAAATACAACCACATATGTGAAGTAAATAATGGTGAAAATATATGGAACTAGATCATTAGCAATATATAGCGTACTAAAGTGCTATAGTGTGGCAGAAAAAAAGAACAGAGGCATAAATTACCTATATGAGATGTGCTGCCAGGGTCCCTATGCGCGTTTCGGCCTCTAGCCTTCTTCCGGGGGGCGTGTATAATGTGAAACAGGAAGCTATGCATATTTATATCCCAGTGGACCAATCTCAGATGTGGGGAATGATATGTTGCTGGTATGTAAGGCGGCGCATGCGCAGCTGCCCACATCGCTCGGTCACATACACTGAGGCGTCACTATGGAAACAACAGAGATCGCATCACGTGGAACACGTGAGCGCTAGCAATCAAGGCTGCTCCATAGAAACAGACGGTGGATGTAAGCGGCGAAAGGGAAAACCGCACATGCGCACTACCAGTACAACGAAACATAGACTCTGCACGAATTTGGTAGGACGTGACACGGGGAATGAAATGGTGAAAACAATATGATGTGTGAAAAGGATGATAAGTGTGTGCTAAAATGTAATATAAAAGAATGTGATGTGAGGCATATATGCAATCAATAAAAGTATAATTAATGTGACATGTGATGAATAAATACATACATTAATATATATTATGAATATAAATATATTATGAAGCCAAAATTTTTTTTATATAGAATATAAATTATATAATTAATATGTAGCAAGAAAAATTATTTTATATTGATATAAAACAAATAAGTACATAATTAGTTTCTTATTAACTATATTACAAATATATTATAAATATCCTACTCAAACAAAATTATACCAATTATACAATATATTATAAAATATGAAAATAAGCTGATTCATTAGATGAAATTTCTTATTCTGAATACATCTGTCTTGGATATAAACATCCGGCAAAATTGCAAACTAGAAAAGGCTGAAATGCAAATAAAATAAATTAATATCAGTAAAATGTTTATTAGATTAAAAATATAAATATTATGGAAATAAAAAAAAAAAACAAAAACAAAAAAACAGCACTGGTGATCAGAGAAAACAAGAATAGCTCAAATTCTCATTGAGTCCAGAGGGCTGAAGAGTGCGGAGGGTCCAGATCCATCTGGTTTCTTTTTGTGCAAGTCGGCGACTAACGTTGCCACCCCGCAAATCTGTGACCACACGGTCTATACCAATAACACGTAAACCTGATGGATCGCAATTATGGTAAATTTTGAAATGCTTTGGTATGGTTTTTAGGTGATCAATCACTGTTTCTTTTTCTGCAGCAATAATATCCCTCACATGCTCCCTTAAAGGAATTTTTAAGTGTCTCGTAGTTAACCCATTATAAATCTTAGAACTATTTAGTAGACTGAATAGAGGATGTTGGTGAGTGCAAGGCATATCTATTATCACCTTGCCAGGTATCATAAAGACTGAATTGAGGATGGTGTGTTTTGCCCATCAACTTTTTACTCTTTGTGACACAAGGCCAGGGGATTGTAGATATACATTGTAATTAACCACATCCTCTAATCAGTGTGTGACGAATAAACTGAAGAGATGATGGAGAAAATACACGTCATATGTATCTACAATCCCCTGGCCTGGTATCATAACTATTTATCACACATGGCCAGGTGACTATAACTATGAGTTGTCATCTGCAGCGTCGCTTCAGTCTGCATTATCTATTGCACGCAGACTGGAGAGATGCTGGTGATTAACTCCTATGTGTATTCACCTGCCCAGGTGTCATTAAATTCTGAAGTCAGGATGCTTTTTTTTGGCATCCTCACTTCAGCATGACACCAGGCCAGGGGATTGTAGAAGTTGTATATACTTTATCATCTCTCCAGTATGCGTGCATACTGAAGCCACAGTGGAGATACTACAAAGAATATCTATACTGTTATGGTCAGGTGTCATAAAGAGTGGAGGATGCTATTGCATCCCAAAATCACTATTTGTAACATCAGGCCAGGTGTAAAATATTTGTGGTATCTCCACCGTCGCTGCAGTATCTCCACCGGCGCTGCAATCTGTTTGAACACAGGCTGGAGAGATGATGAAGGTCATACAACTTTTCTCTGTAGACTCACCTTGTAGGAGTCCTATAAAAGTCAGGATGCACAAAACACAGCATCCTGACTTCTCTGGGACACCTGGGCAGGTGATTATTGTATTTGAGTGTATAAAAACAGAGTGCACTCGGTACAGGTATCAAAACAGGTTTTTTATTAACATAAACACATGAAAACTATTTTATTACACCATTTGGTCTTACCATTCCACACGTCCCACATCAGATATAAAGTAGGCCGCAAATTGGTCCCTCATTTGGCCAACTTCAACTGATAACCTGAGACGGTGCTGAGTAAATTCAGGCAATGGGTTGACATCTTAGTTCAAAGGTAGGGTGCTCTTTAGCCATCACAAAATTGTGAAGAACCACACAGGCTTTCACCACCTAATCCACAGTTTCAAGTTTCAGATTAATGGCTGTGCCTAGAATGCGCCATCTGGACACAAGAATCCCAAAGGCACACTCTACAGCTCTTCTGGCCCTGGTCAGTCTGTAATTAAAGATTTTTTTGTGTGGTCCAAGTCCCGGCTAGAGTACGGTTTCAACAGGTTTGTACACATTTGAAAGGCCTCATTACCAACCATTACAAATGGCAGTGGCAGACCTTCGGTGTGGGGAAGAGCCCATGGCAGGGGGAAATTAATATGGTTTCCATACAACCTACGGCCCATGTCCGAGTTCTTAAAGGTCTGAGAGTCATTGCCCCGGCCAAATGCCCCAATGTCCACCGCAATAAACCTGCAGTCTGCATCGGCAATGGCCATGAGTACCGTAGAAAAGTACTTTTTATAATTATAGTACTCAGAGCCACTTCTTGGGGGTTTTGTTATCCTGATGTGTTTCCCATCCACCCCTCCCAAACAGTTGGGGAAATTGCAGACTGTCCAGAATTTTTCAGCACTATCCATCCACTTTTCCTCTGTGGGCAGGGGCATAAATTCAGGACAGAGAATATTCCACAAAGCCCGGCAGGTGTCCGCAACTATTCCCGACAAGGTGGAGATTCCAAGCCGGTACTGAAAGTGTAGTGAAGAGAGGGTCTCGCCAGAAGCCAGGAATCTGAAAAACAGATGAAGAAAAATTGTGATTGTCTAGGCTTTGGCAAAACACTGACATGAAAAATAAATCTGTACATGGCAGAACTGTAATTCTGCAGGCTTTTAGTAAATAGCAGAACAAAAACAATACACGCATTGGTTTCATATTACGTACCGTAATGTGACGAGGAGCCGTTCCTCAGGAGGAATCGCACGACGGAGCTGTGTGTCCTGTCTCCGGATGGCTCCTTCAACACGACCAAGCAAAGACATGAAACTTTCTTGGGACATCCGTGTATAGTCTGAAAATTTCGCTGGGTTTGCCTGGAGCTTGCTAAAGAGGCTGTGGTACGCTCCACTGCTCTCCCGGACTTCAATAATCGGATGTCTCCAAAAATGCCGCCGCTGCTGTCTTTGCTGTCTCTCTCTCTCCCTTTGTTGCTGGCAAGCAAATGCAAAAGCCAGAAACAGCACGATGTCCAGATCCAAGTTGAAGCGAAAACTCTCCCAACGCAGATCCATGGTGACACAGGAAACAGCAGCAAAATATGAAGAATTCAGCTGAACAGGGTCTTTTTAAAGAAGTCACATGACACTCGCCTACTCGTGTCCCATTGGTGGAGTCTGTTTCAAGGATTTTCCTCCTGTGAAATGTGACACTCTTGCGCCTAAAAAACGCAAACGCATGCAAAACGCTAGATAAGGTCATGCAAACGCTATGTTTTTTTGTCGTTATGCGTACATTGATGTGTTAAAGGGAATCTGTCACCCTAAATTGGCGGGATATTTAAATGATGGCAGTCAGGTCAGATGGGCGGTGTTTTGGGTACTTGCCTTAACATGTTGTTCGCCGCTGTCTCCATTATTTCTGGGAATTGTAGTCGTTGCCCTCCATATAACGCGCCTGCGCATTGCAATCTTGAATTGCGCACACGCAGTATGCTTTGCCCGCAGATTGCAATGCGCAGGCGCGTTATATGGAGGGCAACGACTACAATTCTCAGAAATAATGGAGACAGCGGCGAACAACATGTTAAGGCAAGTACCCAAAACACCGCCCATCTGACCTGACTGCCAGCATTTAAATATGCTGCCAATTTAGAGTGACAGATTCCCTTTAAAAAATCCATGCGCTTGCAAGCGCTTGTATGCGTTTTTGCATGCGTTTTCAGTTGCGCACGATGTGCTGAGCAAAACGACGCAAATGTGAAATTAGCCTAACATGAATTTGCACACTAAAGTATACAGGAAGCACACTTCCAGTAAAGCATTATTGACATCGAGCCCCTTCCCCAATTACAGAACAGTAACATAGTAACATAGTTATTAAGTTTGAAGGAAGACTTTAAGTCCATCTAGTTCAACCCATATCCTAACCTGCCCTAACATGTTGATCCAGAGGAAGGCAAAAAAAACCCAAGTGGCAAACAGTAAGCTTCACATTGGGGAAAAAAATTCCTTCCCGACTCCACATACGGCAATCAAACTAGCTCCCTGGATCAACGCAATATCTAGGAAACTAGTGAATATAGCCTGTAATATTATACTTTTCAAGAAAGGCATCCAGTCCCTTCTTAAATTTTAGTAGGGAATCACTCATTACAACATTAGACGGCAGAGAGTTCCATAGTCTCACTGCTCTTACAGTAAAGAATCTGCATCTGTGATTATGACTAAACCTTCTTTCCTCCAGATGTAGAGGATGCTCCCTTGTCCCCGTCACAGGTCTAAGAGTAAAAAGATCATTAGAAATGTCTTTGTACTGTCCCCTCATATATTTATACATTGTAATAAGATCACCCCTAAGCCTTCGTTTCTCCAAACTAAATAACCCCAAGTGTAATAACCTGTCTTGGTATTGCAGACCCCCCAGTTCTCTAATAACCTTGGTCACTCTTCTCTGCACCCGCTCTAGTTCAGCTATGTCTTTCTTATACACCGGAGACCAGAACTGTGCACAGTATTCTAAGTGTGGTCGCACCAGTGACTTGTATAGAGGTAAAATTATGTTCTCCTCATGAGCATCTATGCCTCTTTTAATGCATCCCATTATTTTATTTGCCTTGGCAGCAGCTGCCTGCCATTGTCCGCTAAATGTGAGTTTGTCGTCCACCCATAAACCCAGGTCTTTTTCAGTGACAGTTTTGCCCAGTGTTTTACAATTAAGCACATAATTATACATCTTGTTTGTTCTACCCAAGTGCATGACCTTACATTTATCCCCATTAAAGCTCATTTGCCATTTATCAGCCCAAGCTTCTAGTTTACATAAATCCTCCTGTAATATAAAATTATCTTCCTCTGTATTTATTACCCTGCAGAGTTTAGTGTCATCTGCAAATATTGAAATACTACTCTGTATGCCCCCTACAAGGTCATTAATAAATATGTTAAAGAGAAGCGGCCCCAATACTGACCCATGTGGTACCCCACTGCTAACCGTGACCCAGTCCGAGTGTGCTCCATTAATAACCACCCTTTGTTTCCTATCCATGAGCCAGTTCTTAACCCACTTACACATATTTTCCCCTATCCCCATTTTTCTCATTTTTTGTATCAACCTTTTGTGTGGCACCGTATCAAAAGCTTTTGAGAAGTCCATGAACACCACGTCCACTGCGTTCTCTTGGTCCAGTCCTGAACTTACCCCTTCATAAAAGGTTATCAGATTATTCTGACAAGAATGGTCCCTCGTAAACCCATGCTGATACTGTGTCATGAGGTTATTCAGCCTCAGATACTCCAATATAGTATCCCTTAAAAAACCTCCAGGATTTTACCCACAGTAGATGTTAAGCTCACTGGCCTATAATTTCCAGGTTCAGTTTTTGCCCCCTTTTTGAATATTGGCACCACATTTGCTATACGCCATTCCTGTGGTACAGACCCCGTTATTATGGAATCTTTAAAGATTAAAAATAATGGTCTATCTATGACTGTACTTAATTCCTGCAGTACTCGGGGGTGTATCCCATCCCGGCCCAGGGATTTGTCAATTTTAGTGATTTTTAGACGCCACCGTACTTCCTGCTGGGTTAAGCAGGTGACATTTAATGGAGAAATTTTTTTTATCACTGATCATGCTATCTGTCATGGGATTTTCTTGTGTAAATACAGTTGAAAAAAAGTCATTTAGCATATTGGCTTTTTCCTCATCCTCATCCACCATTTCACCCAGACTATTTTTAAGGGGACCAACACTATCATTTTTTAGTTCCTTGCTATTTATGTAGTTAAAGAATATTATGGGATTATTTTTACTTTCTCTGGCAATGAGTCTCTCTGCCTCAATCATTGCTGTCTTGATTTGCTTTTTACATAATTTATTCAATCTTCTGTATTTATTTAATGCCTCATCACTACCTACTTGCTTTAACCCCTTAACGACCAAGCCATTTTGTAGGTTAAAGACCAGGCCAATTTTTACATTTCTGACCACTGTCTCTTTATGAGGTTATAACTCTGGAACGCTTCAACGGATCTTGGCGATTCTGAGACTGTTTTCTCGAGACATATTGTACTTCATGATAGTGGTAAAATTTCTTCAATATAACTTGCGTTTATTTATGAAAAAAAACGGAAATATGGCAAAAATTTTGAAAATTTTGCAATTTTCAAACTTTTAATTTTTATGCCATTAAATCAGAGAGATATGTCACAAAAATTAGTTAATAAATAACATTTCCCACATGTCTACTTTACATCAGCACAATTTTGGAACCAAAATTTTTTTTTGTTAGGAAGTTATAAGTGTTAAAAGTTGACCAGCAATTTCTCATTTTTCCAACAAAATTTACAAAATCATTTTTTTTAGGGGCCACAAAAATGATCTTTTCATCCCAATTTTTATTTTCCAAAGGATAAAAGGACCCCAAAAGTTATTGTGCAATTAGTCCTGAGTACGCTGATACCCCATATGTGAGGGTAAACCACTATTTGGGTGCATGGCAGAGCTCGGAAGGGAAGCAGCGCCATTTGACTTTTTTGGCTGGAATTGAGATTGGACGCCATGTCGTATTTGGAGAGCCCCTGTGTGCCTAAACAGTGGATACCCCCCACAAGTAACCCCATTTTGGAAACTAGACCCCCCAAGGAACTTATCTAGATGTGTGGTGAGAGCTTTGAACCCCCAAGGGCTTCACAGAAGGTTATAACGTAGAGCTGTAAAATTAAAAAATCATATCTTTTCCACTAAAATGATCTTTCCACCCCAATTTTTATTTTCCAAAGGGTAAAAGGACCCCAAAAGTTATTGTGCAATTTGTCCTGAGTACGCTGATACCCCATATGTGGGGGTAAACCACTATTTGGGCGCATGGCAGAGCTTGGAAGGGAAGCAGCGCCATTTGACTTTTTTGGCTGGAATTGAGATTGGACGCCATGTCGCATTTGGAGAGTCCCTGTGTGCCTAAACAGTGGAAACCCCCCACAAATGACCCCATTTTGGAAACTAGACCCCCCAAGGAACTTATCTAGATGTGTGGTGAAAGCTTTGAACCCCCAAGGGCTTCACAGAAGGTTATAACGTAGAGCAGTAAAATTAAAAAATCATATCTTTTCCACAAAAATGATCTTTCCACCCCCAATTGTTATTTTACAAAGGGTAACAGGACCCCAAAAGTTATTGTGCAATTTGTCCTGAGTATGCTGATACCCCATATGTGGGGGTAAACCACTATTTTGACGCATGGCAGAGCTGGAAAGGGAAGGAGCGCCTTTTTCAAATGCAGATTTTGATGGAATGGTCTGCGGGTGTCATGTCACGTTTGGAGAGCCCCTGATGTGCCTAAACAGTATAAACCCCCCACAAGTGACTCCATTTTGGAAACTAGACCCCCCAAGGAACTTATCTAGATGTGTGGTGAGCACTTTGAACCCCCAAGTGCTTCACAGAAGTTTATAACGTAGAGCCGTGAAAATAAAAAATCATATTTTTTTCCACAAAAATAATCTTTTTGCCCCCAAATTTTTATTTTTATAAGGGCAACAGGAGAAATAGGACCCCAAAAGCTATTTGCAATTTGTCCTGAGTATGCTGATATCCCATATGTGGGGGGGAACCACTATTTTGACGCATGGCAGAGCTCGGAAGGGAAGGAGCACCGTTTTTAAATGCAGACTTTGATGGAATGGTCTGCGGGTGTCATGTCGCGCTTGGAGAGCCCCTAATGTGCCTAAACAGTAGAAACCCCCCACAAATGACCCCATTTTGCAAACTAGACCCCCCAAGGAACTTATCTAGATGTGTGGTCAGCACTTTGAACCCCCAAGGGCTTCACAGAAGTTTATAATGTAGAGCCGTGAAAATAAAAAAAATCATATTTTTTTTCCACAAAATGACCTTTTTGCCCCAAATTTTTATTTTTCTAAGGGTAACAGGAGAAATAGGACCCCAAAAGCTATTGTGCATTTTGTCCTGAGTACGCTGATACCCCATATGTGGGGGGGAACCACTGTGATCGCCTTACTGCGATCTTTGGGAGGCACAATGAACAAATCCACAAAAGGTGAAGAATTGGTTTTCTTTTTTACGCCGTTCCTCGTGCGGTATTAGTGATTAGGCGACTTTATTCCTCGGATCGGTGCGATTACAGCGATACCAGATTTACACCCTTTTTTCATGTTTAGCTTCTGTCACACACTAAAAGATGCTTTTTCTTGGAATAATTTTTTGTAAGAAATTTTTGCATCGCCGTATTTTGAGAGCTATAATTTTTCCATATTTCGGCCGACAGAGTTATCTGTGGGCTTATTTTTTGCGGGACGAGCTGATGTTTTTATTGGTACCATATTCGGGCACATAACGTTTTTTGATCGTTTCTTATTCCGATTTTTGTGGAATCAGAATGAACAAAAACCAGCAATTCAGGAATTGTTTTTTTTTTTTTTTTTTCCTCCGTTCCGTGTGTGGTAAAATTGATAAAGCAGCTTTATTCTTCGGGTCACTACGGTTACGGCGATTCCTCATTTATATATTTTTTTTTTATGTTTTGGCGTTTTTTACACAATAAAAAATTTTATAGAAAAAATAATTATTTTTGCGTCAGTTTATTCCGCGAGCTATAACTTTTTTATTTTTTCGCTGATGATGCTGTATAGCAGCTTGTTTTTTGCGGGACAAGATGACGTTTTCAGCGGTACCATAATTATTTATATCTGACTTTTTGATCGCGTGTTATTGCACTTTTTCCAAGCGGTATAATGATACCGCTTGGAAAAAGTATAATTTACTACTTTTTTGTGTTTTTTTTTTACGGCTTTCACTGAAGGGGTTAACTAGGGTTACGCTTTTATAGATGGGATTTTTACGGACGTGGCGATACCTAACATGTGTATATTTTTTGTTTTTTATTTTTTTTATTACATAAAAATGTGTATTTTTTAGGGGATTTTTTTTAAATTATTTTTTAATATTTTTTTTACAATTTTTTTTAAAAAATGATTTTTTTTAACTTGTCCCTTTATGGGACTTTCACTTTTTTTACTTTTTATTGCAGTTACAATGCATTGCAATGCTCTGGCATTGCAATGCATTGCAACTATAGTGGAAGCTGCTGTGACAATGATCACAGCAGATTTCCGTAGCTAGATGACCCGGAGGTTGTCATGACAACCCCCGGGTCATCAAGGCAGAGATCATACATTGCAGGGTGCCGATCTGAGGCAGAGGGAGCTCCCGACCCTCTGCCTCCCCCCCTGAGCTCTGCGATCTCGCTCGATCGCAGCAGTCGGGGTTAACAGCCAGGGGCGATGGGGGCTCCGCTCCTGGCTGTCAGTGCAGGAAGCCTGGCCACTGCAGCGCCGGCTCCTGCACTGATCGCGCTGGAGAAGCTGAAATTTCAGCTTCTCCTGCACGATCGCTGCTGTGTTTGGTCAGTCAGATTGACTGACCAAGCACAGCGCTGCAGGTGCGGGGACCGACGGCAAAGGTCCCCGCACCGCTTGCCGTGCCTGTCAGCTGTCTGTGACAGCTGTCGGCACTGATCTACCACTGCGTGTTTACACGCAGTGGTAGATCAAAGCCATGACGTGCAGAGTCCGTCCTGGTGCCGGAACTGGCACCTTGCCATGACGGACTCTGCACGTCAGTGGACATTAAGGGGTTAATTCCCTAAACACTTTCTTTTTGTCACTTATTGCGCCCCTTATAGCTCTTTTTAGCCATAGTGGTTTCCTCCTAATTCTAGCATGTTTATTCCCATAGGGTATATACTGTGCACAGGTCCTATTCAGGATACTAATAAACGTCTCCCATTTTTTGTGTATTTTTATGTCTCAGGATATCGTCCCAGTTTATTGCACTAAGATCATCTCTCATCCGTTGGAAATTTGCCTTCCTAAAGTTTAGTGTCCTTGTAACCCCTCGACTACACATCTTATTAAAGGATACATGAAAACTTATTATTTTGTGATCACTATTACCCAAGTGACCCCCAACCCTTATATTTGATATGCGGTCCGGCCTGTTGGTTAATATTAGGTCTAGCAGTGCCCCCCTCTTGTTGGGTCCTGAACTAGTTGTGAAAGGTAATTGTCTCTCATAGTTGTCAAAAACCTATTACCTTTGCTGGAACTGCAGGTTTCTTTTCCCCAATGTATTTCAGGGTAGTTGAAATCCCCCATAATAATGACTTCTCCTTGAGTCGCTGCTTCATCTATTTGCTTTACGAGTATATTCTCTGTTGCTTCCATTATTTTAGGAGACTTATAACAAACCCCTATCAGTAATTTATTATTTCCCCCCCCCTCCCTAAACTCAACCCATAGAGACTCTACATCTTCATTAGATTCACAGATATCACGCAGGATGGGTTTTAAGGATGATTTACATATAAACACACACCCCACCTCGCTTATTTTTACGGTAATTTCTAAACAGACTATAGCCCTGTAAATTAACCGCCCAGTTGTAGCTCTCATCCAGCCAAGTCTCAGATATCCCCACCATGTCATAATTATGTTCCAACAAAATTAATTCTAATTCCGCCATTTTGTTGGTGAGGCTTCTAGCATTAGTATACATGCACTTTATGTACCTCTCTGTACCTCTATTCTTTCTTAAATTATTAACTGTTCTAACCCCACCTCCCATGCCACCCCCACCCCCAATTTCATTATTTGTGCCCAGGTCTCTATCTGCAGTGCCTTCCCCTCCTATAAAATGAATACCCCCCCTTAGTCCCTAGTTTAAAGACTCCTCCAACCTTCTAGCCATTTTCTCCCCCAGCACAGCTGCACCCTCCCCATTGAGGTGCAGCCCGTCCCTAGCATAGAACCTGTAGCCAACTGAGAAGTCGGCCCAGTTCTCCAGGAACCCAAACCCCTCCTTCCTACACCAATACTTGAGCCACTTATTAACCTCCCTAATCTCCCATTGCCTCTCTGGTGTGGCACGTGGTACAGGCAGTATTTCAGAAAAAATCACCTTGGAGGTCCTTGCTTTAAGTTTGCAGCCTAAATCCCTGAAATCGTCTTTAAGGACCTTCCACCTACCTCTAACTTTGTCATTTGTGCCAATGTGCACCATGACCACTGGGTTCTCACCAGCCCCTCCAGTAATCTGTCAACCCGATCAGCGATGTGCCGAACTCGAGCGCCAGGTAGGCAGCACACTGTTCGACGATCCCTGTCTTTGTGACAGATTGCCCTATCTGTTCCCCTAATAATTGAGTCCCCCACTACCAGCACCTGTCTCGCCTGCCCTGCTCTCCTAATTCCCCCCTTACTGGAGCAGACACTCCCCCGGCTTTCAGAGGACATGCCTGGCTGCAGCAGTGCTACCCTTGTACTGACACCCCCCTCATCTGCCAACTTTGCAAACTTATTGGGGTGTGCCAGATCAAGACTAGCCTCCCTGGCGCTCTTCCCTCTACCCCGCCTTCTAACTGTCACCCAGCTTCCTACTTCATTGTCCTGCAGCTCCATCCTAGCATCCCCCCTCATCTATCCCATTGAGCGTCTGCTCAGTGAGCAGAAGACTCCTTTCCATATTGTCTATGGATCTCAGTGTTGCCAGCTGCACATTTAGATCCAGAATTTGGGCTTCCAAATGCACAACGTGCTCACTAGAGTTGAGCATTCCGATACCGCAAGTATCGGGTATCGGCCGATATTCGCTGTATCGGAATTCCGATACTTAGTTCCGATATTTTTCATATATCGTATACCGGAATCGGAAGTTCCGATAATTCTTTGAGAGGCAATGTGATTTTAGACAGCCAATGAGGAATCCTACGAAGTGTGGGCACATCCTGTAATGCTGCGGTCATGTTAACTAATGGCATGGCTGTGATTGGATGCTGAAATGATGTCAGAATGCACTATAAAAGGCGCCGCCGCCATTTTACCGTCACTGTGCTGTGAATTAAGTTAGGGACAGGACGCTGCTCTGCTGACTCTGAGGGACAGTTAGAGATAGCGTTTTTGTGAATTGTTCTGTAGGCAGGCTATTTGAGAAACCGCTCTGTAAATCATCCTTTTTCCTTGCAGTGTTGTTTTCACAGCTCTGTGCAAGGTGTGTGTGTGAGTGCAGGTGACACTGCAGTTTGCTCTGCATCCAACGCTGTTTGTAGTCATCTGCACGTGTCACTCACTGACTCTTTTTTTTTTATTTTGTGGAATTGGTGCTGCTCCATTCAATTGAAATTAACAGTGATCTATTAGTGTGACGTGCTTCCATCCGTATCCAATACATTGGTTGCAAAGACTATAGAAGTACACAAAGGGGCCTTTCACACCTAGTGAACAGTTGTGTGCAGTGTTCACTGTAGTCTGAGGTTTTCATTTTTGGAGTGCAGATCACGCTCCAGTTAGTTCTTCAAACAATGCTGGTTGTAGTGTGTTGAGCGTGTGCCACTGCCTCATCCTTGACATTTTTCTCTAATTGGTGCTGCTACATTCTATTTCAAATAACTCAAATCTATTAGTGTGACGCGCTTCCATCCGTATACAATACATTGGTTGCAAACAGTCTAGAAGTACACAAAGGGGCCTTTCACAGCTAGTGAACAGTTGTGTGCAGTGTTCACTGTAGTCTGAGGTTTTCATTTTTGGAGTGCAGATCACGGTCCAGTTAGTTCTTCAACCACTGCTGGTTGTAGTCTGCTGAGCGTGTGTCACTGCCTCATCCTTGACATTTTTCTCAAATTGGTGCTGCTCCATTCTATTTCAAATAGCTCAAATCTTTTAGTGTGACGCGCTTCCATCCGTATACAATACATTGGTTGCAAACAGTCTAGAAGTACACAAACGGGCCTTTCACAGCTAGTGAACAGTTGTGTGCAGTGTTCACTGTAGTCTGAGGTTTTCATTTTTGGAGTGCAGATCACGCTCCAGTTAGTTCTTCAAACAATGCTGGTTGTAGTGTGTTGAGCGTGTGCCACTGCCTCATCCTTGACATTTTTCTCTAATTGGTGCTGCTACATTCTATTTCAAATAACTCAAATCTATTAGTGTGACGCGCTTCCATCCGTATACAATACATTGGTTGCAAACACTATAGAAGTACACAAAGGGGCCTTTCACAGCTAGTGAACAGTTGTGTGCAGTGTTCACTGTAGTCTGAGGTTTTCATTTTTGGAGTGCAGATCACGCTCCAGTTAGTTCTTCAAACAATGCTGGTTGTAGTGTGTTGAGCGTGTGCCACTGCCTCATCCTTGACATTTTTCTCTAATTGGTGCTGCTCATTCTATTTCAAATAACTCAAATCTATTAGTGTGACGCGCTTCCATCCGTATACAATACATTGGTTGCAAACAGTCTAGAAGTACACAAAGGGGCCTTTCACAGCTAGTGAACAGTTGTGTGCAGTGTTCACTGTAGTCTGAGGTTTTCATTTTTGGAGTGCAGATCACGGTCCAGTTAGTTCTTCAACCACTGCTGGTTGTAGTCTGCTGAGCGTGTGTCACTGCCTCATCCTTGACATTTTTCTCAAATTGGTGCTGCTCCATTCTATTTCAAATAGCTCAAATCTATTAGTGTGACGCGCTTCCATCCGTATACAATACATTGGTTGCAAACAGTCTAGAAGTACACAAAGGGGCCTTTCACAGCTAGTGAACAGTTGTGTGCAGTGTTCACTGTAGTCTGAGGTTTTCATTTTGGAGTGCAGATCACGCTCCAGTTAGTTCTTCAAACAATGCTGGTTGTAGTCTGCTGAGCGTGTGTCACTGCCTCATCCTTGACATTTTTCTCAAATTGGTGCTGCTCCATTCTATTTCAAATAGCTCAAATCTATTAGTGTGACGCGCTTCCATCCGTATACAATACATTGGTTGCAAACAGTCTAGAAGTACACAAACGGGCCTTTCACAGCTAGTGAACAGTTGTGTGCAGTGTTCACTGTAGTCTGAGGTTTTCATTTTTGGAGTGCAGATCACGCTCCAGTTAGTTCTTCAAACAATGCTGGTTGTAGTCTGCTGAGCGTGTGTCACTGCCTCATCCTTGACATTTTTCTCAAATTGGTGCTGCTCCATTCTATTTCAAATAATCAAATTTATTAGTGTGACGCTCTTCCATCCGTATACAATACATTGGTTGCAAACAGCCTTTTTGTTAAGGTATAGTGTTGAGCGATATTGCTCGATATCTAAAAATATCGTATCGAAATTGTATCGCCGATAGCACTAAATATCGTCGATATCCGATTCCGATTGCGGAAGTCCAATGTAAGTCTATGGGAACAAAATATCGAAATTAAAAAAAACCATTCTTGCCTTGTTGGTTAATTGTACATGAAGGAAAACAACAAAGACTAATGTAGAATGTATTGGGGGAGGTTGAGGAGACAATAAAGGCATACATGTTTAACCCAATGCATTGGAATAGCATTAATATATTTTTTTTTGGAAATACGTTTGGATTGACTAACAAATTGACAATGTTGTTAACCTTTTTTCTATTTTGGCAAATATGTATGTTTCACAACTTCCATGCTCTTCACCTTTTTAACTTTTGCCAGTGCCACACTTTCTCCTTCATAATCTTCAGCAGCAGCATCATCTTTCTCATCAAATTATTCTTCATCTTCACCTTCTTAATCTTCTTCTTAAACTTCTTGCTATTCATGTTTTTGTTTACATTACTCATATTGTTATTATTAAACTAATTAATCTTCTTCATATTCAAATTCTTCATCTTCTTCCTCTTCATCTTCTTCATCATATTCTTATTTGTGACAGAGATTCCTGTACTTGTAATCTGTAAAAGTATGAATTGTTCATCCTTCCGTTCTTGCTGTCACAAAAGATTTAAATTACAACAGTATTTGTCCGTGTTCAGTTTAGCCTGCAGCAGCAGGCATTTTCCAGGGGCACCACGAGGAGGAACGGACTCACCCCCATACACTGCTTAGTCTTCTTCTGCTTAGAATTTAGAGCATATATTTTGCTCTTCATTTTGGTCTTATACTTCATGTTCTTCTGCTTTTTGATATTTTGCTTATTGTTCTTCTGTCTCTTGTTCTGTATCTTGTAGTTTTTCTTAACCTTCTTTGTCCTGTTGGTGATCTTCTTCTGGGTAATCTTTTATTTTTTCTTTGTGATGGTGTTCAGGCTGGTTGGCTTCATGCTCGTCGTCCTTGTTGTCGTCATCTTCTTCTGGGTGGTCTTTAATGTCGTCTAATTTCCCAGAAACAGCTGACGTTACTGGAACCCTGACGGGTATCAGATGGAGCAAGAGACAATGGAATTAACGAGGACCAGCTGACTGTGCTGGACCCCGGACGGGTAGCAGAAGGAAAAGAGGCAATGTCACTACCGAGTACCAGCTGACGTTACTGTGACACGGTTACTAAGCAGGAGGTACCTGTGCTCCAAAGCACTACCAAGGACCAGCAGACGTTGCTGGAACTCGGATACGGAGATGGAGGCACCTAGGCCAAAGGCACTGGGGAGAACCACTTGACGGTACTGGACCCCGGACGGTAGCAGAAGGAAAAGAGGCAATGTCACAACCGAGTACCAGCTGACGTTACTGTGACACGGTTACTAAGCAGGAGGTACCTGTGCTCCAAAGCACTACCAAGGACCAGCAGACGTTGCTGGAACTCGGATACGGAGATGGAGGCACCTAGGCCAAAGGCACTGGGGAGAACCACTTGACGGTACTGGACCCCGGACGGGTAGCAGAAGGAAAAGAGGCAATGTCACAACCGAGTACCAGCTGACGTTACTGTGACACGGTTACTAAGCAGGAGGTACCTGTGCTCCAAAGCACTACCAAGGACCAGCAGACGTTGCTGGAACTCGGATATGGAGATGGAGGCACCTAGGCCAAAGGCACTGGGGAGAACCACTTGACGGTACTGGACCCCGGACGGGTAGAAGAACGCACCCATGAAAATGTAAGTTGACAGGACGCAAGCCGTCCGCAGTTACCGAATCACACAGTCCTACAGTGGGTGCTTATCCTATTGTCACAATGGAAACCGCCTTTATTTACATATCCCACAGCACACATAGGAATCACCTAAACTGCAGGCACCATAGAGTCGGCTAACCCGAATGCAACACGACAGCACAACTTATTGGAGGATAATTGACGTTCACACTGCCAGGAAACAGCTGTCGTGCTGTAACCAGGCTGGCCAGGAGTCAGTACCCCTGCCAATTACTTACGAGCAACAAATGGCGGTGTTGTAGCCCAGGGAGTAGAGTTCAGGTGGTAGAAAGATGAACATAACAGGAGACATGGAAAACGTTGCCAAACAGTTATTTAATCTGAAAACGGACAGGCAAATTCAGGTGAGATCCATGCCTTGTTCATTTTCAGAAAAGTAAGCCGGTCTACATTCTCTGAGGATAGTCGCATGCGACGGTCTGTTACTACACCACCTGCAGCACTAAAGACACGCTCAGATAATACACTGGCAGCAGGGCAAGCCAGCACCTCCAATGCATACTGGCTAAGCTCTGGCCATGTATCCAACTTAGAGACCCAAAATTTGAAAGGGGAAGAGGCATCTGGGAGTACACTTAGAGGGAAAGCCAAGTAGTCTGTCACCATCTTACGGAAACGTTTCTTCCTGGTGACTGGAGCCGTCTTGGATGGTGTAGACCTTGCTGGCGCTGTCACAAAACTTTGCCACATTTGTAACATACAGTTCTTGCCCTGTGCAGAGGCGCTGCTTCTGATCCCTCTTGTTGTAGAGGTGTCTACACTGCCTCGACGCACAGAGCTGCTTTGTAAAGCAGTAGCAGCAGCAGCAGCACCTCTCTCGGCTGGAATGTACAACAGTATGGATTGCACCAGTGTGTCTTGGTACTCCTGCATTTTACGGTCCCGGTTCACCGGTGTGATGAGGGTTTGTAAGTTGTCCCGGTAGCGAGGGTCTAGGAGGGTGTACACCCAATAATCTGACGTGCTGAGAATGTGGGCGATGCGGCGGTCGTTTCTCAGGCACTGAAGCATGAAATCAACCATGTGCTGCAGACTCCCAACTGGCCAACAAAGGCTGTCCTCTGGAAGAGGCGTCATCTCTGTCTCCTCTGCATCACCCCACCCTCGCTCTACATACTGACTAGAGCGTTGTGTACCTCCCTCTGTAGGGATTTCTTCCTCCTCCATTGACTCCTCCTCCTCCTCCTCATCTACAAAGTGAGCCCTGCCCAGCCCTTTGTGAGGAACCACGTTGCGCTGACTGTCCTGAAGGTAATTGAATTTGTGACTCCTCATCCTCCACCTCTTCCAAAACCTCTTCCTTTAGTGCTTTCAGTGATTTCTGAAGCAGGCAGATAAGGGGGACAGTCATGCTGACTAGTGCATCATCTGCACTCGCCATCCGCGTTGAGACATCAAACGCACGCAAAACGTCGCAGATGTCCTTCATAGAGGCCCACTCAGTAGTGGTGAAGTGTGAACGGCGCAAATTGCGAGTTGATTGCGCCTGTTGCAGCTGATACTCCATTACTGCTGGCTGCTGCTCACACAACCGCTCCAAGATATGTAACGTGGAATTCCACCTGGTGGGTACGTCACATATGATGCGATGTTCAGGAAGGCGAAATCTGACTTGCAGAGCTGCAATGCGCGATCTGGCCATGCTGGAACGTCGCAAGTGAGCGCACTCTAGGCGGACCTTGTGCAGCAGTGCATCAAGATCCGGATAGTCCCTCAAAAAACTCTGCACGACCAAGTTCAGCACATGTGCCAGACATGGTATGTGAGTGAGGTTGCCAAGGCCCAGAGCTGCCACCAGATTTCGGCCATTGTCACACACTACCAAGCCTGGCTGGAGATTAGCTGACAAAAACCACACGTCGCTCTCCTGCTTGATGGCATTCCAGAGCTCCTGCGCTGTGTGGCTTCGATTCCCCATGGGAATTAATTTCAGTACGGCCTGTTGACGTTTGGCCACGGCTGTGCTCATATCGGTCGCAACAGGTAAGCGTTCACGGGTCCATGTGGAGGTATACCGTGACGGCTCGTGCAGCGATGATTCTGAGGAACTGGAGTAGGAGGAGGAATCAATGTGCACAGACTGGATTCCTGCAATCCTTGGAGTTGGCAGAACACGTACAGCGCCACTGGCAAGATCTGTACCCGGCTCCACAACATTGACCCAATGGGCAGTGAGGGAAAGGTATCGTCCCTGGCCATGGGTACTGGTCCACGCATCGGTGGTCAGGTGGACCCTGCTACTGACTGGCGTTTAGTAGCGCATGTTTAATGTTTCCCTCGACATGTTTTTGCAGAGCAGGGACAGCTTGCCTGCTGAAATAAAATCGGCTTGGCACATTATATTGTGGGACTGCCAATGCCATAAAGTTCCTGAAACTGTCAGTCTCCACCAGCCTGAATGATAGCATTTCAAGGGACAGGAGTTTTGCAAGGCCAGCATTCAGAGCCTGTGCTCGTGGATGGTTTGCCGAGTATGGCCGTCTTTTATCCCATGCCTGTGTTACCGATGGCTGTTTTTTGTTCTGGGAGTGTGACGATGACTGTGAACTTGCTGCAGTGGGTGGAATAACAGTTTCTCTATGGACAACAGTGACCGAGGTTCTTCCATGGAGATCCTGTGAGGAAGCCGAAACAGGTGTGTGAGAGCTGGAGGTAGAGGCTCGAACATGACCTAAAGATGTAGGTGCTGCTGTAGGTTGGCCTACATCTCCAGTGTGTCTTTGGAACTCAGCTACGTGCTTTGTCCATACATGTGTCCACATATTTGTGGTATTCAGGTTCCTGATATTTTTACCTCTTTTATCTTTTTGCTTACACAGCTTGCATTGAACATAGCAAATATCATGTACAAGTCTGTCAAAAAAGGACCACGCAGTGCAAGTCATGGGAGCGCCAATTTTGACAGTTCTAAAAGAACTGCTCCCAACAGGTGCCAAACTGGAGGCTACAGGCAAGCGAGTCTGCAGCCTACCTCTCCCTCCTCTTTGTACCGTTGGGACAATCTCTTCCTCAGAGCTGCTCCCACCACCTTCCTGTTGCTCACGCCATGTTGGGTCTCGGACTTCATCATCTCCACTACCCTCTTCCAACACCTGCTGCTGTTGGATGGTCTGGGCAGCACCATGCTCCACAAAACCTGGCACCTGAGTCTCATCATCATCATAAGATGCGTTCTGCGGTGTGCTGTCCATCGGCACTGGCTCACCCGCCTCTTCAGATTGAGAGAGACACAGCTGTTGCGCATCACTGCATACTCCCTCTTCTTCAAATTGCAGAATGCTGCTTGCCTGTTACCGTGTTTGCGAGCCAACAGATTCTGAGAACAGAAGCAGAGACTCAGCTGGCTCCTGTACAGAACTCTCTGACTGCCTTGGCAATTTGACAGGCGGTGAACAGACAGATGGTTGCTCAACAGTGTTGTGTTCCTGAGAGGAGGTGGAAGGAATTGAAGTCGATGCATTGGCTGCCATCCAACCAACAACGGCTTCAATTTGTTCTTCCCGCAGCAGGGGGGCACGCCGAGCTCCTACCAAAGTGCGCATAAAGGAACGCTCACGGGGATAAATGGTGGATGCTGTGTCACTGAGGGCGGCAGCAGCCACAGAATCCCCACGTCCTCTCCCTGCTGAAACTCCACGGCCACGACCACGTGCCTTACTCACTGACTTCTTCATCTTGGTAGATTGATAAAGAAAGTCAGAAAAGTTATAAGGCCTAAGTGTGGTTATTATGCAGAGACTGAAGTGAACACTGAAACACAACTGTTCACAATCTGTGAAAGGCTACTCCTTTGTCTACTTCTATAGTGTTTGCAACCAATGTATTGTATACGGATGGAAGCGTGTCACACTAATAGTTAAATTGCATGGAGCTGCAAGAATTACACTGAAGGAAAAAAAAAATAGTCCGTGAGTGACATGTGCAGATGCCTACAGACAGCGTTGCATGCAGAGCAAACTGCAGCGTCACCTGCACTCACACACACCTTGCAGAGCTGTTAAAACAACACTGCAGGCAAAAGGAAGCTTTACACAGCGGTTGGTGCTAGCCTGCCTACAGCACAGTACACTAAATCGCAATCTCTAACTGTCCCTCAGAGTCAGCACAGCAGCGTTCTGTCCCTTACTGAATTCACAGCACAGTGACGCTAAAATGGCGGCGGCGCCTTTTATAGTGCATTCTGACATCATTTCAGCATCCAATCACAGCCATGCCATTAGTTAACATGACCGCAGCAGTACAGGATGTGCCCACACTTCTTAGGATTCCTCATTGGCTGACTAAAATCACATTGCCTCGCAAAGAATTATGGGAACTTCCGATTCCGGTATTCGATAAGACGAAAATATCGAAACGAATTATCGAAAGGCCGATAGAGCTAATATCGGCCGCGATATTTGCATTATCGTATCGCTCAACACTATTAAGGTACAGTATTATATCGACATTGTACAGGTGTCGCTATTCAGTCTGATAACTAGATATCATTCACCTTTTCTATCAGTTGTCGTTGTTTCAGCACCACTTGCAGGTATATATTTTGCTATTGTGACTATGCACTATTGACTTTAACAAGGTAATGCATGATTTTTGTTACCGATTCTCATGTTTACATGATGGCCTTTATGATATGGGTTGTTAAATTTTTAATTAAATATGTATTTTTTCAAATGACAGAAATATAAGTAATGTTGAAGAGGACTAGTCCTACATCCATTGTTTGCACAATATTACAGGTGTACATCACAGTCCCTTAATCAACAATGGATTATTATATTTACTTGTATGCTTTTATTTAAAAGCTAAGAAGACTGAGGGCTAACCTTCACACTGCAGCTGTTGTCAAAGTTCAAACCACATTATGCACTTCCAACATTGCAGCATTTGAGGCATGATGTGAGTTGGATTTGTCTAAGTTATGGAGTGACAAGGTTCACCATCAGTACCCTATAGCATAAGTAGGCTTTTGTGTTAGCATTTGTGTTCGACATGTGGATATCTGCAGTAATATGTCACAATTATTTTGTTACAGATTTGTGACAAAGACTAATAATTTTTATGGTTTTAAAGGTGACGTTTCACTTGTTTACAGCTTAGAAATAAGGGTGTAGCCTCTTATCTATGTGTAGCAGTAGCCACTTTAACATGTCATGTTTTTTTCAACATGTGTAGCTAGCTAGCAGTAATTTTTGCCGGACACACAGCAGGGGAACAGCAGGCGTTACTGAACCCCACAAACACATCAGCGATTGTTTTGATCTGTGCATCCAACACTTCTGAGCAGCAACTGGCGGTGTTGAAGCCCAGGTTCAAGGAGGGTGTAGGCAAAGGCCTAGTATGAGATGTTAGAAGTTTAATTTGGAGTTAGCAGCATTAATTTTTGCCAGACACACAGCAGGGGAACAGCAGGCGTTACTGAACCCCACTAACACTATAGCTTGTGTATTGGTCTGTGGACACGACACTTCTGAGCAGCAACTGGCAGTGTTGTAGCCCAGGAGTAGAGTTCAGGTGGTAGAAAGATGAACATAACAGGAGACATGGATAACGTTGCCAACCAGTTATTTAATCTGAAACCGGACAGGCAAATTCATGCGAGATCCATGCCTTGTTCATTTTCTGAAAAGTAAGCCGGTCTACATTATCGGAGGATAGTCGCATGCGACGGTCTGTTAGTACACCACCTGCAGCACTAAAGAAGCGCTCCGATAATACACTGGCAGCAGGGCAAGCCAGCACCTCCAATGCATACTGGCTAAGCTCTGGCCATGTATCCAGCTTAGAGACCCAAAACTTGAATGGGGAAGAGCCATCTGGGAGTACACTGAGAGGGCAAGACATGTAGTCTGTCACCATCTTACGGAAACGTTGCCTCCTGCTGACTGGAGCCGTCTCGGATGGTGTAGACATTGGTGGCGCTGCCACAAAACTTCACCACATTTGGAACATACTGGTCTTGCTGTTGTGAATGTGCTAGAAATGAATTCTGAGCAGAATCTCCCTCTGGTGGTTACAAACAGTACTGAACTATCCAATGAAGATTGTGAAGATTGGAGATCAGGTGTTACTGACTGGTCTTATATAAGGGAGGTTCCCTCCCATCAGGGTTGCCGGTGATCAATTGTTCTGGTCTCATCTTTGATTCCTGTACACTTTGTAGCTTGCTGTTTCGTGCCTGCATCTTTTGCTAACAGATAAGACATTTTCTTCTTTTATTTTTTTGTGCTTGTTTTTTGCATTTTGTCCTGCACTTCTGTGGGGGTCTGCCGGGTCCCCTTGGGGGGCTTGTGCTCCTCTCAGTTTAGTTCAGCCACTGTTGTTTGTTCATTTGCCTTTTCCAGTTTTTTTAGTGGCTGCTGTTTAGTTTTTGTTACACCAGAGAACTAATTTAGGTGGTAGAGGTCGTGTGATCTCAGGTGTTTTTGTAATTAGTAGAGTTGGTACTTTTCAGGATTTTTTTGTGATTGCAGTAAGTGCCCTTCCTATCCTTTTCTATTTAGGAAGTTTGGGCCCCAACGTTTGCTCATACTATTTTCTGTCTGTGTCAGTATTTCTTCTTGTCTAACCGCCATTACATGTTTGGGGGCTTTCTATGTTCTTTGGGGATCTGCTCCGGGGCAGATAGCTTTCGTCTTTCTATCTTTAGGTGTAGTTAGCTTCTCAGGCTGTGACGAGGCGTCTAGGACCAACGTAGGTACGCTCCACGGCTGCCTTTAGTTGTGGTGGTTAGTCAGGGTACTGCAATCCCATAGATTCCAACCTCTCTGGTGTATTTCCTTTTTTGCGTGCTCTCCTCAGCTACCAAATCATAACATCTTGCCCTGTGCAGAGGCGCTGCTTGTGCTCCCTCTTGTTGCAGAGCTGTCTCCACTGCCTCGACGCACACAGCTGCTTTGTAAAGCAGTAGCAGCAGCAGTGCTCTCGGCTGGAATGGAGAACATTATGGATTGCACTAGTGTGTCTTGGTACTCCCGCATTTTACGCTCCCGGTTCAACGTGTGTGATGAGGCTTTGTAAGTTGTCACGGTAGCGAGGGTCTAGGAGGGTGGACACCCAATAATCAGACGTGGTGAGAATGTGGGCGATGCGGCGGTCGTTTCTCAGACACTGCAGCATGAAATCAACCATGTGCTGCAGACTCCCAACTGGCCAAGAAACGCTGTCCCCTGCAAGAGGCGTCATCTATGCCTGCTCTGCATCACCCCACCCTCGCTATACATACTGACTAGAGCGTTGTGTACCTCCCTCTGGAGCGATGTCTTCCTCCTCCATTAACTCCTCCTCATCCTCCTCACAAAGTGAGCCCTGCCCAGCCCTTTGTGAGGAACCACGTTGCGCTGACTGTCCAGAAGGTCATGGAATTTGTGACTCCTCATCCTCCACCTCTTCCAAAACCTCATCCCTTAGTGCTTGCAGTGTTTTTTGAAGCAGGCAGATAAGGGGGACAGTCAGGCTGACTAGTGCATCATCTGCACTCGCCATCCGCGTTGACTCATCAAACGCACGCAAAACGTGGCAGATGTCCTTCATAGAGTCCTTCGCCAGTCCTTACACTGGCTGCCCATTCATTATAGTATCCAATTCAAAGTACTGGTTGTCACCCACAAAGCTCTCCACAGTGCAGCACCCCCCTACATCTCCTCCCTCATTTATATCTATCGCCTAACCGACTGCTGCGCTCTGCAAACGACCTTCGACTAACCTCTGCACTAATCCGTACCTCCCACTCCCGACTCCAAGACTTCTCCCGTGCTGCGCCAATCCTCTGGAATGCTCTACCCCAAGAAATTAGGACTATCCGCAATTAGCATGGTTTCAGGCGCTCCCTCAAAAGACATTTGTTCAGAGCGGCCTATCACATTCACTAATCAAAGTCATTCTATGTGTAAGTCTGTGTGTGTAGCCCATTCACTATCTCCATCCATCCATCACTCCCTCAAAATGGCTGGACCATCATTGTAAATACACAATTGTATATAAACACCTGGACTTTGTATCTCCCCCACCTCATTGTAGATTGTAAGCTCTCACGAGCAGGGGCGGCTTATATTGCTTTAATTATTGTATTGTTAACGTTGTTACTTATGACTTGTGTTCTGAAACTGTTAAACTGTAAAGCGCTGCGGAATATGTTGGCGCTATATAAATAAAGATTATTATTATTATTATTATAGAGGCCCACTCAGTAGTGGTGAAGTGTGAACGGCGCAAATTGCGAGTTGATTGCGCCTGATGCAGCTCACACAACCGCTCAAACATATGTAAAGTGGAATTCCACCTGGTGGGTACGTCACATATGATGCGATGTTCAGGAAGGCGAAATCTGCGTTGCAGAGCTGCAATCAGCGATCTGGCCATGCTGGAACTTCACAAGTGAGCGCACTCTAGGCGGACCTTGTGCAGCAGTGCATCAAGATCCGGATAGTCCCTCAAAAAACTCTGCACGACCAAGTTGAGCACATGTGCCAGACATGGTATGTGAGTGAGGTTGCCAAGGCCCAGAGCTGCCACCAGATTTCGGCCATTGTCACACACTACCAAGCCTGGCTGGAGATTCGCTGGCAAAAACCACACGTCGCTCTCCTGCTTGATGGCATTCCAGAGCTCCTGCGCTGTGTGGCTTCGATTCCCCATGGAAATTAATTTCATGACTGCCTGTTGACGTTTGGCCACGGCTGTGCTCATATCGGTCGCAACAGGTAAGCGTTCACGGGTCCATGTGGAGTTAGACCGTGACGGCTCCTGCAGCGATGATTCTGAGGAACTGGAGTAGGAGGAGGAGTCAATGTGTACAGACTTGATTCCTGCAATCCTTGGAGTTGGCAGAACACGTACAGCGCCACTCGCAAGATCAGTACCCGGCTCCACAACATTGACCCAATGGGCAGTGAGGGAAAGGTATCGTCCCTGGCCATGGGTACTGGTCCACGCATCGGTGGTCAGGTGGACCTTGCTACTGACGGCGTTTAGTAGCGCATGTTTAATTTTTCCCTCAACATGCTTTTGCAGACCAGGGACGGCTTGCCTGCTGAAATGAAATCGGCTTGGCACATTGTATTGTGGGACTGCCAATGATATTAAGTTACGTAAACTGTCAGTCTCCACCAGCCTGAATGACAGCATTTCAAGGGACAGGAGTTTTGCAATGCCAGCATTCAGAGCCTGTGCTCGTGGATGGTTTGCCGAGAATGGCCGTCTTTTATCCCATGCCTGTGCTACCGATGGCTGTTTTGTGGCCTGGGAGTGTGAGGATGACAGGGAACTTGCTGCTGTGGGTGGAATAACACTTTGTCTCTGGACAACAGTGACCGATGTTCTAACATGGCGATCCTGTGAGGAAGCCGAACCAGATGTGTGTGAGCTCGATGAAGAGGCTTCAACACGACCTGAAGATGTAGGTGCTGCTGTAGGTTGGCCTACATCTCCAGTGTGTCTTTGTAACTCAACTACGTGCTTTGTCCGCACATGTTTCCACATATTAGTGGTATTGAGGTTACTGACACTTTTACCTCTTTTTACTTTTTGATTACACAGCTTGCATTTGACATAGCAAATATCATCTGCAAGTGTGTCAAAAAAGGACCACACAGTGCAAGTCCTGGGAGCGCACGTTTTGACTTTTGGAAGACAACTGCTCCGAACAGGTGCAAAACTGGAGGCTACAGGCAACCGAGTCTGCAGCCTAACTCTCCCTCCTGTTTGTACCGTTGGGGCAATGTCTTCCTCTATCTTCCTTCTATCACTAACCACTTCTCTAGGCCTCTCACAGCTTTCAACCTCTGAGACACACAAGGATGGTAACACCCTTGACCTGGCCTTTGTCCGCCTCTGTTCAATCTCCCACCTAAATAACTCACCGCTTCCACTGTCTGACCACAACATTCTCTCCTTCATGCTCACAAATCCTCCACCATCCCAGCGCACTCCTACCTACCACACATTCAGAAATCTACAAGCCATTAACCCTCAGACACTTTCAGATTCCCTACACTCATCACTGTCCCCAATCTCCTCTTTTTCCTGTCCTGATCTGGCTGTTCATCACTACAATGACACTCTTAGAAGCACCCTTGACCAAGTAGCGCCGCTCACCCTCAGAACTTCCAAACACACAGTAAAACAGCCCTGGCTCACATTGCAAACTCAACTTCTTCAGCGATGCTCTAGGAGTGCTGAACGCCTTTGGAGAAAAACCCGCACACCACAAGACTTCATCCACTTTAAATTCATGTTAAGAACTTATAATGCTGCCCTTCACCTCGCCAAACAGACCTACTTCACCACCCTGATCTCCTCACTAGCCAACAACCCCAAGAAACTTTTTGACACTTTTCACTCCCTCCTCAGGCCAAAAGCACAAGCCCCTATCACAGACATTTGTGCTGACGATCTGGCCTCCCATTTTATATAAAAAATAGATACTATCCGTCAGGAAATCTGCTCTCAACCACCAAGGGCTGTGACTCCCATCCCACCCTGCTGTTCCCCTGGCTAACTTTCCACATTTGATCCCATCACAGAAGAAGAAGTCTCCAGAGTCCAGACTCCTCTCTTCCTCTCGTCCGACTACATGCACTACCGACCCCATTCCCTCACATCTCCTCCAGTCTCTCCAGTTGTCACAACTCACCTAACTAAAATCTTTAATCTCTCACTCCCCTCTGGCATTTTCCCATCTGCCTTCAAACACTCCATCATTACTCCACTACTAAAGAAACCCGCTCTCGACCCTTCCTGCACAAACAACTACAGACCGGTCTCCAATCTCCCCTTCATCTCTAAACTTTTGGAGCGCCTAGTCTTCTCCCGCCTCACCCGTTACCTCTCCAATCACTCCCTCCTAGACCCTTCACAGTCCGGCTTCCGCACCCTACATTCGACCGAAACTGCACTCATCCAAGTGAGCAATGACCTTCTTACAGCAAAACGTAACGGTGACCACTCTTTGCTCATTCTTCTCGACCTTTCTGCAGCTTTCGACACGGTTGACCACCGTCTCCTACTGTCTAGGCTCCACTCACTAGGTAATAAGGACACTGTTCTCTCCTGGTTCTCCTCCTATCTTTCTGACCGCTCCTTCAGTGTTTTGTTCTCTGGCTCCACGTCATCTTCTCTTCCTCTCACTGTCGGTGTACCCCAGGGCTCAGTCCTTGGCCCCCTTCTCTTCTCTCTCTACACAGCCACAATTGGAAAGACCATCAGCAGATTTTGCTTTCAGTACCATCTTTATGCTGATGACACACTATACACGTCATCCCCCGACCTCACCACCGCTGTACTACAGAACGCCACCGACTGTCTGTCCGCAGTCTCCAACATCATGTCCGCTCTGTATCTGAAACTCAACCTCTCCAAAACTGAACTTCTTCTGCTCCCGTCGTCTACTAACCTCCCTAACTGTGACATATCCCTCTCCATGGGCGGCACCATAATAACACCCCGGCAGCAGGCTCGCTGTCTGGGTGTTATGTTTGACACCAATCTCTCCTTCACCTCCCATATACAATCTCTTGCCCGCTCTTGCCGCCTACACCTAAAGAACATCTCTAGAATCCGCCCTTTTCTCACCATGGAAACAACAAAAACCCTCACTGTAGCATTGATCCACTCCCGCCTAAACTACTGCAACGCTCTATTACTTGGCCTCCCCATTACTCGACTGTCCCCTCTCCAGTCCATCCTTAATACAGCAGCCAGGGTAATCCATCTGGCTAATCGGTACTCGGCGTGTCCGCTCTTCGCCAGTCCTTACACTGGCTGCCCATTCATTATAGGATACAATTCAAAGTACTGGTTCTCACCCACAAAGCTCTCCACAGTGCAGCACCCCCCTACATCTCCTCCCCATTTCTATCTATCGGCCTAACCGACTGCTGCGCTCTGCAAACGACTTTCGACTAACCTCTGCACTAATCCTACCTCCCACTCCCGACTACAAGACTTCTCCCGCGCTGCGCCAATCCTCTGGAATGCTCTACCCCAAGAAATTAGGACTATCCACAATTTGCATGGTTTCAGGCGCTCCCTCAAAACACATTTGTTCAGAGCTGCCTATCACATTCACTAATCAAAGTCATTCTATGTATTCTGTGTAAGTGTGTGTGTGTGTGTGTGTCTAGCCCATTCACTATCTCTATCCCTCACTCCCTTAAGATGGCTGGACCATCATTGTAAATGCACCATTGTATATAAACACCTATACTTTGTATCTCCCCCACCTCATTGTAGATTGTAAGCTGTCACGAGCAGGGGCGACTTATTTTGCTTTCATTATTGTATTGTTAACGTTGTTACTTATGACTTGTTTTCTGAAACTGCTAAACTGTAAAGCGCTGCGGAATATGATGGCGCTATATAAATAAATATTATATTATTTATTATTCCTCTGAGCTGCTCCCATCACCTTCCTGTTCCTCACGCCATGTTGGGTCTTGGACCTCATCATCTCCACTACCCTTTCCAACACCTGCTGCTGTTGGGTGGTCTGGCCAGCACCATGCTCAACAGAAACTGGCACCTGAGTCTCATCATCATCAGATGCGTTCTGCGGTGTGCTGACTATCGGCACTGTCTCACCCGCCTCTTCAGATTCAGAGAGACACAGCTGTTGCGCATCACTGTATACTCCCTCTTCTTCACATTCCAGAATGCTGCTTGGCTGGGCCCCTGTTTGCAAGCCAACAGATTCTGAGAACAGAAGCAGACACTCAGCTGGCTCCTGTACAGAACTCTCTGACTGCCTTGGCAATTTGGCAGGCGGTGAAGAGACAGATGGTTGCTCAACAGTGCTGTGGTCCTGAGAGGAGGTGGAAGCAATTGAAGTCGATGCATTGGCTGACATCCAACCAACAACAGCTTCAATTTGTTCTTCCCGCAGCAGGGGGGTACGCCGACCTCCTACAAAAGTGCGAATAAAGGAACGCTCACGGGGAAAACTGGTGGATGCTGTGTCACTGGGGGCGGCAGCAGCCACAGAATCCCCACGTCATCTCCCTGCTGAAACTCCACGGCCACGACCACGTGCCTTACTCCATGCCTTCTTCATCTTGGTAGATTGATAAAGAAAGTCTGAAAAGTTATAAGGCCTAAGTGTGGTTATTCCGCAGAGACTGCAGTGAACACTGCACACAACTGTTCACTAGGTGTGAAAGGCCCCTTTGTGTACTTCTATAGTGTTTGCAACCAATGTATTGTATACGGATGGAAGCGCGTCACACTAATAGATTTTAGTTATTTGAAATAGAATGGAGCAGCACCAATTAGAGAAAAATTTCAAGGATGTGCCAGTGACACACGCTCAGCAGACTACAACCAGCAGTGGTTGAAGAACTAACTGGAGCGTGATCTGCACTCCAAAATGAAAA
>JARQOD010000001.1:192907423-192951092 GCA_033576555.1 Oophaga sylvatica
GATGAAAGTCTCGGCAGATTGCCTGCCCCCGCTGATCGCAGTCTGTCCCGGGGGTGGATCCCCACAGCGAATTTGGTGAAAGTGGTCAGTCATCCCCGGAAATGTTAAATCCGAGATTGACCGGGGCCCATGGTTAAGTGTAAATCATCAACGCCAAGGGCGGGAGAATTCATGATGGGGGTTGGGGGGCTGTCTGTTGAAGGTTTGGCTAGTTCACGCTCTGCCATCTTTTGACGGGCCTCCCTAGCAGCCTTCAATCGGGGGGGTGTTAAGCTTCTGCAGCCACGGGTATGTCTTCTCCGGACAAAAGTGACCCCTCTCTCATGGGCCCCCCCATACCCAACTCGGATCAACTTCTCGGAAGCACCATTGCCGGTGACCCCAACTCCCCCCGAATGTACTCTTCTATGCACAAAAAATTTTTCCACTGGAGCTTCCCACTGCCTTAAATCTGCGGGTTTCCCCAGGCAGAGCTCTCTTTGCACGGGTGGGGAGTTGCTTCGGGCAACTCACGTCTGCTTTTCTTTTTTCCCTTATTTTCCTATGGGGTCGCATCCAGTCTTTCCCGGGGTTGCCCCAGCACCCATTCACCAGATGCCCTTTTCCGCTCTTTGCCTGCTCGTTGCCAATGACCGGTGGGGTCCCGGAAACCAGGAATCTCCTGATTTCAAATCTTCATCCCGGTTGTGTTCGGGCACCTTGAGCCCTTTTCAACAGACAATCTTTGTTCTCAGCTCCTGCCCGGTATGAAATTTGTACCGGTATTTTCCCTTACCGGGCCACCCACCTTTGCTCCTGGGCCCAACATTTTGGGCATTTTCAGATTGGTAGTCACTGTAGGGCATTGCTGTTTTCCTGGTGGTCAGCATACTTTTTTCCGGCCCATCTTTTCCAACACTGTATCTGCTCCGACCACCCCCGCGACCGGGATAGCAACGATTGACCGCGGTCAGCTTGATCACTGGGCCACACTCCGGCTGTGTCACCTCAGGAAAATTACGTCTGAAATATGCTTCCGGAATGGTGTTCACCTGTGAACCGGTATCAACTAGAAGTACAGGGTAGAATAAAAAATAACCTTTAATCAATCATTAGAAAGAACCATAGGTTCATGTACTAATCACAAAAAACAACAAACCAAGAAATACACACATAGCTGCCATTCTTCTTAGCGTAATAATACCAAATGGTTAGAGGGCAAATTAAAATGTATAACGCCCCCTACTAATCCAAAAATTTACACCACTTGACGACCACCCCTCAATATAACCCACTGGTATGATAGTAACAACATGAGATAATCAAACCACTATACCTAAGAAGTTAAATAGAGCGGAAGAATAAATACATATGTCACAGTGAGTATTAATATATGTTGGATGATTTTGGATCCTAAGCAAGTTTTCTGAAGGAAGATTTTGGGTGAGATTGTTCTTAATCATTCTCTTTGCTGCATGAGAACATATTAATACTCACTGTGACATATGTATTTATTCTTCCGCTCTATTTAACTTCTTAGGTATATTGGTTTGATTATCTCACGTTGTTACTATCATACCAGTGGGTTATACCGAGTGGTGGTCCTCAAGTGGTGTAAATTTTTGGATTAGTAGGGGGCACTATACATTTTAATTTGCCCTCTAACCATTTGGTATTATTCCGCTAAGAAGAGTGGCGGCTATGTGTGTATTTCTTGATTTGTTGCTTTTTGTGATTAGTATATGAACCTATGGTTCTTTTTAATGATTGATTAAAGGTTATTTTTTATTCTACCCTGTACTTCTACCTTGCTGTTTACACAATTTCTGATTGCTAAATCCTTGCTTTTTTCTTTTCGTTATCAACTAGGCAGCGGACGGCTCGACCATTCATTTCAGCCCATACAAGGGGACTCACAGAAATGAAACTTTCGGGACTGGCTTCTCTCTTCTTTCCGTTTTCAGGCTCCAGGCGTCGTCCTCCAGTCATGGAGCCCACTAGTTTAATGACTGCCGAATAAGAGGCCACCCCCGTCTTGCGCAGCCTCGGGCATAGTGTCCAACGTCCCCACACTTGAAACAAGTCGGATGTCTTTCGGCTGGAATTGTTCCCTTTCCTAGCAGGGTACAATGGGCAAGTGGGACTCGGGGTCACTTCTATCTCTGGACAGATTTGAAGCCCCGGCAGGGTCCCTCCGGAGGCCAGACCACTTTTCCTGCATTTCCTGTATTTCTTTACGTATCTCTCGGGCCCATCGTGGCTCAGCTGAGGGTGAAGCTGGTACCCCACTACACCGAACCATCCCTGCCGAGGCTGCCGTCCCCTGCTCTTGTTCTCACACACGCGCTTCTGCCCCAATCTCCTGAAAAGTCATGCGCGGTTTGGCACACAGGCTCTCCCGCAAAGCTTGTTTAAGCGCCGCGTCCCTGAGGCCTGCTAAAAGTTGGTCCCTCAAACTCACATCAGGGTGTCCCACGCCTACATTATCCCGCTTAGTGATCGCCGCGAGCACCTCTTGTATCGCATTCATATATTGTGTCACGGATTCGCCTCTCTCTGAACACGGCTAAGTAATCGCATCCGCAGTTCTCCGATATCAGTGGGATCCCCATGCATCTCTTCCAAAATTTGCAAAACTTTAGTAAATGTGTCCTGTTCATGAGGGGGCCGAAACATTAGGGAACATCTAGCCTCCCCATCTAGGGCCATCACAGCAATCTCTGCTTGCATAGCGGGGGTCATTGGATGCATTCTCAACATGCCTTTAACCCGCTCGGTCCAGTCCAACAGCAGTGAATTACTCCCTGTAAACTTTGGAAGATTGCTGAGTATGGCCCCCCAGGGTTAAGCTGACCCTTGGGGCACCCATAACCGTCTGGTCTGCTGCCTCTGCGTTTGTGGACTGCATCCTGCCGACTGCACCAAATGTAAGCAGGTGCTGAGATGCAGTACGCAGGGATTGCAGAGCAGTACAGTATAACAGAATTATTTATTTTTAACAATAAAGGGTTAAAGTAATCTCGCAGGGAGTTAATAAGCAGTGGAAAGAAGTTAAAGGGGTTGAGCGATAGCGCTGCTCACAGGCAGTATAAGCAACATGAGGTATTTACAAAATTCATTAGGGGCCCCCGTGGGGATACATTGGGGGTTAGTTTAAAGTACTGGACAACTCCTTTAATCAAACAACTAGGAATAAATGAAATAAGCAGAATGAGTGCAACAGTCATCTAAGTTTCAAACAACACTTTTTGTAGTTCCTTCTGATGTCCTTAGTCCACAGTCCAATGGGTGTAGTAGTACCGGCAATGGCCGGCGCAGGGTCCTCTGATGGGGTCCAAGGTTAGCGATCCGTCTTCTGGAGGCTGCGGGCGGGCTCCGGTTTTACCCACTGAGCCCCTAGTCCACAAGCCCGCGCAATCAAAGCGGCAAAATCTGCAGAAGTCTCTGAACTACACGCGGGTTCATGTGTGCCAGCTGGCAAAGGGGACCGCACTTCAGTGTCCTACAACGGGCCCACGCTTCTCTGCACGCACGTGGTCCTTTGCTTAGCCAAGCGCACGGCGCTTCCCGCACTCACTGTTCCGCTGGAGCTCCCAGGAGATCTCGGCCGCAGTATGTCGCGGTGCTACTGCCCGGGGTGTAGAGCACGCTACTCAGGGCATAGAGCATGCTGCTCACTGTCCTGCACTCTCCCTGACGGCGGGAAACTGACTGTCCCTTCACGCGCTTTCTGCTCTGAGTTTCTTGTGTACATGCTCCATCTTCCCGGGTCATGGCGTTTGTCCAGTCCCCTATTCCTTCACCCGGGCAACATGGGATGTAGCCCCAACAGTTTCGGACCCAGCTCAGCACAGGTACACACAACCAGTCTTCCTCCTTACATTATCTTCATTCTGCTGGTCAGTACGAATATGGCAATATGAAATTTATATTGTTATATTTATGTTTTATTATTTTTGTACAATGCATACACTGAAAAGAAATCATTTGTTTCTGTCTCACCATATTCTGAGAGCCACAAACTTAACACTTTTCTGTCAACCGAGCAGAATGAGGGCTTAATTTTTTTTCATGGCAACATTGGTACCGTTGTGTGGTATGTATGACAGTTTAATAATTTTTTATTACTCTTTTTGGGTGTCGAAATTAAATTTTTATTATACGGGTCAATATAATTACAATATTATTAAATTTATTTTGCTTCACTTTTTTTTGCATAGAAAACACTTAAAAAAAACAACACTTTTTTTGTTGGCCTTTATATTCTTAAATGGTAAACCTATAACTTTTTTTTTATTTTTGTGTAGACATAGCTGTTTTAGAGTTTGTTTTTTGCTGAACAAATTTGTTTACCGGTATCATTTTTTGAATATTTGATGTGTTGGATCCTTCTTTCCCCCAAATATCTCTGTCGGGTACGAGTAGGGAGGCATCCATACACATTGAATGTCGCCTAATCTCGCTGATAATGTTAATGTATATGGAGGTCTTTAGAATCAGTAATAATTGTTGAAATCTTCAATTGCTTGAGTGGGGAGCAGCAAAAGTTATGGAACTATACATAGACAATAAGACCTTCATAAACATTAGATTAATGTTAACAAAACCCACCAATATCGATGGGTTCAGGCAACAACTGCATTTGGGGTCCCTTGACAGGTGATTTTGGGAGCGATAAGGTCCCAATTCAGACAGCTGATCATTTTATTCTGGAACAAATAAGTTGCTGCCAGAGATGTCTGGCAGTGGTTCTTTCATAGAGAACACAGCAAAGCGAGTGCTAATGTGTTTGGTGTTAAGAAGAGTTGGGGGAGATAGCTACCGGCCATTTGGTCAGCTGAATGATGGACAGCTATCTAAATTGTATGGCGGAGGCTTAACCCTTTTTTCAAACCTTTATAGTCTACCAATTTTTGGCGTGTTTTGAATCAAGTGCTCTGACTAAAAGCTACTATCTCAACACAAACAGTACAGCTCAGCTCTCTGATCCCCCAAATTGAAAACAGGTTCAGGTGAAAAAGGAGAATAATCTTCACATACGACATATTAGGAGATGAAGAAAATATTCATGAGAAGAAAATTGATTGCTCCAAGACCCCTGATTACATTTATAAGGGACATATACAGTACAGACCAAAAGTTTGGACACACCTCATTCAAAGATTCTTCTGCATTTTCATGACTATGAAAATTGTAGAATCACACTGAAGGCATCAAAACTATGAATTAACACATGTGGAATTATACATTCCACTTTACAAAAAAGTGTGAAACAACTGAAAATATGTCTTATATTCTAGGTTCTTCAAAGTAGCCACCTTTTGCTTTGATTACTGCTTTGCACGCAGAAAAGGTGAATGGATGGACTCTACATGCCTGGTTCCCACCGTGAAGCATGGAAGAGGAGGTGTGATGGTGTGGGGTGCTTTGCTGGTGACACTGTTGGGGATTATTCAAAATTGAAGCGGTGAGCGGTCCAGCTCACCCCAAACCATCTCGATTGGGTTCAGGTCTGGTGACTGTGGAGGCCAGGTCATCTGGCGTAGCACCCCATAACTCTCCTTCTTGGTCAAATAGCCCTTACACAGCCTGGAGGTGTGTTTGGGGTCATTGTCCTGTTGAAAAATAAATGATGGTCCAACTAAACGCAAACCGGATGGAATAGCATGCCGCTGCAAGATGCTGTGGTAGCCATGCTGGTTCAGTATGCCTTCAATTTTGAATAAATCCCCAACAGTGTCACCAGCAAAGCACCCCCATACCATCACACCTCCTCCTCCATGCTTCACGGTGGGAACCAGGCATGTAGAGTCCATCCGTTCACCTTTTCTGCGTGCAAAGCAGCAATCAAAGCAAAAGGTGGCTACTTTGAAGAACCTAGAATATAAGACATATTTTCAGTTGTTTCACACTTTTTTGTAAAGTGTAATGTATAATTCCACATGTGTTAATTCATAGTTTTGATGCCTTCAGTGCGATTCTACAATTTTCACAGTCATGAAAATACAGAAAAATCGTTGAATGAGAAGGTGTGTCCAAACTTTTGGTCTGTACAGTATATTGGCGAAAGGTTGTCTCTGAGCCACATTGTCACATTGCTTAAGCCCATACTTCTGTTAAAACACACCAATGGGGATGGTGTAAAAATTTTTATTTCATTGAACAACATAAGTAGTTTCTAAGTGTCAGTCCTAGCCATCTGATTAAAAAACCTGTACTTTTAAGTTTATTAACATGCCAAACAAAGAACTGTAAAATGTGCTGTATACTTGACCACTTTGGTAATATCTCTAAGTGAAAGGAAACCCCTCTGACAGGTACATGATAAATTGCTACAGTGGCAATTTTTCGCAAGTTAAACACAATTGTGGCCAAAAGTTTTGAGACTGACACATATTTTTATTTCACAAAGTTTTCAGCTTCAGTTTTTATAGCGACAATTGCATTAAAGAGGTTATCCACTACTGTGACGCGAGTCACTATAGTAAATATTGGTCCCAGAAGAGAAGAAGAAAAACTACAATGACAGATAATAAAAATATATATTACTTACTGAATAAATAACTGGAGGTCAAACAATCTGAAGTCAGGTCCAGGAAATGGCGCAGTACGACAAAGGGAAGTCAGAAACAAAATCCAATACACGAGCCGAGGTCAGGAAAGCCAGAGAGACAAAAACAGTTTACAAGGAGCAGGCAACAGCAAGTGTACGATTGACACTGGGTGGAGGAGCTAGTCTGCTTAAGGAGAAGACTAATCAGGGAAAGTGAACACAGATGATTGCAGCATAGACACAGCACAACCAATACACAAAGAAACATATCAGACAGGAACAGAGTGGAGATCGTGACCGTACCCCCTCCTCAAGGGGGGCCACCGGACCCCCAGGTTTCCCAGGAAACCTCCAAAGAAAAGGCCTGAACCAAACGATCAGCCCTTACAGAATGAGCTGGAACCCAGGACTGTTCCTCAGGTCCATACCCCTTCCAATGTACCAGATATTGAAGGGAATTCCGGACCATTCGGGAATCAATGATCCTTTGTACCTCATATTCCAAGCATCCCTCAATAGACACCGGATTATGAATTCAAGAGAAAAACGCAGCATGTAAGCAGCAGTAATGAATCCAGAGAGAAACTCGTGAATGTTTTGTCTTTAAAAAGCCTGGCCACCTTAAAGCAGACTGCAGAATTTGGAAAGCAAGAATGAGTCAGCTTAAAAAGCAGAACAGTTAAAACAGCTATAATGGAAGATTCTGCATGTGTTGAAGCTGCATTTAATGCCCGTACAGGCCCATCTGCAAAGCATATATGGGGTATAGATTCTGGTGCAAGCAGTCATATGACATATAACAAGGATTTCTTCACTGAGTTTAATGAAAGCTAGTCAGAAAAGGTCATCTTAGCTAATGGTCACTATATGACTTCAGAAGGAGTAGGAGATGTCTACCTCCACTCTCCAGTTTCCTCAGCACAAAGCAGAAAGATTCCAGTAAAGGATGTTCTCTATGTTCCCAGCTTTGAAAGCAATCTTCTGTCAGTAAAGAAGCACACGCAAAAGGGGAATGTAGTTACTTTTAGAGATAACAGCTGCATTATCTCAAAAAAGAATGTCTAGAAATTCCTTTTCTAAAATAATCACCACTAGATCTGCACAGCCTCTGGATCTGTTACATACAGATGTATGTGGTCCAATGAGTGTTCAAACTCCTAGTAAGAAGAGATCTTTTCTCACATTTATTGATGTCTACTCCAGATATACAGTTGCCTACCTGCTTCACAGTAAGGATGAAGTTCCACAGACACTTGAAGAATATCTTGCTGTAGTGTTTAACAAATTTGGAAGAATGCCTGAAGCCCTCTGTGCAGATAATGGAACCGAATATACAAGTGGTAAGGTGCAAACCATTTTGAAAAAGGATGGAATCATGTTCCAGACTAACATTCCATACAACCCAGAACAAAATGGCTTTACAGAGAGAAAGAACCGTACTCTCTGTGAAAGTGGAAGAAGTATGTTGTTTGATGCAAATCTACCTGCAACGTATTGGGGAGAAGCCATCATGACTGCTTGCTATCTTCAAAACAGACTGCCAGGTAAAGCCACAAATAAAACTCAGTATGAGCTATGGAACCACGAGAAGCCTAACCTGAAGCACCTCAGGATATTTGGAAGCAAAACGTTTGTGTATGTTCCCAAAGAAAAATGTTCCAAGTGGGAATCACACACAAAGCAAGGAGTCCTGGTAGGCTATAGCGAAACTCAAAAGGGATAAAGAATCCTGGACTCAGAGACCAACACAGTAACAATCAGCAGAGATGTCATGATTGATGAAAACTCTGTATCGCTCAAATTCCATGAAGGTACACTATTTATTCAACCTAAGAAGCAAGAACAAGAATCTCAATCACCAAACCCAGACACCGAAAAGGAAAACACTGAAGTGTGGATAAGCTCTAAAGCCACCAAGTAAGACACAGAAGAACCAAGTCAACTTCCTGTCAGGAGATCAGAAAGGCCAAACAGAGGTATCCCAGCTAGATGCCTTTCTTATATGGTCAGAACACTTCCTGAACAAGATTCACAGTTATGGCAAGAGATCCAAAAACTGCCTGTCCACGAGAAGCAGAGGTGGATAAATGCTGCTAATGAAGAGATGGAGTCCCTTCACCAACTCCAGACATGTGAGCTTACTGAGCTACCACAATGAAAAAGAAATTGCAAAGCTAGGTGAAATTCTCAACCAGCACTTTGAGACTAAGGACCTTGGAAATGTGACATATTATTTGGAATCCAAATCCAGAGAGAGTAAGATGGAAGTTTTCTTCTCAACAAAAGTTCTAAAATTTCCGCAAATTTACTAAACCAGTTTGGAATGTCAGAAGCCAATGGTGCGTCAACACCAATGGATCCGTCCTACTTAAATTTGGAAGGAGAAGAAGATCTGCTACTCAGCAATGAGAGTTACAGACAAGCAATGGGGGCGCTTCTACACATAGTAACCACAACTCGTCCGTATATCACAGCCACAGTTGGAATTCTCTGCAGTGTAAGCAAGCCACACCGAAGAGACCAGAATGCAATTAAGAGAATTCTTAATTGTTCAATATCTTAAAGAAACTCAAAGGCTAAATCTTAATCTTAAGGCTAAATCTTAAGATATCTGCATCAGGAGATCTCACTCTCAGAGGTTATGTGGATGCAGATTGGGCTGGAGATTCAAGTGATCGGAAATCAACAAGTGGTTACTTGTTCAAGTTAGGAGAAAATTCAATTTCTTGGTCCAGCAGAAAACAAGTGTCAGTCGCATTATCTTTTACAGAAGCAGAATATATGTGTGCTGCTTATGCAAGTCAAGAAGTAATTTGGTTGAAACAACTTTTGGAAGATTTCGGCAAGCCATTAGCTCAACCAACAGTTATCTATGAGCAGGCTCCGACTGGCCCACCGCAGAACCGGAGGATTTCTGGTAGGCCCAGGCACTGACACCTACTGACATATTGGCCAGCAGCTGCCTAGGGCCCCCACTGCTCCAAGGGCCCCCCACTGCTCAGGTGCCCCCAGCCAGTGGCTATGGGGCCCCTGAGTCAAGGAGACCCACCATGTGACAGCATAGCAGCAGCTGGAGACAGGATCCTGTCTCCGCTGTTAAAGCTAAATGAATATTCAAGCTTCCACCACGCCCCTATGGGCATGGAGAGGCGTGAATACTATTTCTCTTTAATAGCGGACAGCGTTAGCCACAGGCTGCAGCTTACACTGCCCGCATGTAAAGCCCCACCACCGCACCACACACACACACACACACACACACAAAGCACCGAAACACACACACAGACTCACAGCGCAGCACATCCCGGCATCCTGCTTCCTGCCCAGCTCTTCCTGTCTGAGACAGCCCGGCTGGATGACGTCATCATCCAGCACGGTGTCTCAGACAGAAAGCTGCCGACGAGTAAGAGGCTTCCGGGATGTGCTGTTGCTGCGGGGAGGTGAGCTGTGCTGTGTGTCTGTGTGCCTGGTGTGTGTATGTGGTGCAGTGCTTTGTGTATGAGTGTCAGAGAGTAATGCGGTGCTTTGGTTGTGTGTGAGAGAGAGGGTTGGTGGGGAGGCAATGATGATGGTTATGGGCAATGATGGTGGTGGGGGGAGGCAATGATGGTGGTGGGGGAGGCAATGATGAAGGTGATGGGCAATGATGGTGGCGGGATGCAATGATGGTAGTGATGGGCAATGATGATGGTGGGGGAGGCAATGATGAAGGTGATGGGCAATGATGGTAGCGGGAGGCAATGATGGAGGTGATGGGCAATGATGATGGTGGGGGGAGGCAATGATGAAGGTGATGGGCAATGATGGTGGGGAGGCAATGATGGAGGTGATGGGCAATGATGGTGGGGGAGGCAATGATAGAGGTGATAGGCAATGATGGTGGGGGAGGCAATGATGGAGGTGATAGGCAATGATTGTGGGGGAGGCAGTGATGAAGGTGGTGGGCAATGATGGTGGTGGGGGAGGCAATGATGAAGGTGATAGGCAATGATGGTGGGGGAGGCTATGATGGAGGTGATAGGCAATGATGGTGGGGAGGCAATGATGGAGGTGATGGGTAATGATGGTGGGGGAGGCAGTGATGGAGGTGATGGGCAAAGATTGTGGTGGGGAGGCAATGATGGAGGTGATGAAATGGGCAATGATGGTGGTGGGGAGGCAATGATGGAGGTGAAGATGGAGGTGATGAAATGGACAATGATGATGGTGGAGGAGGAGGCAATGTTTGAAGTGGTGGAATGGGCAGTGATGGGGTGGTGGGGAGAATGATAGGGGTGGTGGGGGAGAAGGCAATGATGGAGGTGGTGATGAGGACAATGATGGGGTGGAGAGGGTCTGCATTATACTTTATGAGGTGGCTACATTATATTCTGTGGGGGTACTGCATTATTCTCAGGGAACTACATTATATTCTGGGGGGCTACATCATACTATATGAGGTGGCTACAGTATACTCTATGGGGGGCTGCATTATATTCTGTGGTGGGGCTGCATTATACTATATGAGGGGGGGGCTGCATTATACCCTATGAGCGTGCTACATAATATTCTATGGTGGGGACTGCATTATACCTTATGAGGGGGTTGCATTATATTTTGTGGGGTGCTGCATTATATTCTATGAGAGAGGACTGCATTATATTTTATGAGGGGGGCTACATTATTTTATGAGGGGGCTATATTATATTCTGTGGGGGTACTGCATTATTCTCAGGGAACTACATTATATTTTGGGGGCTACATCATACTATATGAGGGGGCTACAGTATACTCTATGGGGCTGCATTATATTCTGTGGTGTTAGTGCATTATTCTCTCAGGGGACTACATTATATTCTGAGGGGCTATATCATACTATATGAGGGGCAGCATTATGCCCTATGAGTAGGCTGCAGTATACTCTATGGGGGGCTGCATTATATTCTGTGGTGGGGCTGCACTATACTATATAAGGGGGGCTGCATTATACCCTATGAGGGTGCTACATTATATTCTATGGTGGGGACTGCATAATACCTTATGAGGGGGTTGCATTATATTTTGTGGAGTGCTGCATTATATTCTGAGAGAGGACTGCATTATATTTTATGAGGGGGGCTACATTATTTTATGAGGGGGTTACATTATATTCTGTGAGGGAGGCTACATTATATTCTATGAGGGTGCTACCCCTCTATGATTCTATGATTCTACCCCAACCCCTGCTACCTTATATTATACCCTGATATTAGCGTGTTTTACCACACAATTGGTGGTCTTGTATTTATTTCTATGTAGCTACATAGTGGGCCCGAAGAATGATTTTCTCTGGTGGGCCAAAGGTGCTCCAGTCCGAAGCTGTCTATGAGGACAACCAAGGATTCATTAAACTTGGCAGCAGTGAGAAAATTAGTGCAAGGACTAAGCACGTTAATGTAAAACATCACCACTTACGTGACTTAGTGGAACATGGTGTACTCGAGTTTGTTTATTGTGAGTCTGACAAGATGATAGCTGATGGTATGACAAAGCCATTATCAAGAGCCAAGTTTGTGGACTTCAGAACCGCAATGAGATTAACAGGATAAGTAGTTGTTGAGTGGGGGTGTTGGAATGTTTGTTGTAACAACTCCATTCCTGTCTATGAGTGTTTAGCTGCTAGGTTTGTATGTTGTTTATAAAGTAAAAAAACTCCCAGAGGCTCACACAGGAAGAGCATGTGACTGTATTTCCTGTTTTTCCTGTGTCTGTGTATGAGAGAAGCTGCCTGCTGTAGATGATGCAACGATAGAGACACACAAATGATTTATTCCTGATCTGTTAAGCTTATCATATATTGTTCCTGTTTGTTCCTGAATAAAGAAGCTCTGCTGTCACACACTTGGGAGAGTATCCTGAATAATCCTCTGCCAACACAAATCAATCCCCAATTTTCTGCAGAAACCCCTCCAAAATCTAGAGACGAATTGTACACCCCTATCCAATATAATATTTAGAGGAATCCCATGCAATCATACCACATGAATAATAAACAGTTTGGACAGAGTCTCAGCATTGGGTAACCCAGATAATGGGACGAAGTGAACCTGTTTGCTGAAGTGATCGACTACCACCAAATAGCAGTCATCCCCCCAGACAGTGGTAAATCTGAAATTAAATCCATGGACAAATGAGTCCATGGTCTTTCCAGAATTGGCAAAGGAGCCAATTCCCTGGCCGGCAATGCTGTACTTTGGCGTGTGCACAAGTTTCACAAACAGACACAAAATCTCTTATATCCTTATTCATAGCGGACCACCAAAAGAGTCTAGCAACTGCCTTCTGGGTGGCAGTGACCCCAGGATGACCACTCAACACAGAATCATGGAATTCCTGCAAAAGACGTAATCTGAGATACACAGGGACAAACAACTTGCATTCAGGGGTATTGGAAGGAGCCAAGGACTGAGCAGTATGGATTTCAGCTTCCAGCTCAGAGGAAACCATCGCCACAACAATACCCTGAAGAATAATGGAGGAAGGAGGTTCTGGAGGAGACACAGAATCAAGACTACGAGACAGGGCATCCGCCCTTACATTCTTAGACCCTCGCCTGAACGTCATAGAAAAATTAAATCATGAAAAAAATAAAGCCCATTGGGCCTGTCTAGGTGTCAACCGCTTGGCAGATTCAATATAAGCTAGATTTTTGTGATCCATCACCGCGGTGACTGGATGAACAGCTCCCTCAAAAAAATGCCTCCACTCTTCAAAAGCCTTGACAGCAAGCAACTCCCGATTATCCACATCATAGTTTCTTTCAGCAGGAGAAAATTTTTTAGAGAAAAAGGCACATGGTCGCAGGTTAGTTAAAGTCTCAGGACCTTGAGACACAACAGCCGTCACCACGACCTCAGAAGCATCTACTCCACAATAAACGGCCTCTGGAGGTCTGATTGCACAAGAACAGGAGCAGACATAAAACATTTCTTCAAATTTTCAAAAGCCCCAACCGCTACCGGCGACCAAAGCTTTAGCTCTGTCCCTTTACGAGTGAGGACCGTAAGAGGCTTGACGATCTAAGAAAATCCTGTAATCAATTTTCTGTAATAATTTGCGAACGCTAAAAAGCGCTGCAGAACCTTAAGGTCGCTGGGTTGAACCCAATCAATGATGGCCTGAACTTTCCCAGAATCCATCTTAAACCCGGAGGCTGACACAATGAAACCCAAAAATGATATTTCTTGAATAGAAAAGGTACATTTTTCAATTTTAGTGAACAATTATCCCTCAACCTTTGCAAAACCAAACGGACATGTTTATAATGTGAATCCAGGTCTGGTGAGAAAATCAGAATATCATCCAAATAAACCACAATAAATCTCCCAATCTAATCAGAAAAAATATCATTCATAAAATTTTGAAAAACCGCAGGTGCATTCGTTAGACCAAAAGGCATGACAAAATTTTCAAAGAGACCTTCAGACGTTAAAAATGTTGTCTTCCACTCATCACCCTCACAAATCTGTATCAGATTATGTGCCCCTCTGAGATCCACTTTGGAAAACCATTTGGGCTCGGAAAGTTGATTATATAGATCGGGGATAAGTGGAAGGGGATAAGTATTTTTAACCGTTATTTGTTTAATTCTCGGAAATCGAGGCAGGGACGGAGACCTCCATCTTTCTTTTTAACAAAAAGAATCCAGCAGCTACCAGCGATGGGGAAGTGCAAATATGACCTTTTTGTAAACTTTCGTTAATATAAATTTTCATGGCTGACCGCTCAGGACCAGATAAGTTATATAAGCGAGCCTTCGGTAATTTGGCATTAGGAATGAAATTAACAGCAAAGTCATAGGGGCGGTGAGGAGGTAATAATATCTCAGACTCTTTTTCTGAAAAAACATCTCTGAAGTCTTTCAGGTATTCCGGAAGACCCTCCAGACTAACAGAGCAAACATGCACAGGTTTAAGACATTTTTCAATACATTATTCCTCTCAATAATCGGATTATGCGTACACAATCAACACAATTCCAGCTGGTAAATTGTCCAAAACATAACAGGAGATTACTTTCGTATGAAGAGACCCCACCTTGAGTGTGAACTCCACCATAACTAATCGAACCAGATTTTTGAGCAACGGTGTTCTGTCAATGGCCACGATTTGAATAGAGCTTTCTAGCTTAATTTTCCCTAATCTTAACTTCAGAACAAGTCCCGCATCAATCAAATTAGCAGCAGATCCGCAGTCAATAAACATAGTAACATAGTTATTAAGGTTGAAGGAAGACTTTAAGTCCATCTAGTTCAACCCATATCCTATCCTAACCTGCCCTAACATGTTGATCCAGAGGAAGGCAAAAAAAAACCAAGTGGCAAACAGTAAGCTTCACATTGGGGAAAAAAATTCCTTCCCGACTCCGCATACGGCAATCAGACTAGCTCCCTGGATCAACGCAATATCTAGGAAACTAGTGAATATAGCCTGTAATATTATACTTTTCAAGAAAGGCATACAGTCCCTTCTTAAATTTTAGTAGGGAATCACTCATTACAACATTAGACGGCAGAGAGTTCCATAGTCTCACTGCTCTTACAGTAAAGAATCTGCATCTGTGATTATGGCTAAACCTTCTTTCCTCCAGACGTAGAGGATGCCCCCTTGTCCCCGTCACAGGTCTAAGAGTAAAAAGATCATTAGAAAGGTCTTTGTACTGTCCCCTCATATATTTAACATTGTAATAAGATCACCCCTAAGCCTTCGTTTCTCCAAACTAAATAACTCCAAGTGTAATGATGTGTAGCCCAGCTACGCAGGCACACATAAAAGTCCAGGAGAGTGCACAGGAAAGTAACAGCAACGCTTGATATTCATTCACTGTCACTCACACTTTCAGACACACCCATCTGAGATATAGGAGGGAGTGACACGTGGCTTAGTGGTTAGTCAGTCAGCTAACCTAGGAGGGAGAGTAGTGGAATCTGGCTTCTGTCTTTGTACGGATCAGCTCAGTGTCAGTCCAAGTGGGACTTAGAGGATACTGAGGGCTACTCAGCGAGTCCTGGAGAAAGCTGACCTCGCCATTGAAAGTCACAAGTGCTTATGTTAAAAGCGGGAAGCAGGGCGAAGGGCACAGTGGAGAAGTTAGAGAAGTGCTACGGGTATTGGATTGCCTGCACTAAATTGCCGGACATCGGGGTCCGAAGCGTTGCTATTGTTTCAAGCATAGTAACAAGAAAACCGGAGGCATCTGGACTACAGGTCGCAGAGAGCAGCCCAAAGTGTCAATACGTAACCGGAGTCAGGTGGAACAGGGACTTTGAGTCAAGTGCACTACAAAAGTAAGGACTTAGTTTCATCACTTAGAAGGCTCCACCACAACGTTGGCCGGGCAGTACAGCTATTGAGAAAGCTGGGGATTCAGAATTAACTTCGCTTCAGGCAAGTTGGATTCACATGTATATGGAGTAAAGGAGGCCTCTAACCTGCTCAGTTGTTACCGGAATGTGCACTCTCCACCCCGACCAGCTCCCCGGGATCTGCTTGAACCACCATCAGTAAAAGGTATGAAAAGAAGCTGCATTGTGTTTGGCTGAATTCTTACTATATCCTGCATCATCATCCTCATAGACTTCCAGGGACCCGTCTCACCTGTGGGAGACTTACTACCAAGCTGCCCCATAACATCCCCTGTGAAAGTCCTTAGAGCAGCGCTGGTACAATTTACCAGAAACCGCAGGTGGCGTCACGAACTATCTATCCTAAATATCCCCTGTAAATATTCCCCATTGCACGACCGCCAGGGCCATGGACCGAGCCACCGCTACCAGTGACAACTCCCATAGATTTTCATGGGCTCGGCTCCGAGTACCCCATAGCCCTGGTATCCACAATTGTGGTGCGTGGTCGAAACAACTACCTGTCCTGGTATTGCAGACCCCCCTGTTCTCTAATAACCTTGGTCGCTCTTCTCTGCACCCGCTCCAGTTCAGCTATGTCTTTCTTATACACCGGAAACCAGAACTGTACACAGTATTCTAAGTGTGGTCGCACCAGTGACTTGTATAGAGGTAAAATTATGTTCTCCTCATGAGCATCTATGCCTCTTTTAATGCATCCCATTATTTAATTTGCCTTTGCAGCAGATGCCTGACATTGACCACTAAATGTGAGTTTGTCGTCCACCTATAAACCCAGGTCTTTTTCAGTGACAGTTTTGCCCAGTGTTTTACAATTAAGCACATAATTATACATCTTGTTTGTTCTACCCAAGTGCATGACCTTACATTTATCCAAATTAAAGCTCATTTGCCATTTATCAGCCCAAGCTTCTAGTTTACATAAATCCTCCTGTAATATAAAATTATCCTCCTCTGTATTTATTACCCTGCAGAGTTTAGTGTCATCTGCAAATATTAAAATACTACTCTGTATGCCCCCTACAAGGTCATTAATAAATATGTTAAAGAGAAGCGGCCCCAATACTGACCCCTGTGGTACCCCACTGCTAACCATGACCCAGTCAGAGTGTGCTCCATTAATAACCACCCTTTGTTTCCTATCCATGAGCCAGTTCTTAACCCACTTACACATATTTTCCCCTATCCTCATTGTTCTCATTTTTTGTATCAACCTTTTGTGTGGCACCGTATCAAAAGCTTTTGAGAAGTCCATGAACACCACGTCCACTGCGTTCCCTTGGTCCAGTCTGGAACTTACGCCTTCATAAAAGGTTATCAGATTATTCTGACAAGAACGGTCCCTCATAAACCCATGCTGATACTGTGTCATGAGGTTATTCAGCCTTAGATACTCCAATATAGTATCCCTTAAAAAAGCCTCCAGGGTTTTACCCACAGTAGATGTTAAGCTCAATGGCCTATAATTATATTTGATATGCGGTCTGGCCTGTTGGTTAATATTAGGTCTAGCAGGCCCCCCCTCTTGTTGGGTCCTGAACTAGTTGTGAAAGGTAATTGTCTCTCATAGTTGTCAAAAACCTATTACCTTTGCTGGAACTGCAGGTTTCTGTTCCCCAATGTATTTCAGGGTAGTTGAAATCCCCCATAATAATGACTTCTCCTTGAGTCGCTGCTTCATCTATTTGCTTTACGAGTATATTCTCTGTTGCTTCCAGGCAAATGTGAGCAGACACTGATCTTGAAAGAGAAGTTCAGCATTCAACAACACTTTATCGGAGGAGTAAAAGGGTACCTGTAAGTCTGAGTCTCCTCCTCGACAATCACCCAGACTTGAGCGTTTCCCGACGGCTTGTTTGCTGCAGGTCCATGTTCCCGATGGCGTATCCTCTCCTTAATCATTGAGCTGATAGCTCCAACCTCCATAGGTTCCACCTCAGGTGCACAAACCAGGCCAGTTGGACAACATGGAACCTCTTTTTTCACCACGTGTCTCTCTGGGATTCTCCGATCCATGCGGATAGCCTGAGTCAAGGCCTCCACCAAACAACCAGGTGGAGCATGTATAGCCATAGCGTCCTTTAGAATCTCCGAAAGACCCCTGAGGAATTGGCATCTGAGAGCTGCGTCATTCCACAGGACCTCAGAAGACCACTGACGAAACTCAGTACAATAGACGTCTGCTGTGCGGTTCCCCTGTGTCAGGTTCATGATCCTTATCTATGCCACCTTGACCCTGTCAGGTTCATCATAGATCTGTCCTAAAGCGTCAAAAAAGGCGTCCACAGAAAGACGTTCAGGAGCAACAGAGGGTGGGGAAAATGCCTAGGTCTGAGGTCACCCCCCCTCCGCAAAAGTGACATTTGTAATTCCAACCCGCTGTGACTCATTCCCTGATGACCGGGGCGCAAGGTAAACAATAATTTACAATGCTTTAAAAATTCTGAACTGGCCTTTTTCTCCCCAAAATTTGTCAGGGAGTGCAATAACAGGTTTGGGGGGCTGAAAGATACGTCAGATGGTTCAGAAGTCATAATAGCGGTTTGAGGAGAGAGATTCTGAAGGGCAGTAAGAGTACCAGAAATTTGGCTGTAACGCTCGCACCCTGACTGGTTAGCGCGAGCATGGGGTTGTTACCCCACTGTGCTACAACCCAGACTACCCTGGAAGGGGCTTGACTAAGCATCTACCTTAGTGTTCACTGGAGCCTCTGACGGTGAGGTCAGGCTTGTGCGGCAGGTAGCTGCCAGGTACAACTCCAGGCTGGTGTCTGGCTGTGGCTGCTGATCCCACGGGGAACAGAACAGTATGAGAAGTGCGGACTAGTATGGACAGGCACGAACGGTACTATGGCGAGCACGGCTGGTACTCTTGTCAGACAGGCGGGCACAGCTGGGACACTGGCAGGCAGGCGGGCACGGCTGAGACACTGGCAGGCAGGTGGGCATGGCTGAGACACTGGCAGGCAGGCGGGCACGGCTGAGACACTTGCAGGCAGGCGGGCACGGCTGAGACACTGGCGGACAGGCGGGAACGGTACACATGGAAGGGGCTGGAACAGACTCGGTAGGTACAGGAACACGGACAGACATAAGTGGTATATGGGAACAGGTAGGGACCTGTTCAGACTGGAGATGCTGGGGCTGGTTCTGGAAGAACAGAGACACAGACTGGAATGAGAGATATATGGAAACAAGTAAGAGTAGTGTGTGAAAACAGGTAGGAACCTGTTCAGACTGGAGGAGCAGGGACAGATAAAGAACCGCAGGAAGCGGAATGAGAAGGCAGCAGAACCGCAACAGAGTCGCTGGTTGCAGTGCAGCGAGCTGAACCGCAAGGAGTGCGGAGCAAAGACAGAACCACAAGAGTGCGGAGCAAAGGCAGAACCGCAAGGAGTGCGGAGCAAAGGCAGAACCTCAAGAAGTGCGGAGCAAAGGCAGAACCGCAAGGAGTGCGGAGCAAAGGCAGATCCGCAAGGAGTGCGGAGCAAAGGCAGAACCGCAAGGATTGCGGAGCAGAGGCAGGACCACAAGGAGTGCGGAGCAAAGGTAGAACTGCAAGGAGTACGGAACAAAGGCAGAACCGCAAGGAGTGCGGAGCAAAGGCAGAACCGAAAGGAGTGCGATGCAAAGGCAGAACCGCAATGATTGCAGAGCAAAGGCAGAACCGCAAGGAGTGCGGAGCAAAGGCAGAAACGCAAGCGTGCGGAGCCAAAGCAGGACGTAACTGCAAGGAGCGGAGCCAAGAGCAGAGCGGAGCCACAGGGTGCGGCGAGCAGAGCAGGAGTAACCACAAGGATACACACAGCAAGGTAAGGAAGGCTAAAGACAAAGATACAAATGGGCACTGTTATAAAACTCAGTTCAGACAAGAACAAGTACAGGTCAAGGCACAGGAACCAGGATATGCAACCTCCTGGAGGGCGGAACAAGCAACACAAAGCACAGAAACAGATCTGGGTACACAGCCTCCAGAGAAGGTGGAAAACAGGACAGGACCTGGCAGCTCAGCAGCAAGACGCTAACTGAGATAAGGCATTGCTCAGGCAGCCTCCAAGGGGTGGGACTGCTTTAAGTACCAGAGGCTTCTTGACAATTGGCTGCGGACACCTTAGGAAGGTGCACACTGACTCTATAAGAACCAGGAAGTGCCAGCACCACCCCCTATGCACACAGCCAGGAAGCATGCACAGAGCAGAAAGGAGACATGAGGCACACAGCATGGTGCCGGCAGAAAACAGAGTCCACAGCATTGCCTGGAGTAGTGAGTAATTTGATGTGTAAGGCAGGTGGGGGATTGGAGGCCATGCAGTGATGCCGGCAGGGTTGTTACACTGGCCCTGTAACTGAGCCTGTGAATATGCCAGTTTGTGTTGTTCCAAGCCCAAATCTTGGACTAACTGAGTCAGATTCGCCACCTGATCACACAAAGTACGTAACGGATCCATAGGTGGGAAAAAGAGAACATTTTAACCGTCAATCGTAATGTGATGCTAGTCACTATAGTAAATATTGGTCCCAGAAGTGGAGAAGAAAAAACTAAAATGACAGATAATAAAAAAATATATTACTTACTGAATAAGTAATGGGAGGTCAAACAATCCGAGGTCAGGTCCAGGAAATGGTGCAGTATGACAAAGGGAAGTCAGAGATGAAATCCAATACACGAGCCGAGATCAAGAAAGACAGAGAGACAAAAACAGTTTAGAGGGAGCAGGCACAAGAGAAGTCAGGTCACAAGCAAAGGGTCTGAGTCCGGGAAGAGAATCAAGTCAAGCTGGGTCAGGCACAGTGCACAGAGGGATCAATGTGACACAGGCAACAGCAAGTGTACGATTGACACTGGGTGGAGGAGCTAGCCTGCTTAAGTAGAAGACTAATCAGGGAAAGTGAACACAGATGATTGCAGCACAGACCCAGCACAACCAATACACAAAGAAACATATCAGACAGGAACAGAGTGGAGATTGTGACAAGTACTTTATAATTGATGACCTATCCTTAGGGTACTTTAATTTTGCCTCCTATTGATTTAAACAGTGTCCGTCCAGGGCCACTATCAGAAGACACAGCAGCTCCGTAATCAAGCAGTTTTGGCTGCCGCCAACACCGACAACAATTGACCAATTGGGTGTCAGATCCCCACCAATCAGACATTGATGACCCATCCAGAGGATAGGTCATCAATGAAACAGTAGTGGACAACCGCTTTGACTTTAGATTGTTATGAAGAGTGATCAGACAAATTACAAATGTAAATTATCCATTTACTGGATAATCAAGAAAAAAGAGAGAAGTTCAACTGCAGTGAAGAAAGTATCAGGGCGCCCAAGGAAGTCTAGCAAGTGCCAGTGCCATCACAAAGATGCTTCAGTTACAAGATTGGTTCAAAACCAGTACAAACCTTCAGGAATGGCAGCAGGATGGGTTTCAGTGAAGTGAAGGATTTTGTACACTGGACTCGTATCAAGAAGGGCAGCAAAGAAGCCACTTCTCTCTAACAAAAACATCAAAGATAGACTACCATTTTGCAGGAATTAGGGCACATTGCGGATTTGCCTGCGGATTTTTCCGCGCCGAAACCGCACCTCTTGGCAGAAACCGCAGGCGCGGTTCTGACGCGGTTTTTGACGCGGTTTTTCTCATGCGGTTTTGTATGCGGTTTTGACAGCTAAATAAAGATATGTTGTTTAACAAAAAAAAAAGATTTGTGATGTCATTTCTTGTCCAACCTCCTCTTTTACATTTGTCCAACCCACACTCCATTACACACACACAGATAGAGATAGGCCGGCGTCACACTTGCGAGTGTGATTCGAGTAAGTCGCACGACTTTCTCGCATCAACACCCGGCACGGCCGCCCGCTCTCGGACCCGAGTGTGCGGCTGCATGTATTTCTATGCAGCCGCACACTCGGGTCCGAGAGCGGGCGGTCGTGCCGGGTGTTGACGCGAGAAAGTCGTGCGACTTACTTGCATCACACTCGCAAGTGTGACGCCGGCCATAGATAGATAATAGATACCAGTAGTTAGATAGATAGATAGAAAATACATAGATAGATGGATAATAGATAGTTAGAAATATATATAGAAAGATAGATAGACAGAAAGATATATAGGTAGATAGATAGTTAAAATGGTACATAAATAGTTAAAGACACACACGCGCACACACACCAAAATAACGCAATAGTTAATAAAAAATAGGAAAAAAAATGGCGTGGGCTCCCGCGCAATTTTCTGCGCCAGAGGGGGAAAACCGACAGCCGGGGCCAATATTTCTAGCCTGGGAAGGGGTTAATACCCATGGATCTTCCCAGGCTATGAATATCAGCCCGCAGCTAGCCTTCACTGGCTATTAAAATAGGGGGACCCCCCAAAAAAATGACGTGGGGTCCCCCTATAATTTATAGCCAGAAAGGCTAGGCAGACAGCTGCGGGCTGATATTCATAGCCTAGGAAGGGGCCATGGATATTGGCGCCCCCCCTGGCTAAAAATACCAGCACCCAGCCGCCCCAGAATTAGCGCATCTGTACGATGCGCCAATTCCGGCACTTAGCCTCTCTCTTCCCACTCCCCTGAGACAGTGGGATATGGGGTAATAAGGGGTTAATATCACCTTGCTATTGTAAGGTGATATTAAGCCCGGTTAATAATAGAGATGCGTCAATAAGACGCCTATCCATTATTAATCTTATATTAATAAAGGGTTAAAAAAAAAACCACACGCATAAGAATAAATTATTTTAATGAAATAAAACACAACACAGTTTTCATATCTTTATTACACGCTCAGATCCAAGCGACGCCCTTGATCTTCTGAAATAAAACGTAAAAAAATAAAACAACCGTATACTCCCTGTCCGACGCAGTCCAATTAACAACGAGTGTCCCAGACGGTCTCCCATATAGACCGGTGACATCAGGTGATGCCACTGCTCTGTAGGGCCTCCCAGTGATGCACTGACAGGAGACAATGGCTCCTGCAGTGCATCCCTGAGGTTACCTGAGTTTGTTGTCTCACTTTATGGCAATACTGCGTGGGAATTTACTCACCCAGCATTGCCGTGAGAGAATGAACTGTAGTGACGTCATTCTCTCCCGGCGGCAGAGGCAGAGCGATACACAGATCAGGGAATAGGTGAGTATGTGCTCAATGTTATGTGTTGTATGTCATTGTATGTTCTGTATGTCATTGTATGTTATATGTTCTGTATGTCATGTGTATGTTATATGTTGTATGTCATGTATGTTATATGTTCTGTATGTCATGTGTATGTTATATGTTCTGTATGTCATGTACTGTATGTTATATGTTGTATGTCATGTATGTTCTGTATGTCATGTGTATGTTATATGTTGTATGTCATGTATGTTTTTTTTTTACATTCAGCACATTAGCCGGATGATGAGACTACTACTGTCCCTTCATTGGCTAATGTGTCAGTCACTGTCACTGTAGCAGGCATAGCCGGATGGGACTTGTAGTCCCATCCGACGATGCCTGCATACACAGAGACATACACACAGCCCCGCACACCGCCACACATACACCGATCCAGCACACAACCCCGCACATACACCGATCACGCACACAGCCCCGCACACCGATCACGCACACAGCCCCGCACACAACCCCGCACATACACCGATCACGAACACAGCCCCGCACACAACCCCGCACATACACCGATCACGCACACAGCCCCGCACACCGATCACGCACACAGCCCCGCACACCGATCCCGCACACAGGCCCGCACACCGATCACCCAGACACCGGCACACAATCACCGCCCACACACACAGCGCCGCACACTATACACGCCCACGCACCGCCCACACACATAGCGCCGCACACTATACACGCCCACGCACCGCCCACACACATAGCTCCGCACACTATACACGCCCATGCACCGCCCACACACATAACGCCGCACACTATACACGCCCACGCACTGCCCACACACTTCCCTCCTCCCGAACTGCAGCGGTTTCACCCGCAGCAAAACCGCAGATCTTTTTTAGATCTGCGGTTTTGCTGCGGAAGTGCCCGACTCAATGCAAGTCAATGGGCGCCGAACCGCTGCAGTTCCGCACAAAGAATTGACATGCTGCGGAAAATAAAACGCGCCGAAACCGCGCGTTTTTTTCCGCAGCATGTGCACAGCAGACATGCGGTTCCCATTAGATTACATTGGTAGTGCACTGTGCTGCGGGTTGGATGCGTTTCCGCACGTCGAAAAACGCAGCGGAAACGCATCTAAAAACGCAAAGTGTGCACAGGGCCTTACAGGGATTTGACTTCAGAGGACTGGGGAAAAGTTATTTTCTCTGGTGAAGCCCACTTCAGACTGTTTGGGATATCTGGAATTATAATTGAGAAGAAAAACGTTACTCCTACCATGAGTCATGTGTCATTCCAACAGTAAAGCTACCTGAGACCATTGTTGTGTGGGGCTTTTCATCCATGGAGTGGGCTCACTCACAGTTTTGCATAAGAATACTGTCCTGAATAAAGAATGGCATCTAAACATCCTCCAAGAGAAACTTCTTCCTACTATCCTGGAGCAATTTGGTATGGACAATGCTTTTCCAGCATGGTGGAGCATCACATCACAAGGCAAAAGTAATAACGAAGTAGCTTGGTGAACAAAACACTGACATTTTGGTTCCATGGCCAGGAAACTCCTTAGTTGTCAATCCCATTGAGAATCTGTTTTCAATCCTTAAAGAGCAGATGGACAAACAAAGTGCTAAACTCCAAGTAGGTTGTCATCACTCAGGATTTGTCCCAGAAGCTGATATCCAGCATGCCAGGGTGAATTGCAGAAGTCTTTAAAAATAAGGGTCAACACTAAATATTGCGTATTTTCATAAACTTCATGTATTTGTAAATAAAAGTTTAAAGCTGTGTGAAATGCTGATAATTGTACTTCAGTAACCATATAATCAGCTGAATAAAAGATTTAAAAGTTGGCAAACTTTATGAAAAATAAATTTTGTGTCAGTCTCAAACTTTTTTGCCTCAACTACAGTGGCATGTAAAAGTTTGGGCACCCCTAGTCAAAATTATTGCTATTGTGAGCAGTTAAGCCAGTTGTAGATTAAGGCTAAGTTCACACGTTGCGGAATTGCCGCGGAAATTTCCGCGGCAATCCCGCACTTCTCCCGCGGGAAATATGCATTTTTTTTGTATGCGTATTCCCGCCAGAAACTAGCGTTTTGCAAGCGTAATTAGCTTGCAGAATGCTAGCGTTTTCCTAGCGATCTGTAGCATCGCTTGGAAAACTGATTGACAGGTTGGTCACACGAGTCAAACATAGTGTTTGACACGTGTGACCAACTTTTTACTATTGATGCCGCCTATGCCACATCAATAGTAAAAAGATCTAATGTAAAAATAATAAAAAAAATAATAAATAATGATATTCTCACCTTCCGGCGGCCCCTGCAGCTTTCCCGCCTTCAGCGACGCTCCCGGCAACTCCCGTTCCCAGGAGTCCTTTGCGACAAATCACCCCGATGACGTAGCATCACGCGAGACCGCTATGCCATCTGGGTGATTCTCGCAAAGGACTCCTGGGACCGGGAGCGTCGCTGAAGGCGGGAAGGCTGCGGGGGCCGCCGGAAGGTGAGAATATCATTATTTTTTATTTTAATTATAGTTTTACCAGGGATATGGTACCCAGGGCCTGGAGGAGAGTCTCCTCTCCTCCAGACCCTGGGTACCATTGCACATGAACCACTTACATTCCGCAAAATTAATGAACATGTTGCTATTTTTTCCGCGAAGCGGTTTTTTTTCGCGGAAAAAATGCAACATGTGGCCAAAACATGCGGAATCAATTAACATGTATAGGATGCTTAATGCTTGCGTTTTTTTCGCGTTTTTACTTCGGAAAATCGCGGAAAAAACTCGAAAAAAACGCAAATATTCCTGAACGTGTGCACTTAGCCTCAATGGTTTCTAAAATGCCTAAAGTTAAAGATGACATATTTTCTTTGTATGTTAGACAAAAATATATATTTTCATCTTTTACATTTTAAAAATTACAAAAAGGAAAATAAGCCAATGCAAAAGTTTGGGGCACCCTGCATGGTTAGTATCTAGTTGCACCCCCTTTTGAAAGTATCACAGCTTTTAATACTTTTTGCACCCTGACAAGAGTATTTAAATTCTTGTTTGAGGGATTTTCATCCATTCTTCCTTGTAAAATTCTTCCAGTTCTGTGAGATACCTGGGTCATCTTGCATGCACTGCTATTTTGAGGTCTAGCCACAGATTTTGTTCACATCGGTTGACTGTGAGGGTCATTGTAAAACCTTCAACTTACTCCTTTTGAGGTAGTCTAATGTAATTTTTGACATGTGTTTAGGAACATTATCTATTTTCAGACACCATCCTCTTCTACTTCAGCTTCTTTACAGAAGGTGTTACGTTTGCATCAAGAATTTGTTGAAATTTTATTGAATCCATTCTTCACTCTACCTGTCAAATGTTCACCGTCTTATTGGCTGCAAGACTACTCCAAACCATGATTGAGCCACCCCCATGCTTAATGTTTGGCAAGATGTTATTTTCCTGTGAGGTTTATTTTAACCTCATTGGTCCACAGGACTTGTTTCCAAAATGCATCAGGCTTGTTTAGATGTTGTTTTGCATACTTCTGACACTGAGTTTTATGGTGAGGATGCAGAAGAGGTTTTCTTCTGATGACTTTTCCATGAAGACCATATTTGTGCAGGTGTCTCTGAACAGCAGAACAATGTACCACAACTCCAGACTGCTACATCTTTCTGAGGGTCTGTTGCAGATAAACGTGGGTTCTGATTTGCCTCTCTAGCAATTCCATGAGCAGTTCTCACTGAAATTTTGCTTGGTCTTCCAGACCTTATCTTTACCTCCACTGTTCCTGTTAACTGCCATTTCTTAATTACATTTCAAACTGAGGAAAGGGCAACTTGAAAACACTTTTCTTATAGCCTTATCCAGCTTTGTGAGCCTCCACCATTTTCATTTTCAGAGTGCTAGGCAGGTGCTTAGAAGAACCCATGTCTGCTGGTTTTTGGCACAAGTTTATAAAGCTGGGAAATTTGCATCACCTGGCCTTTCCTAACGATAATAGTGAACAAGCCATAACCCTAACAGGCCGATTAAGGTCTGAAACCAAGGATGATCAATTTTTTGCATCACCTCATTTTCCTTTTTGTAATTTTTTAAATGTAAAAAATGGCAATATATTATTTTTTTGCATAAAATACAAATGTGTCATCTTTAACTTTAGGCTTTTTAGAGATCATTTCATCTACAACTTGCTTAAGGGTATGTGCCCACGTTCAGGAAATAGCAGCACTTTGGACGCAGTGTATTTTCACTGCATCTAAAACACTGCGTTCAATCATGCAGTTAAATCTGCATGTGTTCACTGAACCATGCAGATGTTAGAATCTATATAGTTTGACCAGCCGCCATCTTGTTGTGGTTTCTGGCTGCTGGTCTTTTTCCCCTGGTGCTGGGCTTGTCGTTGGTCAGGTGATTGTATCACCCTTTATTACCCTGCACCTGCCTCTCAGTCCTTGCTGGACATCAGTGTTAATCCGCTTGAGTTCTGGCTAGGAGCTTTGTTAGCTTTGTGTTACTTTGTACAGTTCTGGGAACTCTAGTTCTGCTTGCTTAGTCTTTTTTTGTTTTTTCCTTTTGTTTCTGCAGCTTCCTCTATTTCCCTGCTATGAGGTTACCAGTGTTTTGTTCCCAGTCCCTAGATCTTTCAGGGATCCCCTTCCCCCCACCTTCAGGTCTTCACTCCATCGAAGGGATTGAGTCTAGTCCTAGCTTCCCCCCCGCTCTATTCCTGAGTTGCAGACCCATGACAGCGGATTTAACACATCCAATACATTCTTTTGTGAAAATTGACATTCTGAGTCTCGTAAACCTGCTTTGCAGATGGGTTTGTGCTGTGTCAAGTAGAAGCATGGTGGGCATGGGATTTCTATAAATCCCATTCGCTGTGCTTGTATCGTAGATCGTGGGCACATACCCTAACTGTTTGCAATAACAGTGAATTTTGACCAGGGATGCCCAAACGTTTACATGCCACTGTATACATCAAAACACATACATGCATCCATTATCAGAATAGCAATACTAACCAATGCTGCATGGATGTGAATGTTGCTGTGTTGGATACTGCAGCTGTAGCCAGTGGCGTAGCAACTGTTTGTGGCGCCCGGGGCGGACGAAAAATTTGCCGCCCCTTTGGTCGTTGATAATCCGGAAGCATCCGAAGAGCCCACACTACACTCAAAGATCTAATTTTTAGTCTGCTACTAACTCTATAGTTCTCTCTTACTAGAGAATCAGATCACACCGAGCCGACACTGGGATCAGAGTTTGATCAGAGTGTCATTACCATAATCAATCCGATTATCTCGGATAAGACAATATACGCCCGTGTGACCCTGACCTTATGGCCACATTCATCTGAATGGAACTTCCAGAAATCCATGTGCTTGCCATTGACACACCAATTAGATATCTGGAACTTAATTTCAGTCACAGAAATTACTGCAAATATAGATTTTTTTGGAAAACTTTGCAGAATAATCATAAAAGATACAAAAATAAATGAGTGCCATGTAGTGATGAGTGAGCGTGCTCGGATATCGTGTTATCTAAGCATGCTCGGGTGTTATCCGAATATCTTGGGCGTCAAGTAATGTGATCGAGTCCCCACGGCTGCGTGATTCGCGGTTGTTACACAGCCTCAGCACATGCGGGGATTGCTCATCACTAATGCCATGCAAATCAGCTGAATGAGCTGAAGAGTTTCCTCCTCCCGCCAGTCGGTGATTGACAGGCTTCCGTACAGAGATGGCTGTCAGTCACTGAGTAGTGGGTGCAGGAAGGTCTGCAGCTGATCACTGAGAAGGGCTCCAAACGTGGGCAAGCGGCTGTATTTGTAATATAATATTCATATCCAGTGCCGCCTCTCTCTACCATGCAGACAGAAAAGGGCCCCTGTGCAAGAACACTACAGGGCCCCAATAGCTCATCATAATGCACAATTCCACCTGCTTTGGAGGTGGCAGTCGGTCCCCTTACCTCTAGCGCCCCTGTGTGGCTGCACACGTTACGCCAATGGTATGTCCGCCAATAATACCATGCTGCCTACATATAAAGGGGCATCATAGGACTGGTGGGTACAGTATGTCACAATTACATGCTAATGATGTACCAGTGTGAGACATTACCAATATATTTCCCTAATAAATTCATATTTATCAGCTCTGATTACTTTGGCATCACAATGCTCATAGTATGGGGGATTTTGTGGGGCAGCCCACATCTCACCCCCTGGCATGCACACTGGCAATCAGTTCCAGGGCACACGCAGAATTCAGGGGTGTGAAGACATACTGGCACACTTCTTGCTCCATGCCCCCTCTAATAAGACTGCAACTTGTCCCTGTGTGAGGAATGGGGGCGAGAGTCTCCCTCCTCAGCCTGTGCTGCCCCCGGATCCCTGTTGCATCCCCAGGAGGAGGAGGAAGGGGAGATTTCCCTGGCAGTTGCTTTGCCACTTGTGAGTTGCTGCAGGTTCCTCTGCTCAGACTTGCAGAGGCGGAGCTGGAAGCGGAGGCGGCGCCGGGCTGCGGAGAGAAGCTCGGGCTCAGAGCCCTGACTCACCACTGCAGTGGAGAGGGCGAATCTGTGTATCAGTAGCAGTTCTCTGCCTATGGATTTACTGTATAAGGGCTCCTGCAGCCTCCGCCGTTGTAAGTCCTCCTTCAGCAGCGGGTCCACCGTCCCCATGTAGGCGCGGGGCTGCTGAACTGTGCCTCCGCGCTTCTCACACAGAGGACAGGAAATGCTGCCGTGCCGCCCCCACACATGTGCCGCCTGGGGCGGACCGCCCCCCCGCCCCCCACACGCTACGCCACTGGCTGTAGCATAGATATGAACAATTCCCTTGGATTTTAAATATATTGTATGTTTATTTATTTTATTTTACTCTAAAATTCTACAAATATTTGCTCCCTAAATTCTTCTTAAGGGAAAGCAGGAACATAAATCTTTTCACGTGCATTTGTTTAATATATTTTACTATATTTCACCAATGTCTGGGTGTAAATGTGATACCTGTATACTACAGAAAATACAGAAGGTGTTACAACTTGCCTTTGGATGTATACAGCAAATCCATTGTCTGCAAACAGTAAATGCTTGTGGGACTAAAGCATAAGGAGGGGGATGGGGCTGTAATGTGGGAAGCTGAATCATGTCCTAATAAACTAGTGACAGGAAAGAGACAGGAAAGAAATTCTGAGGCTATGGCACAAAATAAAGTAAAGCTGAATGTATCCCTGTGGTTTTTCTCACATTTTGCCTAAGGGTGTTTAGTTGACATATCATGCAGTTCCCATATTACCCAGCTAACATGATTTATTTTTAATTATTAAAATGTTTGCCAGGTTTTTGAATATACAGATATTGGTAGCTGAAGAAGCAACCTTTGTATATTGGGAATATACCTGATTTTGCTATCTAAAGCATGGGAAGAAATGGTTTTATGGCTTATATTTAGGGTAAATGATGAAAGCCAAAAAAAGAGCTGAGGGATATTTTTATAAAAAAATCCTCCCAAAAGGATCAACAGATTATACTTAAAATAAGCAATAATATGATAATCCAAATACAAGATATAGGGTTTTTTTAGAAAAATTCGTGAGTTTTATTGCACATATATTATTATACAAACAAGACAAGATATTCATATAAAAATACAAGTTACAGCTAAGGATTAATACACTACAAGATGAATAAAGCAGCACATAGAGAAACACGCATCCCACAGCAAGTCTGCATGTCAAGTAAATGGCAAAGGTTTACATAAGTATAAGGTTAGCAGACCCTATAATCTAAAAGCCGGCTATATGTTATACATGGCCAGCCAATTAATAAACTAATAAGGAAAGTAAATACTGGTCTGCATAATACCTTGAGACATGTTGAAAGCCGCATGCAGAGGTGCTGAAGAGACGGAGCCTCGACGCGCGTTTCACCGCCCTCGGCTTCATCAGGAGTCTGTAAGCTGACACCACCTCCTCTCTGTAAGCTATTGCCTAATCTAATGCTTTGCAATGCAAAAGCATTGCAGAGTATTAGATCAGCGATCAGGCCGGGGAAAGTTGATGTCACATCCTGGGACAAGGTAAAGAGGTAAAGAGGTTTTTTTTAAAAAAATCACAAAATAAAGAACAAAAAAAATGAAAAAATATTATGCAAATAAATACATATGTTCATGTAAAAAACAAACAAACAAATAAGGTACACATATTTAGTATCACTGGAACGACCTGACCTATAAAACTATCACACTGGTTAACCCTTTCAGTGAACACCGTTTAAAAAAAAAGACGATGCCTTTATATCATATTGCTGAACAAAAAGGTGAATATAAACAAAAATGGTATAGCTGAAAATTTAATCTTGTCCCAGAAAAAATAAGCTGCCAAACAGGTCCATCAGCGGAAAAATAAAACAGCTATAGTTCTCAGAGTACAGCAATGCAAACATAATAATTTTACTGTAAAATAGTGTTCATTGCATAAAATCTCCAAAACACTAAAAAATTATATAAATGTGGCATCACTGTAATCATACTGACTCGAAGAAAAAAAGTTGTCTCAAAACTTTTACCACAAGGTAAACGGCATTAAAAAAAAAAAACAACAATAAAACAATCTCTGAATTGCTGGTTTTTGTTTCTTCAGCCTCCCAAAAATTTAAATCTATAATATAACGCTGGGAGCGTCACTCTGTCCGAAGCCTTTATAGACTGTCTGGCTCCAGACAGAAGACGGCAACCAGCAGTGAGGACTGTGTATGGCGCCGGAGATCGCGCTACGCGTAGACACTGAATGCATACCGCGATCTCCGGCGCCATACTTACATACTTACCTAAACAGGAGGAGCGTTGCCGTGGCGCTTCTCTTGCCCGAGACCGGGACCGGAGACAGTGGCGTCGGAATTGCGCTTGCGCAGAGTGCTATCCAGCGCCATTTTACTGAAGACACATTTGCAGTGTGTCTTCAGCAATATGGCGCCGGACAGCGCGGTATGGGCATGCGCGTACTCCGGCGCCGCTCTCCTCCCCCGGCCTCTTGCAGAACAGGACAGCGCTGGAGCACAGGAAAGAAAGGTGAGTATAAATGGTTTTTTTTTTGTAGGTGTGCAGTTTAATAGGGGTGACGGGGACCATACATATCAGGATAGGGAGGTGAGGGGACCATGCATTCCAAGATTGGGGAGTGAGGGGATCATGCATACCAGGATAGGGGGGTGAGAGAACCATGCATTCCAGGATTGGGGGTGAGAGGACCATGCATATCTGGATTGGGTTTGAGGGGACCATGCATATCAGGATTGGGGTGAGGGGACCATGCATACCAGGATAGGGGGGTGAGGGTCCATGCATACCTGGATTGGGTGTGAGGGGACCATGCATACCAGGATTGGGGGATGAAGGGTACCATGCATACAAGGATAGGGGGGTGAGGGGTACCATGCATACCAGGATTGGGGATGAGGGGACCATGTATATCATAATTGGGGGTGAGGGGGTACCATAAGTCCTACGATAGGGATGAGGGGGGACCATGCATACCAGGATTGGGGGGTGAGGGGACCATGCATACCAGGATTGGGGGGTGAGGGCATCATGCATACCAGGATTGGGGGGTGAGGGCACCATGCATTCCAGGACTGAGGGGTAGGGGACCATGCATACCAGGATTGGGGGTGAGGGGACCATTCATACCAGGATAGGGTGGTGAGGGGACCGTGCATACCAGGAAAGGGGGTGAGAGGACCATGCATACCAGGATTGGGAGATGAGGGGTACAATGCATACCAGGATTGGGGGGTGGGGGTACCATGCATACCAGGATTGGGGATGAAGGGACCATGCATACCAGGATTGGGGATGAAGGGACCATGCATACCAGGATTGGGGGTGAGGGAACCATGCATACCAGGATTTGGAGGTGAGGGGACCATGCATTCCAAGATTGGGGAGTGAGGAGATCATGCATACCAGGATAGGGGGGTGAGAGAATCATATATACCAGGATTGGGGGTGAGAGGACCATGCATATCTGGATTGGGGTTGATTGGACCATGCATATCAGGATTGGGGGTGAGGGGACCATACACATCAGGATTGGGGTGAGGGGACCATACATATCAGGATTCGGGGTGAGGGGACCATGCATACCAGGAAAGGGGGTTGAGAGGACCATGCATACCAGGATTGGGGGATGAGGGGTACCATGCATACCAGGATTGGGGGGTGAGGGGTACTATGCACACCAGGATTGGGGATGAGGGGACCATGCATACCAGGATTGGGGGGTGAGGGAACCATGCATACCAGGATTGGGGGTGAGGGGACCATGCATACCAGGATTGAGGGGTGAGGGGACCATGCATTCCAAGATTGGGGAGTGAGGCGATCATGCATACCAGGATAGGGGGGTGAGAGAACCATGCATACCAGGATTGGGGGTAAGAGGACCATGCATATCAGGATTGGGGTTGAGGGGACCATGCATATCAGGATTGGGGGTGAGGGGACCATGCATACCAGGATAGGGGGGTGAGGGTCCATGCTTACCTGGATTGGGTGTGAGGGGACCATGCATACCAGGATTGGGGGATGAGGGGTACCATGCATACTAGAATAGGGGGGTGAGGGGTACCATGCATACCAGGATTGGGGATGAGGGGCCCATGCATACCATAATTGGGGGGTGGGGGGTACCATAAGTCCTACGATAGGGATGAGGGGGGACCATGCATACCAGGATTGGGGGTGAGGGGACCATGCATACCAGGATAGGGGGGTGAGGGCATCATGCATACCAGGATTGGGGGGTGAGGGCACCATGCATACCAGGATTGGGGGGTGAGGGGTCCATGCATTCCAGGACTGAGGGGTAGGGGACCATGCATACCAGGATTGGGTGTGAGGGGACTATGCATACCAGGATTGTAGGGGTGAGGGCACCATGCATAACAGGATTGGGGTGTGAGGGCACCATGCATACCAGGATTGGGGGGTGAGTGGACCATGCATTCCAGGATTGGGGGGAGGGGACCATGCATTCCAGAATTGTGGGGAGGGGACCAGACATACCAGGATTGGGGGTGAGGGGACCATGCATTCCAGGATTGGGGGAGGGGACCATGCATACCAGGATTGGGGGGTGAGGGGACCATGCATTCCAGGATTGGGGGGAGGGGACCATGCATATCAGGATTGGGGGGTGAGGGGACCATGCATTCCAGGATTGGGGGGAGGGGACCATGCATACCAGGATTGGGGGATGAGGGCACCATGCATTCCAGGATTGGGAGATGAGGGGTACAATGCATACCAGGATTGGGGGGTGAGGGGTACCATGCATACCAGGATTGGGGATGAAGGGACCAGCATACCAGGATTGGGGGTGAGGGAACCATGCATACCAGGATTTGGAGGTGAGGGGACCATGCATTCCAAGATTGGGGAGTGAGGAGATCATGCATACCAGGATAGGGGGGTGAGAGAATCATACATACCAGGATTGGGGGTGAGAGGACCATGCATATCTGGATTGGGGTTGATTGGACCATGCATATCAGGATTGGGGGTGAGGGGACCATACACATCAGGATTGGGGTGAGGGGACCATACATATCAGGATTCGGGGTGAGGGGACCATGCATACTAGGAAAGGGGGTTGAGAGGACCATGCATACCAGGATTGGGGGATGAGGGGTACCATGCATACCAGGATTGGGGGGTGAGGGCACCATGCATTCCAGGACTGAGGGGTAGGGGACCATGCATACCAGGATTGGGGGGTGAGGGGACCATTCATACCAGGATAGGGTGGTGAGGGGACCGTGCATACCAGGAAAGGGGGGTGAGAGGACCATGCATACCAGGATTGGGAGATGAGGGTACAATGCATACCAGGATTGGGGTGTGAGGGGTACCATGCATACCAGGATTGGGGATGAAGGGACCATGCATACCAGGATTGGGGATGAAGGGACCATGCATACCAGGATTGGGGGTGAGGGAACCATGCATACCAGGATTTGGAGGTGAGGGGACCATGCATTCCAAGATTGGGGAGTGAGGAGATCATGCATACCAGGATAGGGGGTGAGAGAATCATACATACCAGGATTGGGGGTGAGAGGACCATGCATATCTGGATTGGGGTTGATTGGACCATGCATATCAGGATTGGGGGTGAGGGGACCATACACATCAGGATTGGGGTGAGGGGACCATACATATCAGGATTCGGGGTGAGGGGACCATGCATACCAGGAAAGGGGGTTGAGAGGACCATGCATACCAGGATTGGGGGATGAGGGGTACCATGCATACCAGGATTGGGGGGGTGAGGGGTACTATGCACACCAGGATTGGGGATGAGGGGACCATGCATACCAGGATTGGGGGGTGAGGGAACCATGCATACCAGGATTGGGGGTGAGGGGACCATGCATACCAGGATTGGGGGGTGAGAGAACCATGCATACCAGGATTGGGGGTAAGAGGACCATGCATATCAGGATTGGGGTTGAGGGGACCATGCATATCAGGATTGGGGGTGAGGGGACCATGCATACCAGGATAGGGGGGTGAGGGTCCATGCTTACCTGGATTGGGTGTGAGGGGACCATGCATACCAGGATTGGGGGATGAGGGGTACCATGCATACTAGAATAGGGGGGTGAGGGGTACCATGCATACCAGGATTGGGGATGAGGGGGGACCATGCATACCAGGATTGGGGGTGAGGGGACCATGCATACCAGGATAGGGGGGTGAGGGCATCATGCATACCAGGATTGGGGGGTGAGGGCACCATGCATACCAGGATTGGGGGGTGAGGGGACCATGCATTCCAGGACTGAGGGGTAGGGGACCATGCATACCAGGATTGGGTGTGAGGGGACTATGCATACCAGGATTGTAGGGGTGAGGGCACCATGCATAACAGGATTGGGGGTGTGAGGGCACCATGCATACCAGGATTGGGGGGGTGAGTGGACCATGCATTCCAGGATTGGGGGGAGGGGACCATGCATTCCAGAATTGTGGGAAGGGGACCAGACATACCAGGATTGGGGGTGAGGGGACCATGCATTCCAGGATTGAGGGAGGGGACCATGCATACCAGGATTGGGGGGTGAGGGGACCATGCATTCCAGGATTGGGGGGAGGGGACCATGCATATCAGGATTGGGGGGTGAGGGGACCATGCATTCCAGGATTGGGGGGAGGGGACCATGCATACCAGGATTGGGGGATGAGGGCACCATGCATTCCAGGATTGGGGTGGTGAGTGGACCATGCATTCCAGGATTGGGGAAGGGGACCATGCATACCAGGATTGGGGATGAGGGGACCATGCAAACCGGGATTGGGGGGTGAGGGGACCATGCATTCCAGGATTGGGGGGAGGGGACCATGCATACCAGGATTGGGGGATGAGGGCACCATGCATACCAGGATTGGGGATGAGGGGATCGAGTATATCATAATTTGGGGTGAGGGGGTACCATAAGTCCTACGATAGGGATGAGGGGGGACCATGCATACCAGGATTGGGGGGTGAGGGGACCATGAATACCAGGATTGGGGGGTGAGGGCATCATGCATACCAGGATTGGGGGGTGAGGGCACCATTCATTCCAGGACTGAGGGGTAGGGGACCATGCATACCAGGATTGGGGGGTGAGGGGACCATTCATACCAGGATAGGGTGGTGAGGGGACCGTGCATACCAGGAAAGGGTGTTGTGAGAGGACCATGCATACCAGGATTGGGAGATAAGGGGTACAATGCATACCAGGATTGGGGGGTGAGGGGTACCATGCATACCAGGATTGGGGATGAAGGAACCATGCATACCAGGATTGGGGATGAAGGGACCATGCATACCAGGATTGGGGTGAGGGGACCATGCATACCAGATTTGGAGGTGAGGGGACCATGCATTCCAGGATTGGGGTGAGGAGATCATGCATACCAGGATAGGGGGTGAGAGAATCATGCATACCAGGATTGGGGGTGAGAGGACCATGCATATCTAGATTGGGGTTGAGGGACCATGCATATCAGGATTGGGTGAGGGGACTACACATAGGATTGGGTGGGGACCATCATATCAGGATTCGGGGTGAGGGACCATGCATACCAGGAATAGGGGGTGAGAGGACCATGCATACCAGGATTGGGGGATGAGGGTACCATGCATACAGGATTGGGGGGTGAGGGACTATGCACACCAGGATTGGGGGATGAGGGGACCATGCATACCAGGATTGGGGGATGAGGGCACCATGCACTCCAGGATTGGGTGGTGAGTGGACCATGCATTCCAGGATTGGGGGAAGGGGACCATGCATACCAGGATTGGGGATGAGGGACCATGCAAACCGGATTGGGGGTGAGGGGACCATGCATTCCAGGATTGGGGGGAGGGGACCATGCATACCAGGATTGGGGGATGAGGGCACCATGCATACCAGGATTGGGGATGAGGGGACCGATGTATATCATAATTGGGGGTGAGGGGTACCATAAGTCCTACGATAGGGATGAGGGGGGACCATGCATACCAGGATTGGGGGTGAGGGGACCATGAATACCAGGATGGGGGGTGAGGGCATCATGCATACCAGGATTGGGGGGTGAGGGCACCATTCATTCCAGGACTGGGGGAGGACCATGCATACGATTGGGGTGAGGACCATTCATACCAGGATAGGTGGTGAGGGGACCGTGCATACCAGGAATGGGTGTTGTGAGAGGACATGCATACCAGGATTGGGAGATAAGGGGTACAATGCATACCAGGATTGGGGGTGTGAGGGTACCATGCATACCAGGATTGGGGATGAAGGACCATGCATACCAGGATTGGGGTGAAGGGACCATGCATACCAGGATTGATTGGGAGACATCATGGGGGGACCACTCGTTGGAGGACAGAACGATGGGGAGGACAATCGGATGGGGGCATGACATGGGGGTAGGACCATGCATCAGATGGGGAGGCACACAGATGGGTGAGCCAACCAGATGGGAGGACGTATGGAGGCCATGCTCCGGTGGTGGGATCTCGATGGGTGGCACTCGATGGGAGGACAGACGATGGTAGGACTCACAATGGGGGGGCAAATGAGGAGGGCAGCCAGGTGGGTGAGGACCATAACCGATGGGAGGCACTACATGGGGGGACCACTCAGTGGGTGGACTGCTCAGATTGGTGTGAGGCAGAACCATGGTGAGGACAGCATAGATGGGGAGAGGGCCATGCGGTTGAGGGGACTGATACCAGGATTGGAGGTGAGGGACATGTTCAGAGGGGCAGTGACAGGAATTGATACCAGGATAGGGGTGAGAGATGTCATGCATACCAGGATTGGGGGTGAGGGACCATGCATATCAGATTGGGGTTGAGGGCATGCATCAATCGATTGGGGTGAGGGGACCAGGCATCAGATGGGGAGGGACATACATCAGGATTGGGGTGAGGGCCAGCATCAGATTGGGAGGACCATGCATACCATGGAAAGGGTTGAGAGGACCATGCATACCAGGATTGGGGGATGAGGAGTACCATGCATACCAGGATAGGGGGAGTGAGGGGTACTATGCACACCAGGATTGGGGATGAGGGGACCATGCATACCAGGATTGGGGGGTGAGGGAACCATGCATACCAGGATTGGGGGTGAGGGGACCATGCATACCAGGATTGGGGGGTGGGGGACCATGCATTACAAGATTGGGGAGTGAGGCGATCATGCATACCAGGATAGGGGGGTGAGAGAACCATGCATACCAGGATTGGGGGTAAAAGGACCATGCATATCAGGATTGGGGTTGAGGGGACCATGCATATCAGGATTGGGGGTGAGGGGACCATGCATACCAGGATAGGGGGTGAGGGTCCATGCTACCTGGATTGGGTGTGAGGGGACCATGCATACCAGGATTGGGGGATGAGGGTACCATGCATACTAGAATAGGGGGGTGAGGGGTACCATGCATACCAGGATTGGGATGAGGGGACCATGCATACCATAATTGGGGGGTGAGGGGTACCATAATGTCCTACGATAGGGATGAGGGGGGACCATGCATACCAGGATTGGGGGTGAGGGGACCATGCATACCAGGATAGGGGGGGTGAGGGCATCATGCATACCAGGATTGGGGGTGAGGGCACCATGCTTACCAGGATTGGGGGGTGAGGGGACCATGCATTCCAGGACTGAGGGTAGGGGACCATGCATACCAGGATTGGGTGTGAGGGGACTATGCAAACCAGGATTGGAGGGGTGAGGGCACCATGCATAACAGGATTGGGGGTGTGAGGGCACCATGCATACCAGGATTGGGGGGTGAGTGGACCATGCATTCCAGGATTGGGGGAGGGGACCAATGCATTCCAGAATTGTGGGGAGGGGACCAGACATACCAGGATTGGGGGTGAGGGGACCATGCATTCCAGGATTGGGGGAGGGGACCATGCATACCAGGATTGGGGGGTGAGGGGACCATGCATTCCAGGATTGGGGGGAGGGGACCATGCATATCAGGATTGGGGGGTGAGGGGACCATGCATCCAGGATTGGGGGGAGGGAACCATGCGTACCAGGATTGGGGGATGAGGGCACCATGCATTCCAGGATTGGGTGGTGAGTGGACATGCATTCCAGGATTGGGGGAGGGGACCATCATACAGGATTGGGTGAGGGGACAGACACCGGGATTGGGGTGGGGACCATGCATTCCAGGATTGGGGGGAGGGGACCATGCATACCAGGATTGGGGGTGAGGGACCATGCATACCAGGATTGGGGTGAGGGACATGCATTCCAGGATTGGGGGAGGGACCATGCATACCAGGATTGGGGGGTGAGGGGACCATGCATTCAGGATGGGGGAGGGGATATGCATACCAGGATTGGGGGATGAGGGCACCATGCATTACCAGGATTGGGGGGTGAGGGGACCATGCATTCCAGGATTGGGGGGACATGCATACCAGGATTGGTGGTGAGGTGACCATGCATTCCAGGATTGGGGGGGGTGAGTGGACCATGCATTCCAGGATTGGGGGAGGGGACCAAGCATACCAGGATTGGGGATGAGGGGACCATGCATACCAGAATTGGGGGGTGAGGGGTACCATACCAGATAGGGGGGGGGGACCATGCATACAGGATTGGGGGTGGGGACCATTGATACCAGGATTGGGGGTGAGGGCATCATCATACCAGGATTGGGGGTGAGGGCACATGCATACCGGGATTGGGGGTGAGGGGACCATGCATTCCAGGACTGAGGGGTAGGGGACCATGCATACCAGGATTGGGTGTGAGGAGACCATGCATACCAGAATTGGGTGTGAGGGGACCATGCATTCCAGGATTGGGGGAGAGGGGACCATGCATACCAGGATTGGGGGTGAGGTGACCATGCATAACAGGATTGGGGGGTGAGGGGACCATGCATACCAGGATTGGAGGGGTGAGGGCACCATGCAAATCAGGATTGGGGAGTGAGGGCACCATGCACACCAGGATTGGGGGGTGAGTGGACCATGCATTCCAGGATTGGGGGGAGGGGACCATGCATTCCAGAATTGTGGGGAGGGGACCAGGCATACCAGGATTGGAGGTGAGGGGACCATGCATACCGGAATTGGGGGGTGAGGGGTACCATACATGCTACGATAGGGATGAGGGGGACCATGCATACCAGGATGGGGGGTGAGGGCACCATGCATACCAGGATTGGGGGGTGAGGGGACTATGCATACCAGGATTGGGGGTAAGGGGACCATGCATTCCAGGATTGGGGGGGCGGGGACCATGCATACCAGGATTGGGGGATGAGGGCACCATGCATACCGGGATTGGGGGTGAGGGGACCATGCATACCAGGATTGGGGGAGGGGACAATGCATTCCAGGATTGGGGGAGAGGGACCATGCATACCAGGATTGGGGATGAGGGGACCATGCATACTAGAATTGGGGAGTGAGGGGGTACAATACATCCTACGATAGGGATGAGGGTGATCATGCATACCAGGATGTGAGGGTGAGGGCACAATACATACCGAAATTGAGGGGTGAGGGGACCATGCATACCAGGATTGAGGGGGAGGGGACCATGCACACCAGGATTGGGGGGTGTGAGTGGACCATGCATTCCAGAATTGTGGGGAGTGGACCATGCATTCCAGGATTGGGGGGGAGGGGACCATGCATACCAGGATTGGGGGATGAGGGCACCATGCATACCGGGAATGGGTGCGAGGGGACCATGCATACCAGGATTGGGGGGTGAGGTGACCATGCATTCCAGGATTGGGGGGTGAGTGGACCATGCATTCCAGGATTGGGGGAGGGGACCAAGCATACCAGGATTGGGGATGAGGGGACCATGCATATCAGAATTGGGGAGTGAGGGGTACCATACATCCTACGATAGGGCTGAGGGGGAATCATGCATACCAGGATGTGAGGGTGAGGGCACAATACATACCGAGATTGGGGATGAGGGGACCATGCATACCAGGATTGAGGGGAGGGGACCATGCATACCAGGATTGGGGGTGAGGGGACCATGCATACCAGGATTGGGGGTGAGGGCACCATGCATACCAGGATTGCGGGGGTGAGGGGACCATGCATTCCCGGATTGAGGGGAGGGGACCATGCATACCAGGATTGGGGGGTGAGGGGACCATGCATTCCAGGATTGGGGAGGGGACCATGCATACCAGGATTGGGGATGAGGGGACCATGCATACTAGAATTGGGGAGTGAGAGGGTACCATACATCCTACGATAGGGATGAGGGGGATCATGCATACCGGGGATGTGAGGGTGAGGGCACAATACATACCGAGATTGGGGGTGAGGGACCATGCATACCAGGATTGAGGGGAGTGGACCATGCACACCAGGATTGGGGGGATGAGTGGACCATGCATTCCAGGATTGGGAGGAGGGGACCATGCATTCCAGAATTGTGGGGAGTGGACCAGGCATACCAGGATTGGGGGTGAGGGGACCATGCATTCCAGGATTGGGGAGGAGACCATGCATACCAGGATTGGGGATGAGGGGACCATGCATTCCAGGATTGGGGAGGGGACCACGCATATCAGGATCAGGGATGAGGGACCATGCATACCGGAATTGGGGGGTGAGGGGGTACCATACATGCTACGATAGGGATGAGGGGGGACCATGCATACCAGGATGTGGGTGAGGGCACCATGCATACCAGGATTGGGGGTGAGGGGACCATGCATTCCAGGATTGGGGGGAGGGGACCATGCATACCAGGATTGGGTGGGAGGGGACCATGCATACCAGGATTGGGGATGAGGGCACCATGCATACCGGGATTGGGGGTGAGGGGACCATGCATACCAGGATTGGGGGGTGAGGTGACTATACATTCCAGCATTGGGGGGAGGGGACCATGCATACCAGGATTGGGGGGTGAGGGGACCATGCATACCAGGATTGAGGGTGAGGGGACCATGCATACCAGGATTGTGGGGGGAGGGCACCATGCATACCAGGATTGGGGGGTGAGTGGACCATGTATTCCAGGATTGAGAGGAGGGGATCATGCATTCTAGGATTGGTGGAGGGGACCATGCATACCAGGATTGGGGAGTGAGGGCACCATGCATGCCAGGATTGGGGAGGTGAGTGGACCATGCATACCAGGATTGGGGGGTGAGTGGACCATGCATTCCAGGATTGAGGGGAGGGGACCATGCATTCCAGGATTGTGGGAGGGGACCATGCATACCAGGATGGGGGGTGAGGGGACCATGCATTCCAGGATTGGGGGAGGGGACCATGCATACCAGGATTGGGGGTGAGGGACCATGCATACCAGGATTGTGGGAGGGGACCATGCATACCAGGATTGGGGATGAGGGGACCATGCATACAGAATTGGGGGGTGAGGGGTACCATACATCCTATGATAGGGATGAGGGGGGACCATGCATACCAGGATTGGGAGGTGAGGGCACAATGCATACCGAGATTGTGCGGTGAGGGATCATGCATACCAGGATTGAGGGGGAGGGACCATGCATACCAGTATTGGGGGGTGAGGGACCATGCATACCAGGATTGAGCGGGAGGGGACCATGCATACAAGGATTTGGGGGGGGGAACCATGCATACAAGGATTGGGGAGGTGAGGGCACCATGCATACCAGGATTGGTGAGTGTGTGGACCATGCTTTCCAGGATTGCGGGGGGTGAGTGGACCATGCATTCCAGGATTGGGGGGTGAGGGGACCATGCATTCCATTATTGGGGGGAGGGGACCATGCATACCAGGATTGGGGGATGAGGGCACCATGCATACCAGGATTGGGGGGTGAGGGGACCATGCATTCCAGGATTGGGGGGAGGGGACCATGCATACCAGGATTGGGGGGTGAGGGGACCATGCATTCCAGGATTGGGGGAGGGGATCATGCATACCAGGATTGGGGGATGAGGGCACCATGCATACCAGGATTGGGGGGTGAGGGGACCATGCATTCCAGGATTGTGGGAGGGACCATGCATACCAGGATTGGGTGGTGAGGTGACCATGCATTCCAGGATTGGGGGGGTGA
>JARQOD010000001.1:192951192-193177889 GCA_033576555.1 Oophaga sylvatica
GTGGACCATGCTTTCCAGGATTGGGGGAGGGGACCAATCATACCAGGATTGGGGATGAGGGGACCATGCATACCAGAATTGGGGGGTGAGGGGTACCATACATCCTATGATAGGGATGAGGGGGGACCATGCATACCAGGATTGGGGGGTGAGGGGACCATGTATACCAGGATTGCGGGGTGAGGGCATCATGCATACCAGGATTGGGGGGTGAGGGCACCATGCATACCGGGATTGGGGGGTGAGGGGACCATGCATTCCAGGACTGAGGGGTAGGGGACCATGCATACCAGGATTGGGTTGTGAGGAGACCATGCATACCAGAATTGGGTGTGAGGGGACCATGCATTCCAGGATTGGGGGAGAGGGGACCATGCATACCAGGATTGGGGGGTGAGGGGACCATGCATAACAGGATTGGGGGTGAGGGGACCATGCATACCAGGATTGGAGGGGTGAGGGCACCATGCAAATCAGGATTGGGGAGTGAGGGCACCATGCACACCAGGATTGGGGGGTGAGTGGACCATGCATTCCAGGATTGGGGGGAGGGGACCATGCATTCCAGAATTGTGGGGAGGGACCAGCATACCAGGATTGGAGGTGAGGGACCATGCATACCGGAATTGGGGGGTGAGGGGTACCATACATGCTATGATAGGATGAGGGGGGACCATGCATACCAGGATGGGGGTGAGGGCACCATGCATACCAGGATTGGGGGGTGAGGGGACTATGCATACCAGGATTGGGGGGTAGGGGACCATGCATTCCAGGATTGGGGGGGAGGGGACCATGCATACCAGGATTGGGGATGAGGGCACCATGCATACCGGGATTGGGGGTGAGGGGACCATGCATACCAGGATTGGGGGGAGGGGACAATGCATTCCAGGATTGGGGGAGGGGACCATGCATACCAGGATTGGGGATGGAGGGACCATGCATACTAGAATTGGGGAGTGAGGGGTACCATACATCCTACGATAGGGATGAGGGTGATCATGCATACCAGGATTGAGGGTGAGGGCACAATACATACCGAAATTGAGGGGTAGGGGACCATGCATACCAGGATTGAGGGGAGGGGACCATGCACACCAGGATTGGGGGGTGAGTGGACCATGCATTCCAGAATTGTGGGGAGTGGACCATGCATTCCAGGATTGGGGGGGATGGGACCATGCATTACCAGGATTGGGGGATGAGGGCACCATGCATACCTGGAATGGGGGGTGAGGGGACCATGCATTCCAGGATTGGGAGTGAGGGGACCATGCATACCAGGATTGGGGGGTGAGGGACCATGCATTCCAGGATTGGGGGGTGAGGGGACCATGCATTCCAGGATTGGGGGAGGGGACCAAGCATACCAGGATTGGGGGAGGGGACCATGCATATCAGAATTGGGGAGTGAGGGGGTACCATACATCCTACGATAGGGTGAGGGGGATCCATGCATACCAGGATGTGAGGGTGAGGGCACAATACATACCGAGATTGGGGGGTGAGGGACCATGCATACCAGGATTGAGGGGGAGGGGACCATGCATACCAGGATTGGGGGTGAGGGGACCATGCATACCAGGATTGGGGTGAGGGCACCATGCATACCAGGATTGCGGGGGTGAGGGGACCATGCATTCCAGGATTGAGGGAGGGGACCATGCATACCAGGATTGGGGGGTGAGGGGACCATGCATTCCAGGATTGGGGAGGGGACCATGCATACCAGGATTGGGGATGAGGGACCATGCATACTAGAATTGGGGAGTGAGGGTACCATACATCCTACGATAGGGATGAGGGGGGACATGCATACCGGGATGTGAGGGTGAGGGCACAATACATACCGAGATTGGGGGTTGAGGGGACCATGCATACCAGGATTGAGGGGAGAGGGACCATGCACACCAGGATTGGGGGGATGAGTGGACCATGCATTCCAGGATTGGGGGGAGGGGACCATGCATTCCAGATTGTGGGGAGGTGACCATGCAACCCAGGATTGGGGGTGAGGGGACCATGCATTCCAGGATTGGGGGGAGGAGACCATGCATACCAGGATTGGGGGATGAGGGGACCATGCATTCCAGGATTGGGGGAGGGGACCACGCATATCAGGATCAGGGATGAGGGGACCATGCATACCGGAATTGGGGGGTGAGGGGGTACCATACATGCTACGATAGGGATGAGGGGGGACCATGCATACCAGGATGTGGGGTGAGGGCACCATGCATACCAGGATTGGGGGTGAGGGGACCATGCATTCCAGGATTGGGGGGAGGGGACCATGCATACCAGGATTGGGTGGGAGGGGACCATGCATACCAGGATTGGGGATGAGGGCACCATGCATACCGGGATTGGGGGGTGAGGGGACCATGCATACCAGGATTGGGGGGTGAGGTGACTATACATTCCAGCATTGGGGGGAGGGGACCATGCATACCAGGATTGGGGGGTGAGGGGACCATGCATACCAGGATTGAGGGTGAGGGGACCATGCATACCAGGATTGTGGGGGGAGGGCACCATGCATACCAGGATTGGGGGTGAGTGGACCATGTATTCCAGGATTGAGAGGAGGGGACCATGCATTCTAGGATTGGTGGAGGGGACCATGCATACCAGGATTGGGGAGTGAGGGCACCATGCATGCCAGGATTGGGGAGGTGAGTGGACCATGCATACCAGGATTGGGGGGGTGAGTGGACCATGCATTCCAGGATTGAGGGGAGGGGACCATGCATTCCAGGATTGTGGGAGGGGACCATGCATACCAGGATTGGGGGGTGAGGGGACCATGCATTCCAGGATTGGGGGAGGGGACCATGCATACCAGGATTGGGGGTGAGGGGACCATGCATACCAGGATTGTGGGAGGGGACCATGCATACCAGGATTGGGGATGAGGGGACCATGCATACCAGAATTGGGGGGTGAGGGGTACCATACATCCTATGATAGGGATGAGGGGGGACCATGCATACCAGGATTGGGAGGTGAGGGCACAATGCATACCGAGATTGGGGGTGAGGGGATCATGCATACCAGGATTGAGGGGGAGGGGACCATGCATACCAGTATTGGGGGGTGAGGGGACCATGCATACCAGGATTGAGCGGGAGGGGACCATGCATACAAGGATTTGGGGGGAGGGAACCATGCATACAAGGATTGGGGAGGTGAGGGCACCATGCATACCAGGATTGGTGAGTGTGTGGACCATGCTTTCCAGGATTGCGGGGGGTGAGTGGACCATGCATTCCAGGATTGGGGGGGTGAGGGGACCATGTATTCCAGAATTTTGGGGAGGGGAACATGCATTCCAGGATTGGGGGGAGGGGACCATGCATACCAGGATTGGGGGGTGAGGGCACTATGCATACCGAGATTGGGGGGTGAGGGGACCATGCATTCCAAGATTGGTGGGGAGGGTACCATGCATACCAGGATTCGGGGGAGGGGGACCATGCATACCAGGATTGGGGGATGAGGGCACCATGCATACCCAGATTGGGGGGTGAGGGCACCATGCATACCGGGATTGGGGGGTTGAGTGGACCATGCATTCCAGGATTGGGGGGAGGGGACCATGCATTCCAGAATTGGGGGGAGGGGACCATGCATACCAGGATTGGGGTGTGAGGGGACCATGCATTCCAGGATTAGTTGGGAGGGGACCATGCATACCAGGATTGGAGCGGTGAGGGGACAATGCATACCAGGATTGGGGGGTGAGGGAACCATGAATACCAGGATATGGATGAGCAGGTACCATGCATACCAGTATAGGGATGAGGGAGTACCATGCATACAGGATTGGGGGGTGAGGGGACCATGCATACCAGGATAAGGAATGGGGTGCCATGCATACCAGGATTGGGTGGGGGTGAGGGGACCATGAATACCAGGATAGAATGCTTGCCACTTGGGCGTAGAACGGGTGCATAGCTAGGATAATATAATGGAAATGGTACCAATAAAAATGTCAACTCGTCCTGCAAAAAACATGCAGTTACATGACTGTCAGCAGAAATATAGAAAAAATATAGCTCTCAAAATATTGCAATGAGCAATAAAAAGCATGTTTCAGTGTGTGACAGCAGCCAAGCATAAAAAAATATAAATCTGGCATCACTGTAATTGCACCTACCTAAAGAATAAAGTCGTCTAATCACAGCACGGTGAATGGAGCGAAAAATAAATAAAATCAATTCTTCACCTGCAGCTTATTTTTTTTTCTGCATCACAAAGATCTCTTGGCTTACATTTATCCTGCGCTCTATGTTGAATGCTTACACCTGGGTTTCTGTGTAAATCTCTGAAATACGTGATTTAAGCGGAACCCCTGGGGGAAGATTCCCTATATGGAGGCAGACTGAGATTCTATGGATGCCGCGTGACCCATAAATCGGTGGCGTCTGTCTTTTTAAGCGTGTATAAAAGTGCGGTCGGCCACAGTTTTGTGCACCTCTGAAAAGAAGGACAACGCTGAACAAAGGCCAGACAGAGTCCAGAGTAACTCTCCTGTCTCATTATAGTGAATGGATCCTTTTGGGATGGGAATCTGAATCACGTCAATGTAAGCGTAGAGCATAGGATAAATGTGATCCAAAATGTTACGTAAAATGTTTCCAATGAAGGCTTCAACTCAATTCGTAAAACAAGCAAGTCCCCACTCAGATATGGGGGGCTTAAAAGTTACTGGTAGCCCAAAGGCTCTGGAAAAGTGCTATGGCTCCTCAAAAGAAATCCAGTGTATTCTGCCCTCCCAAATCCAAATGCACCCCTCCCTTCTGAGTCCACAGTGTGCCTAAACCACTGTTTACATCCACGTTTAGCATTTCTGTAGTGATGAGAGCCCGCTTCATTTACGGGGCCCATGTCTCCATAAGCACAAGCTGGGCATAATGTACTTAGCACTACAATGTATGAGCACTACAATGGCACATTTTCAAATTTTCGCTCAACAATATTCACTGCTGCTTGTTTCTGGCAAACACACATGGAGCCAAAATCATTGCTACACCTGTAGATAAATTCCTAGAGGAAAGTAGTTTCCAAAATAGGGTCACTGCTCTTCTGGCGCTTAGGGGCTCTATAAAAGGAGTCCGCAAACTATTCTACGATAATTTGTTGTCAAAGAGTCAAATAGCGCTCTGTCTCTCCTGAGTCTCACTATGTGGCTTAACATACCCATGTAAAAGGCAAAAGGAACGTGTTTATGGGAAAAATGTTTTTTTTTCATTTTCTCAGCTCAATGTTGTAAAATTATGTGAAGCACCTGTGGGTGCAAGGTGCTCACCAGACCCAGGGCCGGCTCCAGGTTTTTATGGGCCCCGGGCGAAAGAGTCTCAGTGGGCCCCCTTAACACAGACCACGATTCATGATGCACAGATACTGCAGAGAAATATGGGTATAGCACAACGCCAAACACTTCTCTTCTTCCATTACATGACTGATACCTATTGTAAATTGTACAATAGCTCAAAAACCGCCAAATCCTCACAGCGCACAGTAAAGACTGGACAGTACAGTCCTCCATACAATATTATGGGCACCACATAGTCTCCCCCTCATCACCCATATAATACCCCATGCAGGATGTCACCCCGCCATCCCCCATATAATGCTCCATACAGAATACTGGACCCAATTAATGCTCCATACAGAATACTGGACCACATATAATGCGCCATACAAAATATGGAGCTCTCCTCTACACTGTGCTGTGCTCTGCACTGTTACGGCTCAGGAAAGGGCGCTGTGGAAAGACTCCCCATTATCATCATCATTGCCTGCCCATTATCATCATCATTGTCTCCCCTCATCATCATTGCTTGCCCATCATCATCATCATTGCCCTCCCTATCATCATCATTGCCTCCCCATTAATATCATCATCATTGCCTTCCCATTATCATTGCCTCCCCATCATCATCATTATCATTGCCTCCCCATTAATATCATCATCATCATTGCCTTCTCATTATCATTGCCTCCCCATCATCATCATCATCATTCCCTCCCCATTAATATCATCATCATCATTGCCTTCCCATTATCATTGCCTCCCGATCATCATTGCCTCCTCACCACCATCACTGCCTCCCCCCACCACCATCACACATACAGCACCGCAGGCAGCACTCTCTCACACACACACACACACACACACACACACACACACACACACTCACCTGTCCGGCGTCCGCGCGCGTTCTCTGCCACAGCCGGCCGCTGAATGATGACGTCATTCAGCGGCGCTGCTGTGAGAGAGGAAGCGCCGGAGCTCGGAGCTGCGGCAGCGGAGGCACGGGGAGAGGTGAGTATTGCGCTGGCTGCTGCCGGGGCCCTGAGCAAGCGGGGGGGCCCAGTGGCGGCGCTGACACTGCTAACGGGTGCCGGGGTGCCCGACTGCGAGTGGGCCCCCCGCCTGCTCAGGGCCCCAGCACTTGCCCGGGTGTGCCGGGTGCTGACGCCGGCCCTGACCAGACCTCTAGATAAATTCCTTGAGGGTATAGTTTCCAAAATGGAGTCAATTGTGGGGGGTTTCCACTGTTTAGGCACATTAGGAGCTCTGCAAACACGACATGGTGTCAACTATCATTTCAAGACAATTTTGCGCTCCAAAAGTCAAATGGCGCTCTTTCCGTTCCGAGCCCTGCCTTGTACCCAAATAGTAGTTTTCCTTTACATATGGGGTATTGGCATACTCAGGAGAAATTATACAACAAATTGTGTAGTTTATTTTCTCCTGTTACCCTTGTAAAAATGCTAAATTTAGGGCTAAATTAACATTTTTGTAGCAAAAATTGAAATTTAATTTGTTTCTTCAACATTGCTTTAATTCCTATGAAAGACATAAAGGGTAGAGTTGAGCGATACTTTCCGATATCCAAAAGTATCGGATCGGAATGGTATCGCCGATACACAAGAAATATCGGCGATACCCGATACCGATACCGGAAATCCAATGTAAGTCTATGGGAAAAAAATATCGGAATTAAAAAAAGCCCATTCTTGCCTTGTTGGTTAACTGTACATGAAGGAAAACAACAAAGAGTAATGTAGAATGTATTGGGGGAGGTTGAGGAGACATTAAAGGCATAGATATTTAACCCAATCAAATGGAATAGCATTAATATTTTTTTTTGTAAAGATGTTCGCATTGACTAACAAATTGACAAAGTTGTTAACCTTTTTTCTATTTTGGCAAATATGTATGTTTCACAACTTCCATGCTCTTCACCTTTTTAACTTTTGCCACACTTTCTCCTTCATAATCTTCAGCAGCATCATCTTTTTCATCAAATTATTCTTCATCTTCACCTTCTTTATCTTCTTCTTAAACTTATTGCTATTCATCTTTTTGTTAACATTACTCATATTGTTCTTATTAAACTATTATTCTTCTTCATATTCTACTTCATCTTCATCATATTCTTATTTGTGACAGAGATTCCTGTACTTGTAATCTGTAAAAGTATGAATTTTTCATCCTTGCGTTCTTGCTGTCACAAAAGATTTAAATTACAACAGTATTTGTCCATGTTCAGTTTAGCCTGCAGCAGCAGGCATTTTCCAGGGGCACCACGAGGAGGAACGGACTCACCCCCATACACTGCTTAGTCTTCTTCTGCTTATAATTTAGAGAATATATTTTGCTCTTCATTTTGGTCTTATACTTCATGTTCTTATGCTTTTTCATCTTCTGCTTATTGTTCTTCTGTCTCTTGTTCTGTATCTTGTAGTTTGTCTTAACCTTCTTTGTCCTGTTGGTGATCTTCTTCTGGGTAATCTTTTATTTCTTATTTGTGATGGTGTTCAGGCTGGTTGGCTTCATGCTCGTCGTCCTTGTGGTCGTCATCTTCTTCGGGGTGGTCATCAGGGTCGTCTTCATTGTTGGAGATCCATAGTGATTACCCAACAAAACATTTAAAAAATATTCAATTTGTAAATGTAGCTGAAGGTACAAGAAGGCTGACTAACTTCCGAGAACCAGCTGACGTTACTGGAACCCGGACGGGTATCAGATGATACAAGAGACAATGGAAGTAACGAGGACCAGCTGACTGTGCTGGAACCCGGAGGGGCAGCAGAAGGAAAAGAGCCAATGGCACAACCGAGGACCAGCTGACGTTACTGGGACACGGTTACTAAGCAGGAGGTACCTGTGCTCCAAAGCACTACCAAGGACCAGCAGACGTTGCTGGAACTCGGATACCGAGATGGAGGCACCTAGGCCAAAGGCACTGTGGAGAACCAGTTGACGGTACTGGAACCCGGACGGGTAGCAGAAGGTACAAGAGCCAATGCAAGTAATGAGGAACAGCTGACTGTGCTGGAACCCGGAGGGGCAGCAGAAGGAAAAGAGCCAATGGCACAACCGAGGACCAGCTGACGTTACTGGGACACGGTTACTAAGCAGGAGGTACCTGTGGTCCAAAGCACTACCAAGGACCAGCAGACGTTGCTGGAACTCGGATACCGAGATGGAGGCACCTAGGCCAAAGGCACTGTGGAGAACCAGCTGACGGTACTGGAACCCGGACGGGTACCATAAGGCACCCATGAAAATGTAAGTTGACAGGCCGCAAGCCGTCCGCAGTTACCGAATCACACAGTCCTACAGTGGGTGCTTGTCTTATTGTCACAACGGGAAACAGCTTTTATTTACATATCCCACAGCACACATAGGAATGACCTAAACTGCAGGCACCATAGAGTCGGCTAACCAGAATGCAACACGACAGGACAACTTATTGGAGGCTAATTGACGTTGACACTGCCAGGAAACAGCTGTCGTGCTGTAACCAGGCTGGGCAGGAGTCAGTACCCGTGCCAAGTACTTCCGAGCAACAACTGGCGGTGTTGGAGCCCACGGATGAGAAGAGAACAGGGTGGAGGCAGCAGGACTTTTTGCCGTACACACAGCAGGGGAACAGCTGACATTACTGAACCCCAGTAACACAGGAGCAAGTGTTGACTGTGCTAACAGCACTTCCAGGCAATACATTGGTTGCAAACACTATAGAAGTACACAAAGGGGCCTTTCACACCTAGTGAACAGTTGTGTGCAGTGTTCACTGCAGTCTCTGCGGAATAACCACACTTAGGCCTTATAACTTTTCAGACTTTCTTTATCAATCTACCAAGATGAAGAAGGCAGGGAGTAAGGCACGTGGTCGTGGCCGTGGAGTTTCAGCAGGGAGAGGACGTGTGGATTCTGTGGCTGCTGCCACCCCCAGTGACACAGCATCCACCAGTTTTCCCCGTGAGCGTTCCTTTATGCGCACTTTTGTAGGAGGTCGGCGTACCCCCCTGCTGCGGGAAGAACAAATTGAAGCCGATGTTGGTTGGATGGCAGCCAATGCATCGACTTCAATTGCTTCCACCTCCTCTCAGGACCACAGCACTGTTGAGCAACCATCTGTCTCTTCACCGCCTGCCAAATTGCCCAGGCAGTCAGAGAGTTCTGTACAGGAGCCAGCTGAGTGTCAGCTTCTGTTCTCAGAATCTGTTGCAAACAGGGGCCCAGCCAAGCAACATTCTGGAATGTGAAGAAGAGGGAGTATGCAGTGATGCACAACAGCTGTGTCTCTCTGAATCTGAAGAGGCGGGTGAGACAGTGCCGATGGTCAGCACACCGCAGAACGCGTCTGATGATGATGAGACTCAGGTGCCAGTTTCTGTTGAGCATGGTGCTGGCCAGACCACCCAACAGCAGCAGGTGTTGGAAGAGGGTAGTGGAGATGATGAGGTCCAAGACCCAACATGGCGTGAGGAACAGGAAGGTGGTGGGAGCAGCTCAGAGGAATAATAATAATAATAATAATAATATTTATTTATATAGCGCCATCATATTCCGCAGCGCTTTACAGTTTAGCAGTTTCAGAACACAAGTCATAAGTAACAACGTTAACAATACAATAATTAAAGCAAAATAAGTCGCCCCTGCTCGTGACAGCTTACAATCTACAATGAGGTGGGGGAGATACAAAGTATAGGTGTTTATATACAATGGTGCATTTACAATGATGGTACAGCCATCTTAAGGGAGTGAGGGATGGGGATAGTGAATGGGCTAGACACACACACACACACTTACACAGAATACATAGAATGACTTTGATTAGTGAATGTGATAGGCCGCTCTGAACAAATGTGTTTTGAGGGAGCGCCTGAAACCATGCAAATTGTGGATAGTCCTAATTTCTTGGGGTAGAGCATTCCAGAGGATTGGCGCAGCGCGGGAGAAGTCTTGGAGTCGGGAGTGGGAGTTACGGATTAGTGCAGAGGTTAGTCGAAAGTTGTTTGCAGAGCGCAGCAGTCGGTTAGGCCGATAGATAGAAATGAGGGAGGAGATGTAGGGGGGTGCTGCACTGTGGATAGCTTTGTGGCTGAGAACCAGTACTTTGAATTGGATACTATAATGAATGGGCAGCCAGTGTAAGGACTGGCGAAGAGCGGACGCGTCCGAGTACCGATTAGCCAGATGGATTACCCTGGCTGCTGCATTAAGGATGGACTGGAGAGGGGATAGTCGAGTCGAGTAATGGGGAGGCCAAGTAATAGAGCGTTGCAGTAGTCCGTGAGTGGATCAATGCTACAGTGAGGGTTTTTGTTGTTTCCATGGTGCGAAAAGGGCGGATTCTAGAGATGATCTTTAGGTGTAGGCGGCAAGAGCGGGCAAGAGATTGTATATGGGAGGTGAAGGAGAGATTGGTGTCAAACATAACACCCAGACAGCGAGCCTGCTGCCAGGGTGTTATTATGGTGCCGCCCACGGAGAGGGATATGTCAAATTTTGGGAGTTTAGTAGACGGCGGGAGCAGAAGAAGTTCAGTTTTTGAGAGGTTGAGTTTCAGATAGAGAGCGGACATGATGTTGGAGACTGCGGACAGACAGTCGGTGGTGTTCTGTAGTACAGCGGGGGTGAGGTCGGGGGATGACGTGTATAGTTGTGTGTCATCAGCATAAAGATGGTACTGAAAGCCAAATCTGCTGATGGTCTGTCCAATTGGGGCTGTGTAGAGAGAGAAGAGAAGGGGGCCAAGGACTGAGCCCTGGGGTACACTGACAGTGAGAGGAAGAGAAGATGACGTGGAGCCAGAGAACAAAACACTGAAGGAGTGGTCAGAAAGATAGGAGGAGAACCAGGAGAGAACAGTGTCCATAATACCTAGTGAGTGGAGCCTAGACAGTAGGAGACGGTGGTCAACCGTGTCAAAAGCTGCAGAAAGGTCGAGAAGAATGAGCAAAGAGTGGTCACCGTTACGTTTTGCTGTAAGAAGGTCATTGCTCACTTAGATGACGGCAGTTTTTGGCAAATGTAGGGGGCGTAAGCTGGACTGTGAAGGGTCTAGGAGGGAGTGATTGGAGAGGTAACGGGTGAGGCGGGAGAAGACTAGGCGCTCCAAAAGTTTGGAGATGAAGGGGAGATTGGAGACCGGTCTGTATTTGGTTGTGCAGGAGGGGTCGAGAGCGGGTTTATTTTGTAGTGGAGTAATGATGGAGTGTTTGAAGGCAGAAGGGAAAATGCAAGAGGAGAGTGAGAGATTAAAGATTTTATTTAGGTGAGTTGTGACAACTGGAAAGAGAGACTGGTGGAGATGTGAGGGAATGGGGTCGGTAGTGCATGTAGTCGGACGAGAGGAAGAGAGGAGTCTGGACTCTGGAGACTTCTTCTTCTGCGATGGGATCAAATGTGGAAAGTTAGCCAGGGGAACAGCAGGGTGGGATGGGAGTCACAGCCCTTGGTGGTTGAGAGCAGATTTCCTGACGGATAGTATATATTTTTTATATAAAATGGGAGGCCAGGTCGTCAGCACAAATGTCTGTGATAGGGGCTTGTGCTTTTGGCCTGAGGAGGGAGTGAAAAGTGTCAAACATTTTCTTGGGGTTGTTGGCTAGTGAGGAGATCAGGGTGGTGAAGTAGGTTTGTTTGGCGAGGTGAAGGGCAGCATTATAAGTTCTTAACATGAATTTAAAGTGGATGAAGTCTTGTGGTGTGCGGGTTTTTCTCCAAAGGCGTTCAGCACTCCTAGAGCATCGCTGAAGAAGTTGAGTTTGCAATGTGATTCAGGGCTGTTTTACTGTGTGTTTGGAAGTTCTGAGGGTGAGCGGCGCTACTTGGTCAAGGGTGCTTCTAAGAGTGTCATTGTAGTGATGAACAGCCAGAGCAGGACAGGAAAAAGAGGAGATTGGGGACAGTGATGAGTGTAGGGAATCTGAAAGTGTCTGAGGGTTAATGGCTTGTAGATTTCTGAATGTGTGGTAGGTAGGAGTGCGCTGGGGTGGTGGAGGATTTGTGAGCGTGAAGGAGAGAATGTTGTGGTCAGACAGTGGAAGCGGTGAGTTATTTAGGTGGTAGATTGAACAGAGGCGGACAAAGACCAGGTCAAGGGTGTTACCATTCTTGTGTGTCTCAGAGGTTGAAAGCTGTGAGAGGCCTAGAGAAGTGGTTAGTGATAGAAGGAAGATAGAGGAAGACATTGCCCCAACGGTACAAACAGGAGGGAGAGTTAGGCTGCAGACTCGGTTGCCTGTAGCCTCCATTTTGCTACCTGTTCGGAGCAGTTGTCTTCCAAAAGTCAAAACGTGCGCTCCCAGGACTTGCACTGCGTGGTCCTTTTTTGACACACTTGCAGATGATATTTGCTATGTCAAATGCAAACTGTGTAATCAAAAAGTAAAAAGAGGTAAAAGTGTCAGTAACCTCAATACCACTAATATGTGGAAACATGTGCGGACAAAGCACGTAGTTGAGTTACAAAGACACACTGGAGATGTAGGCCAACCTAGAGCAGCACCTACATCTTCAGGTTGTGTTGAAGCCTCTTCATCGAGCTCACACACAGCTGGTTCTGCTTCCTCACAGGATCGCCATGGAAGAACCTCAGTCACTGTTGTCCAGAGACAAAGTGTTATTCCACACACAGCAGCAAGTTCCCTGTCATCCTCACACTTCCAGGCCACAAAACAGCCATCGGTAGCACAGGCATGGGATAAAAGACGGCCATACTCGGCAAACCATCCACGAGCACAGGCTCTGAATGCTGGCATTGCAAAACTCCTGTCCCTTGAAATGCTGTCATTCAGGCTGGTGGAGACTGACAGTTTCCGTAACTTAATATCATTGTCAGTCCCACAATACAATGTGCCAAGCCGATTTCATTTCAGCAGGCAAGCCGTCCCTGGTCTGCAAAAGCATGTTGAGGGAAAAATTAAACATGCGCTAGTAAACGCCCTCAGTAGCAAGGTCCACCTGACGACCGATGCGTGGACCAGTACCCATTGTTATGATCTGCTACAAGCACTAAGGAAAGAAGGGAATTCTGTCCCTACAATAGAACTAAGCTGAATCCCTACGATGTAACGGGGAACCTGATCCTGCGACCAGACCTGCTAAAGTCCTCAGCTAGTCTGAACGAAGACCTATAGTTGCGAGGGAGTAATCCCTACAAGATCTAGGGACTGGGAGAAAAGGTGGACACCTCCTAGCAGAAATTGTAGCAGGGATAATTTAACAGAAAACAAAATACTTTGAGATCCGAAGATCAAGCAAAACTGACTGAGTAAGGCACCTAAGCACCCGGCTAGCTTAACAGTAGATAATACAATGAAGTCAAGCAAAGCCAGAAGGGCGGAGCCAGACAAAATAGGGAAAAAAGTTCATGTGACCATCAAACTGAAACAAAACCTAACAAGAGGGTTCTAACACCCATGGCCAGGGACGATAACTTTCCCTCACTGCCCATTGGGTCAATGTTGTGGAGCCGGGTACTGATCTTGCGAATGGCACTGTACGTGTTCTGCCAACTCCAAGGATTGCAGGAATCAAGTCTGTACACATTGACTCCTCCTCCTACTCCAGTTCCTCAGAATCATCGCTGCAGGAGCCGTCACGGTCTACCTCCACATGGACCCGTGAACGCTTACCTGTTGCGAGCGATATGAGCACAGCCGTGTCCAAACGTCAACAGGCCGTCCTGAAATTAATTTCCATGTGGAATCAAAGCCACACAGCGCAGGAGCTCTGGAATGCCATCAAGCAGGAGAGCGACGTGTGGTTTTTGGCAGCGAATCTCCAGCCAGGCTTGGTAGTGTGTGACAATGACCGAAATCTGGTGGCAGCTCTGGGCCTTGGCAACCTCACTCACATACCATGTCTGTCACATGTGCTCAACTTGGTCGTGCAGAGTTTTTTGAGGGACTATCCGGATCTTGATGCACTGCTGCACAAGGTCCGCCTAGAGTGCGCTCACTTGCGACGTTCCAGCATGGCCAGATTGCTGATTGCAGCTCTGCAACGCAGATTTAGCCTTCCTGAACATCGCATCATATGTCACGTACCCACCAGGTGGAATTCGACGTTACATATGTTGGAGCGGATGTGTGAGCAGCAGCCAACAGTAATGGAGTATCAGCTGCATCAGGCGCAATCAACTCGCAATTTGCGCCGTTCACGCTTCACCACTACTGACTGGGCCTCTATAATAATAATAATCTTTATTTATATAGCGCCAACATATTCCGCAGCTCTTTATAGTTTAACAGTTTCAGAACACAAGTCATAAGTAACAACGTTAACAATACAATAATTAAAGCAATATAAGCCGCCCCTGCTCGTGACAGCTTACAATCTACAATGAGGTGGGGGAGATACAAAGTACAGGTGTTTATGTACAATGGTGTATTTACAATGATGGTCCAGCCATTTTGAGGGAGTGATGGATGGATGGAGATAGTGAATGGGCTACACACACAGACTTACACATAGAATGACTTTGATTAGTGAATGTGATAGGCCGCTCTGAACAAATGTATTTTGAGGGAGCGCCTGAAACCATGCTAATTGCGGATAGTCCTAATTTCTTGGGGTAGAGCATTCCAGAGGATTGGCGCAGCACGGAAGAAGTCTTGTATTCGGGAGTGGGAGGTACGGATTAGTGCAGAGGTTAGTCGAAGGTCGTTTGCAGAGCGCAGCAGTCGGTTAGGCCGATAGATATAAATGAGGGAGGAGATGTAGGGGGGTGCTGCACTGTGGAGAGCTTTGTGGGTGACAACCAGTACTTTGAATTGGATACTATAATGAATGGGCAGCCAGTGTAAGGACTGGCGAAGGACTCTATGAAGGACATCTGCCACGTTTTGCGTGCGTTTGATGAGTCAACGCGGATGGCGAGTGCAGATGATGCACTAGTCAGCCTGACTGTCCCCCTTATCTGCCTGCTTCAAAAAAACAATGCAAGCACTAAGGGATGAGGTTTTGGAAGAGGTGGAGGATGAGGAGTCACAAATTCCATCACCTTCTGGACAGTCAGCGCAACGTGGTTCCTCACAAAGGGCTGGGCAGGGCTCACTTTGTGAGGAGGATGAGGAGGAGTCAATGGAGGAGGAAGACATCGCTCCAGAGGGAGGTACACAACGCTCTAGTCAGTATGTATAGCGAGGGTGGGGTGATGCAGAGCAGGCAGAGATGACGCCTCTTGCAGGGGACAGCGTTTCTTGGCCAGTTGGGAGTCTGCAGCACATGGTTGATTTCATGCTGCAGTGCCTGAGAAAGGACCGCCGCATCGCCCACATTCTCACCACGTCTGATTATTGGGCGTCCACCCTCCTAGACCCTCGCTACCGGGACAACTTATAAAGCCTCATCACACCGTTGAACCGGGAGCGTAAAATGCGGGAGTACCAAGACACACTGGTGCAATCCATAATGTTCTCCATTCCAGCCGAGAGCACTGCTGCTACTACTGCTTTACAAAGCAGCTCTGTGCGTCGAGGCAGTGGAGACAGCTCTGCAACAAGAGGGAGCACAAGCAGCGCCTCTGCACAGGGCAAGATGTTATGATTTGGTAGCTGAGGAGAGCAGGCAAAAAAGGCAATACACCAGAGAGGTTGGAATCTATGGGATTGCAGTACCCTGACTAACCACCACAACTAAAGGCAGCCGTGGAGCGTACCTACGTTGGTCCTAGACGCCTCGTCACAGCCTGAGAAGCTAACTACACCTAAAGATAGAAAGAGGAAAGCTATCTGCCCCGGAGCAGATCCACAAAGAACATAGAAAGCCCCCAAACATGTAATGGCGGTTAGACAAGAAGAAATACTGACACAGACAGAAAATTGTATGAGCAAATGTTGGGGCCCAAACTTCATAAATAGAAAAGGATAGGAAGGGCACTTTCTGCAATCACAAAAAAACACTGAAAAGTACCAACTCTACTAATTACAAAAACACCTGAGATCACACGACCTCTACCACCTTAATTAGTTCTCTGGTGTAACAAAAACTAAACAGCAGCCGCAGAAAAAAATGGAAAAGGAAAATGAACAAACAACAGTGGCTGAACTAAACGGAGAGGAGCACAAACCCCCAAGGGGACCCGGCAGACCCCCACAGAAGTGCAGGACAATATGCCAAAAAAAAAAAAAAATAAAAGAAGAAAATGTCTTATCTGTTAGCAAAAGATGCAGGCACGAAACAGCAAGCTACAAAGTGTACAGGAATCAAAGATGAGACCAGAACAATTGATCACCGTCAACCCTGATGGGAGGGAACCTCCCTTATATAAGACCAGTCAGTAACACCTGATCTCCAATCTTCACAATCTTCATTGGATAGTTCAGTACTGTTTGTAACCACCAGAGGGAGCTTCTGCTCAGAATTCATTTCTATCACATTCACAACAGCAAGACCAGTATGCTCCAAATGTGGCGAAGTTTTGTGGCAGCGCCACCAATGTCTACACCATCCGAGACGGCTCCACTCAGCAGGAGGCAAAGTTTCCGTAAGATGGTGACAGACTACATGTCTTGGCCTCTCAGTGTACTCCCAGATGGCTCTTCCCCATTCAAGTTTTGGGTCTCTAAGCTGGATAATGGCCAGAGCTTAGCCAGTATGCATTGGAGGTGCTGGCTTGCCCTGCTGCCAGTGTATTATCGGAGCGCTTCTTTAGTGCTGCAGGTGGTGTACTAACAGACCTTAGCATGCGACTATCCTCCGTTAATGTAGACCGGTTTAGTTTTCTGAAAATGAACAAGGCATGGATCTCGCATGAATTTGCCTGTCCGGTTTCAGATTAAATAACTGGTTGGCAACGTTATCCATGTCTCCTGTTATGTTCATCTTTCTACCACCTGAACTCTACTCCCTGGGCTACAACACTGCCAGTTGCTGCTCACAAGTGTTGGATGCACAGATTAAAAAAATCGCTGATGTGTTTGTGGGGTTCAGTAACGCCTGCTGTTCCCCTGCTGTGTGTCCGGCAAAAATTACTGCTAGCTAGCTACACATGTTGAAAAAAACATGACATGTTAAAGTGCCTACTGCTACACATAGATAAGAGGCTACACCCTTATTTCTAAACTGTAAACAAGTGAAACGTCACCTTTAAAACCATAAAATTATTAGTCTTTGTCACAAATCTGTAACAAAATAATTGTGATATATTACTGCAGATATCCACATGTGGAACACAAATGCTAACACAAAAGCCTACTTATGCTATAGGGTACTGATGGTGAACCTTGTCACTCCATAACTTAGACAAATCCAACTCACATCATGCCTCAAATGCTGCAATGTTGGAAGTGCATAATGTGGGTTGAACTTTGACAACAGCTGCAGTGCGAAGGTTAGCCTTCAGTGTTCTTGGCTTTTAAATAAAAGCATACAAGTAAATATAATAATCCATTGTTGATTAAGGGACGTGATGTACACCTGTAATATTGTGGAAACAATGGATGTAGGACTAGTCCTCTTCAACATTACTTATATTTGTGTCATTTGAAAAAATACATATTTAAATACAAATTTAACAACCCATATCATAAAGGTCCATCATGTAAAAATGAGAATCGGTAACAAAAATCATGCATTACCTTGTTAAACTCAATAATAGTGCATAGTCACAATAGCTAAATATATACCTGCAAGTCGTGCTGAAACAACGACAACTGATAGAAAAGGTGAATGATATCTAGTTATCAGACTGAATAGCGACACCTGTACAATGTCGATATAATACTGTACCTTAACAAAAAGGCTGTTTGCAACCAATGTATTGTATACGGATGGAAGCGCGTCACACTAATAGATTTGAGTTATTTGAAATAGAATGGAGCAGCACCAATTAGAGAAAAATGTCAAGGATGAGGCAGTGAGACACGCTCAGCAGAGTACAAGCAGCAGTGTTTGAATAACTAACTGGAGCGGGATCTGCACTCCAAAAAGAGAACCTCTGACTACAGTAAACAATGCACACAACTGTTCAGTAGCTGTGAAAGGCCCGTTTGTGTACTTCTATATTGTTTGCAACCAATGTATTGGATAATGATGGAAGCACGTCACACTAATAGATTTGAATTATTTGAAATATAATGTAGCAGCAACAATTAGAGAAAAATGTAAAGGATGAGGCAGTGAGACACGCTCAGCAGAGTACAAGCAGCAGTGGTTGAAGAACTAAATGGAGCGGGATCTTCACTCAAAAAAATAAAACCTCACAGACTACAGTGAACACTGCACACAACTGTTCACTATCTCTGAAAGGCTCCTTTGTGGACTTCTATACTGTTTGCAACCAATGTATTGGATAATGATGGAAGCACGTCACACTAATAGATTTGAATTATTTGAAATATAATGTAGCAGCAACAATTAGAGAAAAATGTCAAGGATGAGGCAGTGACACACGCTCAGCAGAGTACAAGCAGCGGTGGTTGAAGAAATAACTTGAGCGGGATCAGAATTCAAAAATTGAAACCCTCTGACTACAGTAAACAATGCACACAACTGTTCAGTAGCTGTGAAAGGCCCGTTTGTGTACTTCTATATTGTTTGCAACCAATGTATTGGATAATGATGGAAGCACGTCACACTAATAGATTTGAATTATTTGAAATATAATGTAGCAGCAACAATTAGAGAAAAATGTAAAGGATGAGGCAGTGAGACACGCTCAGCAGAGTACAAGCAGCAGTGGTTGAAGAACTAAATGGAGCGGGATCTTCACTCAAAAAAATAAAACCTCACAGACTACAGTGAACACTGCACACAACTGTTCACTATCTCTGAAAGGCTCCTTTGTGGACTTCTATACTGTTTGCAACCAATGTATTGGATAATGATGGAAGCACGTCACACTAATAGATTTGAATTATTTGAAATATAATGTAGCAGCAACAATTAGAGAAAAATGTCAAGGATGAGGCAGTGACACACGCTCAGCAGAGTACAAGCAGCGGTGGTTGAAGAAATAACTTGAGGCGGATCAGAATTCAAAAATTGAAACCCTCTGACTACAGTAAACAATGCACACAACTGTTCAGCAGCTGTGAAAGGCCCGTTTGTGTACTTCTATATTGTTTGCAACCAATGTATTGGATAATGATGGAAGCACGTCACACTAATAGATTTGAATTATTTGAAATATAATGTAGCAGCAACAATTAGAGAAAAATGTAAAGGATGAGGCAGTGAGACACGCTCAGCAGAGTACAAGCAGCAGTGGTTGAAGAACTAAATGGAGCGGGATCTGCACTCAAAAAAATAAAACCTCACAGACTACAGTGAACACTGCACACAACTGTTCACTATCTCTGAAAGGCTCCTTTGTGGACTTCTATACTGTTTGCAACCAATGTATTGGATAATGATGGAAGCACGTCACACTAATAGATTTGAATTATTTGAAATATAATGTAGCAGCAACAATTAGAGAAAAATGTAAAGGATGAGGCAGTGAGACACGCTCAGCAGAGTACAAGCAGCAGTGGTTGAAGAACTAAATGGAGCGGGATCTTCACTCAAAAAAATAAAACCTCACAGACTACAGTGAACACTGCACACAACTGTTCACTATCTCTGAAAGGCTCCTTTGTGGACTTCTATACTGTTTGCAACCAATGTATTGGATACGGATGGAAGCACATCACACTAATAGATTGGATTTTTTTAAAATAGAATGTAGCAGCACCAATTTGAGAAAAATGTCAAGGATGAGGCAGTGAGACACGCTCAGCAGAGTACAAGCAGCAGTGGTTGAAGAACTAAATGGAGCGGGATCTGCACTCAAAAAAAAAAAACCTCACAGACTACAGTGAACACTGCACACAACTGTTCACTATCTCTGAAAGGCTCCTTTGTGGACTTCTATACTGTTTGCAACCAATGTATTGGATACGGATGGAAGCACGTCACGCTAATAGATTTGATTTTTTTTTAAATAGAATGTAGCAGCAACAATTAGAGAAAACTGTCAAGGATGAGGCAGTGACACACGCTCAGCAGAGTACAAGCAGCGGTGGTTGAAGAAATAACTTGAGCGGGATCTGAATTCAAAAATTGAAACCCTCTGACTACAGTAAACAATGCACACAACTGTTCAGTAGCTGTGAAAGGCCCGTTTGTGTACTTCTATATTGTTTGCAACCAATGTATTGGATACGGATGGAAGCACGTCACACTAATAGATTTGATTTTTTTAAAATAGAATGTAGCAGCAACAATTTGAGAAAAATTTAAAGGATGAGGCAGTGAGACACGCTCAGCAGAGTACAAGCAGCAGTGGTTGAAGAACTAAATGGAGCGGGATCTGCACTCAAAAAAATAAAACCTCACAGACTACAGTGAACACTGCACACAACTGTTCACTATCTCTGAAAGGCTCCTTTGTGGACTTCTATACTGTTTGCAACCAATGTATTGGATACGGATGGAAGCACATCACACTAATAGATTGGATTTTTTTTTAAATAGAATGAAGCAGCACCAATTTGAGAAAAATGTCAAGGATGAGGCAGTGAGACACGCTCAGCAGAGTACAAGCAGCAGTGGTTGAAGAACTAAATGGAGCGGGATCTGCACTCAAAAAAAAAAAACCTCACAGACTACAGTGAACACTGCACACAACTGTTCACTATCTCTGAAAGGCTCCTTTGTGGACTTCTATACTGTTTGCAACCAATGTATTGGATACGGATGGAAGCACGTCACACTAATAGATTTGATTTTTTTGAAATAGAATGTAGCAGCAACAATTAGAGAAAACTGTCAAGGATGAGGCAGTGACACACGCTCAGCAGAGTACAAGCAGCGGTGGTTGAAGAAATAACTTGAGCGGGATCTGAATTCAAAAATTGAAACCCTCTGACTACAGTAAACAATGCACACAACTGTTCAGTAGCTGTGAAAGGCCCGTTTGTGTACTTCTATATTGTTTGCAACCAATGTATTGGATACGGATGGAAGCACGTCACACTAATAGATTTGATTTTTTTAAAATAGAATGTAGCAGCAACAATTTGAGAAAAATTTAAAGGATGAGGCAGTGAGACACGCTCAGCAGAGTACAAGCAGCAGTGGTTGAAGAACTAAATGGAGCGGGATCTGCACTCAAAAAAATAAAACCTCACAGACTACAGTGAACACTGCACACAACTGTTCACTATCTCTGAAAGGCTCCTTTGTGGACTTCTATACTGTTTGCAACCAATGTATTGGATACGGATGGAAGCACGTCACACTAATAGATTTGTTTTTTTTTTAAATAAAATGTAGCAGCAACAATTTGAGAAAAATGTAAGGATGAGGCAGTGAGACACGCTCAGCAGAGTACAAGCAGCAGTGTTTGAAGAACTAACTGGAGCGTGATCTGCACTCAAAAAAAAAAAACCTCACAGACTAGAGTGAACACTGCACACAACTGTTCACTATCTGTGAAAGGCTCCTTTCTGTACTTCTATAGTGTTTGCAACTAGTGTTGAGCGATACGATAATGCAAATATCGGCTATCGGCCGATATTAGCTCTATCGGCCTTTCGATAATTCGTTTCGATATTTTCGTCATATCGAATACCGGAATCGGATTTGTCACTGTCACTGTCTGTGTCCGTCGGTCGGGTCTGTCACTGTCAGTGTCCGTCGGTCGGGTCTGTCAGGAGTCAGCGGCACTTACCTGGCAGAAGATCTCCGGCGGTCACATCCCGGACTGCTTGATGGCCGCCATCCTCTTCTCCCCGGCGGGCACATGCAGTTTCTCGCAATAACTGCAGTGACTGCTGGGTAATCCTGGCCGTAAAGCAGTCAGTCCGATGACGTCACCGCCGGGGAAGCAGGTAATCAGCTGTGCTGCGTCGCGATGACAGGCTCTGCCTGTCATTGCGATGTAGCAGAGCTGGATCGCCGTGGGACTATCGTTACTATGGACTGCGTCGGACAGGTGGTATACTGTTGGTTTGTTTTTTTTCTTTTTTTACAGGAGATCGATGGCGTCGCAGGAATGAGAGTATAATAAAAGAAATGAAAACTGTGTTGTCTCTTTTATTTCATTAAAATACTTTTTTCTTGCTTTGTCTTTTTTTTATGCATTTAATAACTTTGGGATTAATAATGGATCGGTGTCTTATTGACGCCTCTCCATTATTAACCGGGCTTATTGTCACCGTGCAATCAACGGTGACATTAACCCCTTATTACCCCGCTTGCCACCGCTACAGGGCAAGTGGGAAGAGCCGGGTAAAGTGCCACAATTGGCACATCTTTTGATGCGCCAAATGTGGGGCTGCTGTAGCCTGGTATTATCAGGCTGTTGAGGGCCAAAATCCATGGGCCTTGACAGTCTTTTAATACCAGGCCGCAGCAGTCTGCATTTTACTTGGCTGGTTAACAAAAATAGGGGGACCCCTACGCCGTTTTTTTTTCGAGGGGATCCCCTATTTTTGTTAACCAGCCAAGCTAAGCAGACTGCTGTGGCCTGGTATTATCAGGCTTGCAAGGTCCATGGATATTGGATCCTTACCAGCCTGAAAAACCAGGCCTCAGCGGTCTGCTTCATCTGGCTGGTTAACAAAAATAGGGGGGACCCCACGCCAATTTTTTTCGAGGGGATCCCCTATTTTTGTTAATCAGCCAAGATATGCAGACTGCTGTGGCCTGGTATTATCAGGCTGGCAAGGTTCATGGATCTTGGCTCCTTAACAGCCTGAAAATCCAGGCCTCAGCGGTCTGCTTCATCTGGCTGGTTAACAAAAATAGGGGGGACCCCACGCCAATTTTTTTCGAGGGGATCCCCTATTTTTGTTAACCAGTTCCCTCTGACGTCACTGATTGTGTCCCTGGCTGACCTGAAGTGAAAGTGGAAAGCAATCAATTAAGCTTTCCACTTCCTCTCCTGTCAGCCAGGAGAGGAACTCATTCATTTTGGGGTTTACTGTGAGGCTGCAGCATTAGCTGCGGTCCCTGCAGTAAACATTAACCCTTTCTGAAGGATTACACCGTGGGACCTGACTGTACATCGGATTGGTAAGAATAATTTTGCTTTATTATTTTATTTTTATTACAGGAAATGGTTTTAGCAGGAAAATAAAATATGGTCAAAAACTGTGTGATTATTTCATTAAACTTCTTTTTTATTAAAGTGTGTGTGTTTGATTTTTCTTTCATACAATAGATTAATAATTGATAGTTGTCTAATTGACAGCTCTCAATTATTAACCTGGCTTAAAGTGACCTTTCAATTGCAAGGTCATTTTAACCCTTATTAACCCATTCGCCACCGCTACAGGGCAATGGGAATAGACGGGCAAAGTGCCAGAAAGGGCAAATCTAATTAGAGATTTGCCCTTTCTGGGGTGTCTGGGGGCAGATGTTAGTAGCCGGGGGGGGGCAAAAATAATGGTCCCTCTCTGGGCTATTATTATCTGCCCCCACTCACTGGCTTTGTCTGTCTGGTTGCGAAAATAGGGCGGGAGCCCACGCATTTTTTTTCAGCAATTTTACACCTCATATATATATATACATGTCATTAAATTTGTGACACATATATATATATTTATATTTATAGTTCATACACTTCTACATAGTATAATAGCCGCTAATTCAATTGCCGGCTTTTGTGAAAATGCAGAACCCGACATGAAATGACACTTGGTTTACATAGAGTTAACCATGTCTTTTCATGTAGTTTGATATCTGATTTGCACAAACAATTACATGAGTGTAAGTGTGCAAAATTTCACACCTGTAGGGGTTAATTAAAGGTGTAAATTCGTAGCAAAAAAGTCCGTTTTTTTTACAACGAATTTACACCTTTAATTAACCCCTACAGGTGTGAAATTTTGCACACATAGACTGATGTAATTGTTTGTGCAAATCAGATTGCAAACGACATGAAAAGACATGGTTAACCCTATGTACACCAAGTGTCATTTCATGTCGGGTGCTTCTGTCTTTTCACAGAAGCCGGCTTTACCCGGCAATTGAATCAGAGGATATTTTACTATGTAGAAGTGTATAAACTATACATATATGTATATATATATGTCACAATGACATGTATATATATATATATATGTATTCTATGTCTGTATATTTAGTGTTTACAAGGAAATAAAGGTTTTTTTTTAATTTCGATATTTTGTTCCCATCGACTTACATTGGACTTCCGCAATTGGAATCGGATATCGACGATATTTAGTGCTATCGGCGATACAATTTCGATACGATATTTTTAGATATCGAGCAATATCGCTCAACACTATTTGCAACCAATGTATTGTATACGGATGGAAGCGCGTCACACTATAATTTCAATTGAATGGAGCAGCAAGAATTACACTAAAGAAAAAAAAAAAGAGTCTGTGAGTGACACGTGCAGATGCCTACAAACAGCGTTGGATGCAGAGCAAACTGCAGCGTCACCTGCACTCACACACACACACCTTGCACAGAGCTGTTAAAACAACACTGCAAGGCAAAAGGAAGCTTTACACAGCGGTTGGTAAACTAGCCTGCCTAGAGCACAGTACACAAAATCGCAATCTCTAACTGTCCCTCAGAGTCAGCAGAGCAGCGTTCTGTCCCTAACTGAGTTCACAGCACAGTGACGCTAAAATGGCGGCGGCGCCTTTTATAGTGCATTCTGACATCATTTCAGCAGCCAATCACAGCCATGCCATTAGTTAACATGACCGCAGCATTACAGGATGTGCCCACACTTCATAAGATTCCTCATTGGCTGACTAAAATCACATTGCCTCTCAAAGAATTATGGGAACTTCCGATTCCGGTATACGATATATGGAAAATATCGGAACTAAGTATCGGAATTCCGATACAGCGAATATCGGCCGATACCCGATACTTGCGGTATCGGAATGCTCAACTCTAATAAAGGGTAATAAACTTCTTCATTGTGGTTTTGATCACTTTGAGGGTTGCAGTTTTTAAAATGGTGCACTTTTGGGTATTCTATGTCATATAAGCCCCTAGAAATCACTTCAAACATGATGTGGTTCCTAAAAAAATGGTTTTGCAAATTTTATTGGAAAAATGAGAAAATGAGAATCTTTTAACCCTTCTAACTTCCTAATAAAAATATATTTTTAAAAAATTATGCTGATGTAAAGTAGAGGTATGGGAAATGTTATTTATAAATTATTTTGTACAACATGACTAACTGGCTTAAGGATATAAAAATTGAAAGTTTAAAAATTTTTCACCAAAATTCCAATATTTGTATAAATAAACTCAAAAAATCATAAAATACAATGTGTTACGAAAAAAACATTCTCAGAATCACTGGGATTCATTTAAGTGTTCTAGAGTTATTATCACATGAAGTGACTCTGGTCAGAAGTGTAAAATATGGCCTGGTCATGAAGGTAAAAACAGGCTTCAAGGCGAAGGGGTTAATACTTTTTTTCACATTTTTTAGGGGACAAAAAAAATCCTGATCTTTTAATTTTTTTTTCATATTTCCCCCTAAAATACCAAAATCATACAGCAAATCTGACAACATGTAATCAAAAGAACATTTTCTATACTACTTCTTGCTCGTTTTACAGTGTGTCTGAATATAGTTTTTTTTCTCAATTCAGGCATACAGTATAAGTCCAGCAGAATGCAGTGTAATGTGAACCTGGCTTTACAATAATGACATGCTTGTCAACTACATACAAGCATGATTTTATATCAATGCCTGATGTGTTCATTGTATATACTTTTATACAGTTTCCATATTTCAGACATCTCATTGTGCGATTGATATTGCAGCAGATTAATGACAGTATAACATAGGCCTCAATTCAGCACAGATTAACTTGCTTAAATGAGGTCATCAATAGATGCACTGTATAAACCTGGGAGACTGACCTGTTCCACAAAGGTTTAGAAAATCGGAAATAAGTGATTCAAGCAAAGGTGTGGAAGCTGCTAGCTAGGAAACCACCCTGACTCAGAACATGAGCCATAACAATCTAATATTAAGGGAGAGGTCACTCTTTGAGGGATGGGAATTAAATAATTGTGAGAGCTGCTTGGTATTTGTCATGTATATAGAAATGTATACTTTAACTCCTTTCTGACATCAGATGTACTATTCCATCCATGTGACCCGGCACAATTAGACCATGAACGGAATAGTACATCATCGCGATCGGCCGCGCTCACGGGGGGAGTGCGGCCTATCGCGGCCGGGTGTCAGCTGATTTTCACAGCTGACACCCGGCACTAAGTGCCAGGAGCCATCACAGACCGCTCCCGTCACTTTATCCCCCACAACACTGCAATCAAACAAGATTGCAGCGTTCCGGGAGCAGACAGAGGGCTGACAGCCCCTCTGCCTTTGGATCGGAGATCCTGCGGCATGACGCGGGGACGGGGTCCCGATCGCTCCATGGAAACCCGATGTCGTCATGGCGACATCCGGTTCTCCCGAGCTGAGAAACTTCCTGTCATGCGCACTGCATGATCAGGAAGTCTCTCAGGTCAGTGTGCACAACATGCAACGCTGACAGCTTCTATAGCAAGCAGATGCTGCTTCATCTGCATGCTATAGATGCTATAAGCCTGCAAGAAATGATTGTTTCATATTGGGACAAAGTGTAAAACTTAGAATGAAATTTAATTTTTTTTTAAATAATTGTAAAAATGTTTAAAAAAAAATAAAAAAAATAAAAAAATCAATATTTATTCTATCACTAAATAAATATTTGAATGGAAAAATAAATCTAAACAATAAAAGTACACATATTTGGTAACGACCCGACCTATAAAACTGTCCAACTAGTGAACACCATAAAAAAAACTAAAAAAAACAATGCTTTATCATGATACTGCTGAACAACAAGTGGAATAGCACGGGATCAAAAAGACGGTTGTAAATAAACATGGTACTGCTGAAAACGTCTTTTTGTCCTGCAAAAAACGAGCCACCATACAGCTCCATCAGCGGAAAAATAAAAAAGTTATATCTGTCAGAATAAAGTGATGCAAAAACAATTTTTTTTTTATAAAATAGTATTTAAAATATTAAAACGCCAAAACATAAAAAAATGATATAAATGAGGTATTGCTGTAATTGTACTGACCTGAAGAATAAAACTGCCTTATCAATTTTACCACACACGGAACGGTGTAAACGCCCCCCCAAAAGAAATTCATGAATTGCTGGTTTTTGATCATTCTGTCTCCAAAAAATCGGAATAGAAAGTGATTAAAAAATGTCATGTTCCCGAAAATGGTACCAATAGAAACGTCAACTTGTCCCACAAAAAACTAGACCTTACATGACTCTGTGGGCCAAAATATGGAAAAATTATAGCTCTCAAAATGTGGTGATGCAAAAACTATCTTTTGCAATAAATAGCGTCTTTTAGTGTGTGACAGCTGCCAAACATAAAAACCTGCTATAACGGATTTTGATCACTGTGATAGACCCTATCACAGTGATCAAAATAAAAAAAATTGTAAATCAAGTCCCCCTTTATCACCCCCTTAGTTAGGGAAAAATAATAAAATAAAAAAAATATTTATTTCTATTTTCCCATTATTGTTGGGCTAAAGTTAGGGTTAGGGTTGGGGCTAAAGTTAGGGTTAGGGTAGGGGCTAAAGTTAGGGTTATGGTTAGGGTTGGGGCTAGAGTTGGGGTTAGGGTTTGGATTACGGTTACAGTTTGGATTAGTGTTAGGGTTGGGATTAGGGTTAGGGTTGGGATTAGGTTTAGGGATGTGTAAGGGTTAGGTTTGTGGTTAGGGTTATGGTTGGGATTAGGGTTCGGATAAGGGTTCGGGGTGTGTTGGAGTTTGGGTTGGAGTTAGAATTGGGGGTTTCCACTGTTTAGGCACATCAGGGGCTCTCCAAACGCAACATGGCGTTGATCTCAATTCCAGCCAATTCTGCGTTGAAAAAGTCAAACGGTGCTCCTTCCCTTTCGAGCTCTGCTATGCGCCCAAACAGTGGTTTAACCCCACATATGGGGTATCAGCATACTCAGGACAAATTGCACAACAATTTTTGGGGTCCAAATTTCTCCTGTTACCCTTGGGAAAACAAAAAATTGGGGACGAAAATATCATTTTTGTGGAAAAAAATATGATTTATTATTTTTATGGCTCTACGTTATAAACTTCTGTGATGCACTTGGGGTACAAAGTCTCACCACACATCTAGATAAGTTCCTTAGGGGGTCTAGTTTCTAAAATGGGGTCACTGGTAGGGTATTTCCACTGTTTAGGCACATCAGGGGCTATCCAAACGCGACATGGCGTCCAATCTCAATTCCAGCCAATTTTACTCTGAAAAGTCAAACGGCGCTCCTTCTCTTCCGAGCTTTGCCATGCGCCCAAACAGTGGTTTACCTGCAAATATAGGGTATCAGCATACTCAGGACAAATTGTACAACAACTTTTATGGTCCAATTTCTCCTGTTACCCTTGGTAAAATAAAACAAATTGGATCTGAATTAAATTTTTTGTGAAAAAAAGTTAAATGTTCATTTTTTTTAAACATTCCAAAAATTCCTGTGAAGCACCTGAAGGGTTAGTAAACTTCTTGAATGTTGTTTTGAGAACCTTCAGGGGTGCAGTTTGTAGAATGGTGTTACTTTTGGGTATTTTCAATCATATAGACCCTTCAAAGTGACTTGAACAGTAACTTCCTAACAAAAAAAAAATTTGGGTTCCAAAATTGTGCTGATGTAAAGTAAACATGTGGGAAATGTTACTTATTAAGTATTTTATGTGGCATATCTCTGTGATTTAAGGGCATGAAAATTCAAAGTTGTAAAATTGTGAAACTTTCGCAAAATTTTTTTTCACAAATGAACGCAAGTCATATCAAACAAATTTTCATGAAGTACAATATGTCACGAGAAAACAATGTCAGAATCACCGGGATCCATGGAAGCATTCCAGAGTTATTACCTCATAAAGGAACAGTGGTCAGAATTGTAAAAATTGGCCTGGTCACTAGCATGCAAACCACCCTTGGGGGTAAAGGGATTAATTCTATAAAGTCTAACATACATACTTTTTGAAAAATGTTATATAGCTCAATTATTTTCAACTAGCCACAATAATGCAGTTTGCAACCTGACTAAGTCTGATGGAGTCGACAATGAGTTTAGGTCGCTTCATGTTTTTTTATATAATTTACTAAGATTTAAATGGTAACTGTTGTGTCAATAAATTTGTATCCATTTGATAGTGAACTAAATTAAAAAAATCTTAAAATCACTCTATTTACAGGCAATGTTGAGTTACCTCTGTAAAAATGATAGCCATTTGTTTTTCAAGTGTCAGTTAGATGCATTAAGGGTTGGAAACTTCCAGAAATTCCAGAAAAGTCAGTAAAAATTGAAGCGCTTTTGCCCTGTGTGTAAAAAAAATTAAAGAAGTTTTCCACTACTAGGACAACCCCTTCTTAAACTAAATGTTTGGCCCCGATAAAATAATAAAGCCTATACTCAACTCCAGTGCCGGCGCCGTTCTAGCAGTGTCAGTATTTGGTCTCCTCGGGGCGGTGATGCGGTGCTGTGACACGTGATGACTGGTGCCCAATCAGTGCTGCTTATCAAAAAACTGACCGGCACATCCAAACATAGATTCAGTGTGAACAGGTGCTAAACCTAGAGTCACCAACTCATATACATACAAGAGAAAAAGGTAGCACACTGTAGCGCTATAGCTTGCAAACTCGAAATATGAAAAATATGAAAAATGAATTGCATCATTACCTTAGAAATATGAAAAATTGAGAAGTCTTAGCGCATAAGATGGCCAAATTATGTGAGCCTGATAGCCACGTCAAGGCTCTTCTCGTATATCAGGTCCTAACTAATGCCTATCCTCGCTTAGAAAAGTCTGTCTGCATGGGAACGTATGAATCCTCTCTTCAGACTAAAATCTACATCTCTGTGGAGGGGTGATGAACCTGTTGTAATTAAAAAGCCTGTGACCACCAGGTGGAGTGCTCAGGTAGAAGGTAAATGAATACATATCAAAAAACTGACCGGCACATCCAAACATAGATTCAGTGTGAACAGGTGCTAAACCTAGAGTCACCAACTCATATACATACAAGAGAAAAAGGTAGCACACTGTAGCGCTATAGCTTGCAAACACGAAATATGAAAAATATGAAAAATGAATTGCATCATTACCTTAGAAATATGAAAAATTGAGAAGTCTTAGCGCATAAGATGGCCAAATTATGTGAGCCTGATAGCCACGTCAAGGCTCTTCTCGTATATCAGGTCCTAACTAATGCCTATCCTCGCTTAGAAAAGTCTGTCTGCATGGGAACGTATGAATCCTCTCTTCAGACTAAAATCTACATCTCTGTGGAGGGGTGATGAACCTGTTGTAATTAAAAAGCCTGTGACCACCAGGTGGAGTGCTCAGGTAGAAGGTAAATGAATACATATCAAAAAACTGACCGGCACATCCAAACATAGATTCAGTGTGAACAGGTGCTAAACCTAGAGTCACCAACTCATATACATACAAGAGAAAAAGGTAGCACACTGTAGCGCTATAGCTTGCAAACACGAAATATGAAAAATATGAAAAATGAATTGCATCATTACCTTAGAAATATGAAAAATTGAGAAGTCTTAGCGCATAAGATGGCCAAATTATGTGAGCCTGATAGCCACGTCAAGGCTCTTCTCGTATATCAGGTCCTAACTAATGCCTATCCTCGCTTAGAAAAGTCTGTCTGCATGGGAACTTATGAATCCTCTCTTCAGACTAAAATCTACATCTCTGTGGAGGGGTGATGAACCTGTTGTAATTAAAAAGCCTGTGACCACCAGGTGGAGTGCTCAGGTAGAAGGTAAATGAATACATATCAAAAAACTGACCGGCACATCCAAACATAGATTCAGTGTGAACAGGTGCTAAACCTAGAGTCACCAACTCATATACATACAAGAGAAAAAGGTAGCACACTGTAGCGCTATAGCTTGCAAACACGAAATATGAAAAATATGAAAAATGAATTGCATCATTACCTTAGAAATATGAAAAATTGAGAAGTCTTAGCGCATAAGATGGCCAAATTATGTGAGCCTGATAGCCACGTCAAGGCTCTTCTCGTATATCAGGTCCTAACTAATGCCTATCCTCGCTTAGAAAAGTCTGTCTGCATGGGAACGTATGAATCCTCTCTTCAGACTAAAATCTACATCTCTGTGGAGGGGTGATGAACCTGTTGTAATTAAAAAGCCTGTGACCACCAGGTGGAGTGCTCAGGTAGAAGGTAAATGAATACATATCAAAAAACTGACCGGCACATCCAAACATAGATTCAGTGTGAACAGGTGCTAAACCTAGAGTCACCAACTCATATACATACAAGAGAAAAAGGTAGCACACTGTAGCGCTATAGCTTGCAAACACGAAATATGAAAAATATGAAAAATGAATTGCATCATTACCTTAGAAATATGAAAAATTGAGAAGTCTTAGCGCATAAGATGGCCAAATTATGTGAGCCTGATAGCCACGTCAAGGCTCTTCTCGTATATCAGGTCCTAACTAATGCCTATCCTCGCTTAGAAAAGTCTGTCTGCATGGGAACTTATGAATCCTCTCTTCAGACTAAAATCTACATCTCTGTGGAGGGGTGATGAACCTGTTGTAATTAAAAAGCCTGTGACCACCAGGTGGAGTGCTCAGGTAGAAGGTAAATGAATACATATCAAAAAACTGACCGGCACATCCAAACATAGATTCAGTGTGAACAGGTGCTAAACCTAGAGTCACCAACTCATATACATACAAGAGAAAAAGGTAGCACACTGTAGCGCTATAGCTTGCAAACACGAAATATGAAAAATATGAAAAATGAATTGCATCATTACCTTAGAAATATGAAAAATTGAGAAGTCTTAGCGCATAAGATGGCCAAATTATGTGAGCCTGATAGCCACGTCAAGCTCTTCTCGTATATCAGGTCCTAACTAATGCCTATCCTCGCTTAGAAAAGTCTGTCTGCATGGGAACGTATGAATCCTCTCTTCAGACTAAAATCTACATCTCTGTGGAGGGGTGATGAACCTGTTGTAATTAAAAAGCCTGTGACCACCAGGTGGAGTGCTCAGGTAGAAGGTAAATGAATACATATCAAAAAACTGACCGGCACATCCAAACATAGATTCAGTGTGAACAGGTGCTAAACCTAGAGTCACCAACTCATATACATACAAGAGAAAAAGGTAGCACACTGTAGCGCTATAGCTTGCAAACACGAAATATGAAAAATATGAAAAATGAATTGCATCATTACCTTAGAAATATGAAAAATTGAGAAGTCTTAGCGCATAAGATGGCCAAATTATGTGAGCCTGATAGCCACGTCAAGGCTCTTCTCGTATATCAGGTCCTAACTAATGCCTATCCTCGCTTAGAAAAGTCTGTCTGCATGGGAACGTATGAATCCTCTCTTCAGACTAAAATCTACATCTCTGTGGAGGGGTGATGAACCTGTTGTAATTAAAAAGCCTGTGACCACCAGGTGGAGTGCTCAGGTAGAAGGTAAATGAATACATATCAAAAAACTGACCGGCACATCCAAACATAGATTCAGTGTGAACAGGTGCTAAACCTAGAGTCACCAACTCATATACATACAAGAGAAAAAGGTAGCACACTGTAGCGCTATAGCTTGCAAACACGAAATATGAAAAATATGAAAAATGAATTGCATCATTACCTTAGAAATATGAAAAATTGAGAAGTCTTAGCGCATAAGATGGCCAAATTATGTGAGCCTGATAGCCACGTCAAGGCTCTTCTCGTATATCAGGTCCTAACTAATGCCTATCCTCGCTTAGAAAAGTCTGTCTGCATGGGAACGTATGAATCCTCTCTTCAGACTAAAATCTACATCTCTGTGGAGGGGTGATGAACCTGTTGTAATTAAAAAGCCTGTGACCACCAGGTGGAGTGCTCAGGTAGAAGGTAAATGAATACATATCAAAAAACTGACCGGCACATCCAAACATAGATTCAGTGTGAACAGGTGCTAAACCTAGAGTCACCAACTCATATACATACAAGAGAAAGAGGTAGCACACTGTAGCGCTATAGCTTGCAAACACGAAATATGAAAAATATGAAAAATGAATTGCATCATTACCTTAGAAATATGAAAAATTGAGAAGTCTTAGCGCATAAGATGGCCAAATTATGTGAGCCTCATAATTTGGCCATCTTATGCGCTAAGACTTCTCAATTTTTCATATTTCTAAGGTAATGATGCAATTCATTTTTCATATTTTTCATATTTCGTGTTTGCAAGCTATAGCGCTACAGTGTGCTACCTTTTTCTCTTGTATGTATATGAGTTGGTGACTCTAGGTTTAGCACCTGTTCACACTGAATCTATGTTTGGATGTGCCGGTCAGTTTTTTGATATGTATTCATTTACCTTCTACCTGAGCACTCCACCTGGTGGTCACAGGCTTTTTAATTACAACAGGTTCATCACCCCTCCACAGAGATGTAGATTTTAGTCTGAAGAGAGGATTCATAAGTTCCCATGCAGACAGACTTTTCTAAGCGAGGATAGGCATTAGTTAGGACCTGATATACGAGAAGAGCCTTGACGTGGCTATCAGGCTCACATAATTTGGCCATCTTATGCGCTAAGACTTCTCAATTTTTCATATTTCTAAGGTAATGATGCAATTCATTTTTCATATTTTTCATATTTCGTGTTTGCAAGCTATAGCGCTACAGTGTGCTACCTTTTTCTCTTGTATGTATATGAGTTGGTGACTCTAGGTTTAGCACCTGTTCACACTGAATCTATGTTTGGATGTGCCGGTCAGTTTTTTGATATGTATTCATTTACCTTCTACCTGAGCACTCCACCTGGTGGTCACAGGCTTTTTAATTACAACAGGTTCATCACCCCTCCACAGAGATGTAGATTTTAGTCTGAAGAGAGGATTCATACGTTCCCATGCAGACAGACTTTTCTAAGCGAGGATAGGCATTAGTTAGGACCTGATATACGAGAAGAGCCTTGACGTGGCTATCAGGCTCACATAATTTGGCCATCTTATGCGCTAAGACTTCTCAATTTTTCATATTTCTAAGGTAATGATGCAATTCATTTTTCATATTTTTCATATTTCGTGTTTGCAAGCTATAGCGCTACAGTGTGCTACCTTTTTCTCTTGTATGTATATGAGTTGGTGACTCTAGGTTTAGCACCTGTTCACACTGAATCTATGTTTGGATGTGCCGGTCAGTTTTTTGATATGTATTCATTTACCTTCTACCTGAGCACTCCACCTGGTGGTCACAGGCTTTTTAATTACAACAGGTTCATCACCCCTCCACAGAGATGTAGATTTTAGTCTGAAGAGAGGATTCATACGTTCCCATGCAGACAGACTTTTCTAAGCGAGGATAGGCATTAGTTAGGACCTGATATACGAGAAGAGCCTTGACGTGGCTATCAGGCTCACATAATTTGGCCATCTTATGCGCTAAGACTTCTCAATTTTTCATATTTCTAAGGTAATGATGCAATTCATTTTTCATATTTTTCATATTTCGTGTTTGCAAGCTATAGCGCTACAGTGTGCTACCTTTTTCTCTTGTATGTATATGAGTTGGTGACTCTAGGTTTAGCACCTGTTCACACTGAATCTATGTTTGGATGTGCCGGTCAGTTTTTTGATATGTATTCATTTACCTTCTACCTGAGCACTCCACCTGGTGGTCACAGGCTTTTTAATTACAACAGGTTCATCACCCCTCCACAGAGATGTAGATTTTAGTCTGAAGAGAGGATTCATACGTTCCCATGCAGACAGACTTTTCTAAGCGAGGATAGGCATTAGTTAGGACCTGATATACGAGAAGAGCCTTGACGTGGCTATCAGGCTCACATAATTTGGCCATCTTATGCGCTAAGACTTCTCAATTTTTCATATTTCTAAGGTAATGATGCAATTCATTTTTCATATTTTTCATATTTCGTGTTTGCAAGCTATAGCGCTACAGTGTGCTACCTTTTTCTCTTGTATGTATATGAGTTGGTGACTCTAGGTTTAGCACCTGTTCACACTGAATCTATGTTTGGATGTGCCGGTCAGTTTTTTGATATGTATTCATTTACCTTCTACCTGAGCACTCCACCTGGTGGTCACAGGCTTTTTAATTACAACAGGTTCATCACCCCTCCACAGAGATGTAGATTTTAGTCTGAAGAGAGGATTCATAAGTTCCCATGCAGACAGACTTTTCTAAGCGAGGATAGGCATTAGTTAGGACCTGATATACGAGAAGAGCCTTGACGTGGCTATCAGGCTCACATAATTTGGCCATCTTATGCGCTAAGACTTCTCAATTTTTCATATTTCTAAGGTAATGATGCAATTCATTTTTCATATTTTTCATATTTCGTGTTTGCAAGCTATAGCGCTACAGTGTGCTACCTTTTTCGCCAGTCAGTGCTGCTGGCGTCACTGTCTCCACCTTCGGACAAATTGAACAGAAAGAGGAAGCCTGGGCTGCAGCTTCGTATCAGAATTCTGGGCGGTAGACATGGATCACTGATAATCATGATTTATTATGGTTTTCCAATGTGTCCAAAAAAAAAATTGTCTGACCGTGAATTTTTGATGAATTGTTCAGAAAAAGTATAATGTCAAGTTGGCAACTCTGGATCAGTTTCTAGTAACAGAGAAAGATGACAGGTAGGGGGCGATACTTAGCTTCTTCTAGCTGTGATCATGGGTAAATAAAGCAGACAGGGCAGGGATCTCTCATGCAGTTTATTCACAGGTTCTCTCCTCATATCTGCACTGTCCACAACCTTTGATCCCTACAAGGTAATTAGTAGAATCCCTGTCCTCCACTTCTGTAAAGGCCCCGTCTCACATAGCGATACACCAGCGATCCCGACAACGATCAGGATTGCTGGTGTGTCGCTACATGATCGCTGCTGAGCTGCCAAACAGGCAGCTCAGGCAGCGATCAGGACAGCGACACTGCGGGTAACGTCGCCTAGTTACTCGCAGTGTACGTTGGATACCAGCGCACTGATGCAGGGAGCTGGTAACCAAGGTACACGTCGGGTTTCCAGGTGCTGCGCGGTGCCTGGAAACCCGACGTGTACCTTGGTTACCATCTCCCCTGCAGCAGCGCGCTGATATCCAATGTATACGTTGGTTTTCCAGGCACAGCCCTGTGCCTGGAAATCCGAAGTGTACCTTGGTTACCAGGAGATCGCTGGTCTCCTGCCTGTCACATGCAGCGATGCGTGCTGGCCAGCGGGAGAACAGCGATAAAAAAAAAAGTCCTGGCATTTCTGACACGACCAGCGATTCACAGCAGGGGCCTGATCGCTGGTACGTGTCAGACATAGCGAGATCGCTGCTGAGATCCCTCTGCCAAGTTGGGTACGAAATTCATTGGTCCATATGAGGTTGTGGAGATTATTAACCCGATGGCCTGTATATTGCGTCTCCCAACTTTGTTAAAAATTTCCAACGTGTTTCACAAGTCCCTGTTGAAACCCTTGGGAACTGTTGAGGAGAGTTCTTTGTCCACTTTTCCCCCGGTATTGGTGGAGGGTCACATGGAGTACGAGGTGGGACGCATCGCAGATTCCTGGTGGGTGCGCCGTACTTTGCAGTATTTGGTACACTGGAGCGGGTATGGTCTGTCTTCCAAGTATTTAATCTCTAATGGAAATAAAGAATCTTCTCCTAATGAATGTCAGAGAGAACAAATGACCGCCATACATAACACAATCCAGTATACCAAGACCAATAATACCAAATACAGGGAAGAAATCCTACCATACCATGACCAGACCACATAGTGACCGAATAATACCACATACAAGGAACAAACACACCACACCATGAACAGACCACATAGTGACCGAATAATACCACACACAAGGAGAAATACCACCACACCATAGCTAGACTACATATTCCACCACACAGTGATCGAATAATACCACATACAGGGGATAAATACTGCCATACCATGACCAGACCACAAATTACCACCACAGTGATTGAATAATACTACATACAGGGGATAAATACCACCACTCCATTATCAGACCACAAATCACCACCACATAGTGATCAAATACTACAATACTGATCATGAATACAAACCACAATACTAAAAACACCAGTGACACTATACACAGGAGCTCTGTATATAGTGTCAGTGTACAGGTAACACAGTGATCACCAATGACATTATACACAGGAGCTCTATATATAGTGTCAGTGTACAGGTAGTTCAGTGATCACCAGCGACATTATACACAGGAGCTCTGTACACAGTATGTAGTGTATAGTGTGCATGTACATGTAATACACTGACTCACCAGTGTCATCTGTAGTTGAAGTCCTTCGTCTTCACTTTTCTTCTTCATTCAGCACAGACTGCCATCACTTCTTCCAGCCAGGACTCGTCTCTGCAAAAAATAACACACAGTCATCAATAACTGATTGCTTCCAGAGCACATTCCCCACTTCCCCCCCGACTTCTACACTACGTCAGATGAAGAAAAAAAGCAACATAGTGTCGCCCTGCACAGTAACAGGACCCCCTTTTGTTCCCTCCATAGAAAACAGTTCCTAAAAAGTAAATTATATTACAGTAGTAATAATATCCCTAATTGGACCCTAAAGAAATTATGTTCCCTACTTGTCACCATAAACTAATACAGCATGTTCCTCATTCTGGTCCCCAAACAGTATCCAATCCATTATGACCCCCATATATCCATCCTGGCCTCCCATATATCCATCCTGACTTCCCTATATATACATCTTGGTTCCCCATATATCCATCCTGGTCCCTTGTCCTGCCCTCCATATATCCATCAGGGCCCCTTGTGCTGCTCCCCTCATATATTTATCCTGGTCCCTTGTGCTGCTCCTCCATATATCCATCCTGGCCCCTTGTGCTGCTCCCCCTCACATATCCATCCTGGTCCCTTGTGCTGCTCCCCCCATATATCCATCCTGACCCCTTGTGCTGCTCCCCCAATTTATCCATCCTGGCTCCTTGTCCAGGCCGCATGTACAGAAAAAAAAAAGATTCCTCTTACCTGCCTGCGCACCCGTAGTCAGGCGGCATCCTCCTCTGCAGGTCGGCGCGCTCATATTAAGATGGCTGCCGACCTACCACAGGCCGACGGCTGACTTGTGTGCGCCTGTCGCATGTGGCGCATGACACTGACGTCATACGCCAGTGACGACAGGTGCACACTAGTCAGTGTTGATCGGGACGTGCACCCCGGCGGTTCAGGTATTGAATGCTTCATATGCTTGCCCCTGCATATACAATGCCTGCTCTTTTAAAGGGTCCGTGCAACTAAACACCGCAGACTTTTTTTCTTCTCTTCTCTCCTTCCCACCGACATCTCCCTGGTCCACTGCAAGGGCCCAACGAGGATTTCCCCAATACCTCGCCAGGCCAGTCCGACCCTGACCTCCATCCCTCATACACATGGTATCAAATCAGTCCATAATCTTCTGATTGCGTCACACACCGATCCTGAAATAACATAGTTCTGTATTGATCTACTCTCAATTGTCCTAACTAGGAATTAATTTCTTTTTCAGGATAGGTTTTTTCTACAAGTCAAAGGCACAGCTATGGGCTCTAATCTGGCTCCCCCATATGCTAATTGTTACATGTCTGCTTTTTGAGGAATCTGTTGTCTATCCCAATGAGCTTTATCAGAGACACTCACTACTGTGGAAACATTATATAGATGACATATTTTGCACATGGGGGGTCCAATGGAGTCCCTTAACACATTTTTTGAAGTTCTCAACTCCTCTTGGAGTAATTTGACCTTTACTATGTCCAACGATTTACATAAAATCAATTTCTTGGACACACTAATCTTGAAAGGCACTAGGGGTAACCCGACATCTGACCTCTACACAAAACCCACTGACCAGGATGGTCTTCTGCATTATCAAAGCCTTCACCTTACTTTCATGATTCGGTACATCCCCAAGTCGCAGTTTCACCGCATAAGACAGATAGTAAGCGATCCCTCCATGAGAGACCAGAGATTAGAGGAAATGAGTAAAAAATTCTGTGAGAAAGGTTATCTTCAAGTACATGATCACAAATTTGATTAAAAGTTTAGATAACTACCCAAAGCATAAGGATGCATGTATCCCAAGCATAAGGATACAGGCATGAGTATGCTTTTGATAATTATCTATACTTTTAAAAAACTGTGATCATGTCCTTGCACCACATGGAAGAGAAATGTCATAGGGAAAGTGAAGACTACAAGAAAAGTGAATGGTACAAGAAGAATATTTAGAATTGAGAATGCTCAGTGGTTGATACCTTTTAATGGCTAACTGAAAAGATGGTAACAAATTGCAAGCTTTCGAGACTACTCAGGTCTCTTCATCATACATAGACTAATACAACATCTGAAGAATCACATATTTATACACAACAGGACACAGGAATAGTGCAATAGATAAGACAAGTGACGTAAAGCAGAACTATCAATATGGGAGAGGGATAAAAAGTTGTGGCCATAAATATTGGACCAGTTCATAGATAAGGAGTAAATGTTTTATTGTCCCTGATTGGGGTCTGGTAATGTTTTGTGATGCCCCCACAAGGTCTTAGGAGCAAATTCCTTAATTGATGTAAAAAGACATAAATCCATGCGACACGTTCATTCCTGCACTGAGAGTGCCAAAGGTCATCATCAGTTTATATTCCCAAACTTTTCTTTGTCTCTGAGATGTGAAGTTACCTTTCAATACAAGTAATTTCATGTCCATGGTGCTGATGGTCCTGGTACAAGAAGAACAGCAAAGTTTTACTTATCAGTCAGAATACTGTAACAAAAGTGATACAAAAATTTAACAAAGATGGAACAGCAACCATCTCCCGTTGGCTTCCAGGCCAACCACAGAAGTTAACACCTAAATAGGAGTATATTCTAATGAGGATTGAAGAAATTGACATACACGTTCACTGCAGTTAGTTAAAGGAATAGAAAGCCTAATTGGAGTGAGTGTTTCCCATGACGCAATATTGTGTGAACTGAAGAGGAATGGCATGCAAGGGTGTCATCCATGAAGGAAGCTGAAAAATATGAAGATTACTGGATCTCTATACTTTGGAGAGATGAGACACAGATAAATGTTTTTTGAACTGATGTCTTCAAGACTATTTGGCAATTGTGAGACAGTGAGAATATGTGTTGAATGGGGTGTACATTTCACCTAGGGATAAGGGAAATGTGTGGTTTTGTAGACCTAGTGGTAGGGAAAGGTCACTACACCTTGCATTCATTGCACACTTGCAGCTTAAACCTGAAGCCAATCAGCTGTTAATTAGGAAGCCAGAAATAGGTGTCTGCGGACACAATCTGAGAGCTAGTTTAGCCTGGACACAGGGAGGTGTCCTGGCACAAGAAACAGTCTCCAAGAGTGTTAGAGCTGTCTTCAGCCTGGACACAGAGAGGTGTCCTGGCACAAGGAAGCAGTCTCTGTGAGAATCCATGCGGATAAGCCAAGAGTGTTAGAGCTGTCTTCAGCCTGGACACAGAGAGGTGTCCTGGCACAAGGAAGCAGTCTCTGTGAGAATGCATGCGGATAAGCTACTGAAGAGGAGGAGAGCCGTCTCAGTCTGGGTGCAGGAAGGACCCCGGACATAGGAGTGTCTCTGTGAACCTCCATGCTGATGATTACTGAAGAGGAGGGGAGCTGTCTCAGTCTGGGTTAGAGGTACCCCGGACACAAGAGTGTCTCTGTGAACCTCCAGCATAATGACTACTGAATAGGAGTGGATCTCTCTCAAGTCTGGACGTCGGGTGGACCTTCAGACATAAGGAGGAGTATCTGGGAAACTCCATACTGGTAACATATATCATATGTGTTGTTTTGGGCACAGACTGGTAGAGTCTGTACCCGGATAGAGAGGGCAATCTATCTATGTGTAATTAGTGGCTAGACAAGCCTAGGTCTTTTGTTTATGCTTTGTTTTTTATCTGTGTGCTGTGGACTTTAATAAAACTGGTTGCGGCCAGTTTTCACCAAACTGCTGTCTGAATGAACTGTTTCCGTGCCATTCTGTCTACCCAGACAGCGATCCTAGAGCTAAAACCCCCTGAAAGGCCACAATTGGTGGAGAATGCTGGGGCAGCGCAGGGCCTGGTACAGTTAGTGCTGGAGTGTGCATGCAGCACAGTGGCAAGAGACAGCATTAAAGGTGAAGTCTATTGAAATAGCAACAGAGGAAAAAAAAAGTGTGTGTCAGCAGAAACGTCTGTTTGGAGCAGTCTTGGAGAGACAGTGGCCCTGATAGGGTCTGCAGAGAGGAAATGTATGCACAGCAAAGCTGAACTTGTTGTGAAAATGACTGTGGAATGTGCAGCAGCAAGAGAAACGTCTGTGGAGCAGTCTTAAAGAGACAGTAGCCCTAATAGACTTTGCAAAAGAAAAAAAAAAAAAAAGGGTGGTTGCACAGCAAAGCTAAATTTTTCTATGGAAAAGACTGTAGAGTGTGTGTATGTCTTGAGTGAAGACTACAGTTGTGAAGACAGAGAAGTCTGACAGCATGGATGACAGCATGGAGGCGCTGTTTGAACAAATGGCGCAAGTTATTGTGCAACATAAGACTGCTGTGATTGAGACAGATGAGTCCGGCAGTATGGAGGGGTTCGTTGAGTACCTGGTACAGGCCCAGCGGAGCATGGAGCAACAGCGCCTGCAGCACCAGCAGCGCATGCAGGAGCACCGGCAGAAATTCCTGCAGCAGCAGCAGGAGAATAACCGGTTGTTGGAGCAGATTGCAGCTCTCCGCACCGCGTCTCAGAGTAATGTTGTGAAGGCACCTGACTTGTCCGATGTAAAGAAGGCGGTAAGACGGTCCCTGGAAAAGATGACACCTCGTGATGATGTGGAGGTATATCTCACTAGGTTTGAGAGACTGGCAGAGAAGGAGAATCTGCCCCTATCTGAATGGGCCATGATGGTCGCACCCTATCTGATTGGAGTGCCCCAGGTGGCCTATGCTGACCTGAGCAAGCAGGACAGCGAAGACTATGCCAAGTTGAAGGCAGAGATTCGTACCCGGCTGGGTGTTACGGTGACAGCCCATGCCAGGGGAGTTCATGACTGGAGATACAGTTGGGAGTCTGCAGTCAGCAGGCCTGATTATGGAGTTGAAAAGGTGGTAGTGAACCGTTACACCCGAGCATGTCTTACAGTGAACCGCTACACCCGAGCATGTTCTCCTGAGGTACAGCCGTCTGAGAGGACGTCACTTCAGAGTTCCCGGACGTCGAACTCTCCCGGTAAGAGCGTTCCAGCTGTTGGGGACATGGGGTATGCTGATAAGCGGGTTCAGGCTCAAGGGGACATGTGGGTGGAAGAGTGTGATGGACAGTGTTGGAGATGTCGTGAAATTGCAGCCAACTGTCCACTAGAGGGGGAGCCTATGTGCCGTGATGTTGGCAGATCCCTCTCTCTCTGCGCAGAACCTGTGTGGGTGACCACCGCAACCGAAGAGACTGGACCACAGGTGTCCCCGGTGGTTACAAATGGTTGCTCAGCGCAGGCCCTCTTGGACTCAGAGAGTCCAGTGACTTCCGTATGTGACAGCCTGATTGATAGGGACTTCATCCCTGATAAGCACTTGAGTATGGTGTGCATCCATGGAGACACCAAAGTCTACCCAGAGACTGCCGTGGACTTGGTCCCTAAACTCGGGGGGTTTCATGTGAAGTGGGGGTAGTGAAGAACCTGGTGCACCCCGTTGTGTTGTGTAATGACTTTCCCCGGTCTAAGGATCTCTGGGGGAAGGGTGATTCTGATGGACAGTGTGATGAAGCCCCTACTGAGGGTACGCAGTCCGAGGGGCGGAACACAATGTTAGTGGGCCGTTTATCTTGTGTGATAGTGATGATGATATTAATAATGATGATGATGCTAATCATAATAGTGATGATACTGATGATGACCGTGATAAAGATGAAATTTCTTTGCAGGTGATGTTGGGAGACGAGGATGGTGGTTCTCGGGAACCGAGTGTCCCTGACCTGCCTGTGTCCTGTGACAATTTTGGGAGAGAGCCGGTGCGAGACCCCACTCTTAAAACGGCACAGGAAAATGTAATTGTTCTGAATGAGGTTCCCCAAGAGCCTGGCTCTGAGGAGAGGTTTCCTCATGCTGCCATGAACAATAACCTATTGTTTAGGGACACTGAAGTCCAGGGAGAGGTCGTGAGTCAGCTCCTGGTACCTGAGCTATATGGAGGTATAGTGCTGGGGTTGTCACATAGTCACATACTTGAGGGACCAGATGGTGAAGTTAATGTTGAGGATAACATGTTAACTAAGGTTCCAGATCAAGATGTGAATGGGAATGAGTTGTATAACCCTGACAGTGAGCAAGATGTGAATGAAAGTAAATTGTATACTCCTGAAAGTGACCGGATGTGAATGAGAATAAATTGTATAACCCTGACAGTGAGCCAGATGTGGCTGAGAAAAAGGGGTCAGACAGGGATAGTGGGAGTGATAATGAATCATCTGATGACAATAAAGCAACCAGTGCAAATGAGGAAGGCATGGTAGCAGAAGAGGTTGAGAGTCCTGAGAAGAAGGCTGATGCTGACCTTACAGCCAGACAGAAGATGCCATCTGAGGATGTTTTACAGTTGGAACAAAGAGAGCGACTACTTCCAGCCCAAGAAAGGGAGAGACGAGAGACTTCCCTGGGGATTGGCAGTAGACGTGCTAAAACAATGAGGGGTAGAGATGACGCTTCTGTTAGCTCACGGCTGAGTGTGAGACCCGTGTGCGGACGAAAAGACAGAGAGTCAGACTCAGAGCTACCAGTAAGCTTGACTGGACGATGGACTCGTGGCCGCAACGACGGTAGGAGTCAGTTCGGGAAAGAAAGGTCGGGTGAGGTGACACCGACACAAGGACAAGGCCAACGTTCTGACCGCTGGGGGCGGGAGAGGCCTAACAAAGAGGTGATATTGCATAGTGCCCAAAATCAACTGAGACGGGGTGACTAGCAGAGGCGACCGAGGGGGATCTCTGGTCGGGTGGCAGGTGTTCGACCCCACAAATTTGAACAGAGGGGGCACTGGGTATGGCCCTCAGGATATGGATGGACGGTATGTATCGCAGAGGTGGGTGGCCCTGTGATGGAAGCCTGGATATATTTTGGTTCAGCAGATCTACTGCTGAGACTTGTGCTATACATTGGGAGGCTTCCAGGTGACTTGGAGAGCTGGGTGGGTCCAGTCACCTACAAACCCACCCAAGGGGTATGTGTCTAAATACCTAGGATAAAGTTGTATGCAGAGGGGACGGATGGGTAATGCAGCGCTGGCTGGCATCCATTTAATGGATCAGTGTGTATGTTTTGACTGTCCATGTTCCTTCCCCTCAAGCTGACTGGTCACATGACTGTGACATCACACAGTGTGTGTGTGTGTGTGTAAGGGTATAGAAACCCTGCTTAATGGAAAATATAGATGAAGCTGATGTTGGCTATGACTTGAGCTGTGTTCACTGTCTCTTTAGGTTTGTTGACCAGTCCTCCGGTCTGGATGACCAGCCCTCCGGTCTGGAGAAGAGGGGGGGGATATGTGAGACAGTGAGAATATGTGTTGAATGGGGTGTACATTTCACCTAGGGATAAGGGAAATGTGTGGTTTTGTAGACCTAGTGGTAGGGAAAGGTCACTACACCTTGCATTCATTGCACACTTGCAGCTTAAACCTGAAGCCAATCAGCTGTTAATTAGGAAGCCAGAAATAGGTGTCTGCGGACACAATCTGAGAGCTAGTTTAGCCTGGACACAGGGAGGTGTCCTGGCACAAGAAACAGTCTCCAAGAGTGTTAGAGCTGTCTTCAGCCTGGACACAGAGAGGTGTCCTGGCACAAGGAAGCAGTCTCTGTGAGAATCCATGCGGATAAGCCAAGAGTGTTAGAGCTGTCTTCAGCCTGGACACAGAGAGGTGTCCTGGCACAAGGAAGCAGTCTCTGTGAGAATGCATGCGGATAAGCTACTGAAGAGGAGGAGAGCCGTCTCAGTCTGGGTGCAGGAAGGACCCCGGACATAGGAGTGTCTCTGTGAACCTCCATGCTGATGATTACTGAAGAGGAGGGAGCTGTCTCAGTCTGGGTTAGAGGTACCCCGGACACAAGAGTGTCTCTGTGAACCTCCAGCATAATGACTACTGAATAGGAGTGGATCTCTCTCAAGTCTGGACGTCGGGTGGACCTTCAGACATAAGGAGGAATATCTGGGAAACTCCATACTGGTAACATATATCATATGTGTTGTTTTGGGCACAGACTGGTAGAGTCTGTACCCGGATAGAGAGGGCAATCTATCTATGTGTAATTAGTGGCTAGACAAGCCTAGGTCTTTTGTTTATGCTTTGTTTTTTATCTGTGTGCTGTGGACTTTAATAAAACTGGTTGCGGCCAGTTTTCACCAAACTGCTGTCTGAATGAACTGTTTCCGTGCCATTCTGTCTACCCAGACAGCGATCCTAGAGCTAAAACCCCCTGAAAGGCTACACAATATAAAGGTTAAAAGTACAAATGAAAATGCATGGTGCATTCAGTGAAAGAAGGCGGTGGCAGTGTCTTAATATAGTGCTGCATGAGTGCTCCTGGTGTCGGGGAGCTACATTTCATTGATGGTATCATGAATTAAGAGATGTACTACTGTACATTGAAAAATCAGTGCCTTTTTCCAACATGTCAATAATCCAAAACACACATGTAATGCCAGAATTGCACTTCTAAAGAAAAGGGTGAATGTGATTCAGTGGCCAAGTATGTCTCCTGATCTGAACACCTATGGGGAATTCTGAAGAGACAAGTTGAGCATCACTATCCATCCAGCATCCAAACTCTAAAAAAGGTAGTTCTTGAAGAATGAAAGAAGACAAATGTTGCAATATGTTGCCTATTTGTTCATACCATACATTTAGTTTTTGATGTGAGTTCATTTTTGTATCAACTAATTTGAGTAAAAGATTTTGTACTGAAAGTTATTTTACAAACCTTACTTTCATGTTATGGGTTAAAAAAAAGTTCTATGAAATCAGATCAAAATTTTGGAAATTCTTCCAGTGTTCAGTGAAATATTGCTTAAAATATTTTGGTTTCAGTATTTTCACACATAGTACAATATATTACCCCCATTTTGAATTGTTTTACACAATTTGCCTCCATAGTACCCCCACAAACAAAGTATGATGACCCCTTAATGTCCCTAGCAAAGTATGATTCTCCCACAGTGCAACTCAGCACAGTATTATGCCACCACTGCCCCAAAAAAGTATAATGCCCCACTAGTTCCCCTACATAGTATAATGCCCCCACTTTCAGCCAACACAGTATGCTTCACATAGATTATGTAGCCCCAACAGTGATTCCACACAGGGTGATGCCTCACGGCCCCCTGCACAGAGTAATGGCCCCAGAGCCCTCAACATAGAGTATAATGATCCCTACAGTACCCCACACAGTACTTTGGCACCAACTGCCCCAAACACGTTATGATGACCCAACAGCCCTCCACACAGTATAATGACCCCCATAATACCCCACACATTGTGACGGCCCTCAAAAAATTCCTCACAAAGTGTGATGCTGGTACTCATCTGTCTTATCTCCAGGGCCAAGTGAGAAAGCTCAAGGTTCCCATGTCACACAATCCAGAGCATCTTCTAAATCCCTACCCACAGAGGCTGTATAGGAACCAAAGCAAATTGGCCTGAAGAAGCAATAGATTTACTGAAGGAGTTTGTCTCTACTGTGGTGAACAGGATCATTCTCACGTAAACTATTCCAAACTCAAGGCCAAAAAAGGAAACTTAAGACCCTAGTGAAAGAAGAAGGGATTGCCTTGGAATTATCTCTATCCTCTGCTAAAGACAAACTGGTCATGTCAATGTCTATTTCAAGCTTTCATTGATTCTGGAGAGATAATTTCATTAACTTAACATCTCTTTCGTTAACAAGTGAAAAAAATGTTATTCTCTTCGTTTCTTTGTGGATCCCTATGAAACTGATCTAAACAAACATATCCTGGTGGTCATATGCAATGCTGGACTGAAGGTGAGGCTACACATTCTATCTTTTGGGGGCTTTTTTAACATATATTTTTTTTCTCTAAAGGATTAATCTCTTATTTTACTATCTGTGTGTTTAAAGGTTTAAAGGTTAACTATATTGCATTTAAATCTTGGTGTAGCTATATTCACAAGGGGTTAATTAAGGGTGGGGGTTCATAATTAACCCCTCTCTGCCATCAGACGTACTATTCCGTCCATGTGACCCTGGACCTTATTCCCATGGACGGAATAGTACGTCATGGGCGATCAGCTGCGCTCCCAGGGGGAGCGCAGCTGATCGCCGCCGGGTGTCAGCTGATTATCACAGCTGACACCCGTGACTGTGTGTCAGGAGCGAAAAAATAGGAACAGCATCCAATCCAGGTGAAGTATAACAAGTCTTTATTCAGCCACCATAAAATACGACGTTTCGGCCATTTTCAGGCCTTTATCAAGTATACAAAAACAGGCAAAATGGTGTCCTTAAATGGTGTGGAGGAGCCAATCACCATCCAGGAACCGCCCATAATACAAATAGACATATATACAGAATATACAACGATAATCAATTTAAAACAGTGATCAGAGCTCAGAATAGTGACATCATAGAAAAATACAGCAGTGTTATAATTGTGCATATAATATGCCATAGATTACTCCATATTAACAATATCACCATTTAGTCTGCCAATCGATGATCTGTTACTGCACACTCCCATTCTGGTGCTGCACCAATCATGTACTCACGGACCGCTCCCGGCACATTAACCCCTGGCACACCGCAATCAAACATGATCGCGGTGTACCTGGGGCACGGGAGGATCGCGCAGGCAGGGGCTCCCTGCGCGCCCCCCTGAGACTCTCAGAGCAGCGCGATGTGTCGCGCTGTTCCGAGGGTCCGTCCTCCCTCCAGGTCCCCGGATCCAAGATGGCGCCGGGGTCCTGCAGGGAGGTGGCTTCCTCAGTGCCTGCTGAGAGCAGGCGCTGGGGAAGCCTGCAGCAGTGCCAGAGCGATCGCTGGTGTGACAGAGTGCTGTGCACACTGTCACACCAGCGATCTGCTAAAATACAGTGATGTCCCACCCTGGGACAAAGTATAAAAGTAAAAAAAATAAAAATAAAAAGTGGTAAAAAAAAATCATAAAAAAAAAAAAAAATATTGCCCAATAAATTCATTCTTTCCTGTAAATAAAAAAACCAAAACAATAAAAGTACACATATTTGGTATCGCCGCGTCCGTAACGACCCCCCCTATAAAACTGTCCCACTAGTTAACCCCTTTAATGAACCCCTTAAAAAAAAAAAAAGAAAACGAAGCAAAAAATCAATGCTTTATCATCATACCGCTGAACAAAAAGTGGAATAACACGCGATCAAAAAGACCGAGATAAATAACCATGGTACCGCTGAAAACTTCATCTTGTCCCGCAAAAAACGAGCCATCATACAGCATCATCAGCAAAAAAATAAAAAAGTTATAGCTCGCAGAATAAAGCGATGCAAAAATAATAATTTTTTATATAAAATTGTTTTCATGCTATAAAAGCACCAAAACATAAAAAAATGATATAAATAAGGTATCGCCGTAATCGTACTGACCCGAAAAATAAAACTGCTTTATCAATATTTCCACACGCGGAACGGTACAAACGCCTCCCCCAAAAGAAATTCATGAATTGCTGATTTTTGTTCATTCTAACCTCCCAAAAATCGAAATAAAAAGCGATCAAAAAATGTCACGTGCTCAAAAATGGTACCAATAAAAACGTCACCTCGTCCCGCAAAAAATAAGACCTCACATGACTCTGTGGGCCAAAATATGCAAAAATTATAGCTCTCAAAATGTGGTGATGCAAAAAACTATTTTTTGCAATAAAAAGCGTCTTTTAGCGTGACAGCTGCCAATCACAAAAACCCGCTATAAATAGTAAATCAGACCCCCCTTTATCACCCCCTTAGTTAGGGAAAAATAATAAAATTAAAAAATGTATTTATTTCCATTTTCCCATTAGGGTTAGGGTTGGCGCTAACGTTAGGATTAGGATTAGGGTTGGGATTACGGTTAGGGGTGTTAGGGTTAGGTTTGTGGTTAGGGTTGGGACTAGGGTTAGGGGTGTGTTGGGGTTAGGGTTGGAGTTAGAATTGGGGGGTTTCCGCTGTTTAGGCACATCAGGGGCTCTCCAAATGTGACATGGCGTCTGATCTCAATTCCAGCTAATTCTGCGTTGAAAAAGTCAAACGGTGCTCCTTCACTTCTGAGCTCTGTCATGCGCCCAAACAGTAGTTTACTCCCGCATATGGGGTATCAGCGTACTCTGGACCACAAGAGTTATTGTGCAATTTGTCCTATTTCTTCTGTTACCCTTGGGAAAATAAAAAACTGGGGGCGAAAATATCATTTTTGTAAAAAAAAAATGATTTTTTTGTTTTTACGGCTGTATGTTATAAAACTTCTGTGAAGCACTTGGAGCTTCATAGCGCTCACCACACTTCTAGATAAGTTCCTTGTGGGGTCTATTTTCCAAAATGGGGTCACTTGTGGGGGGTTTCCACTGTTTAGGCGCATCAGGGGCTCTCCAAATGCGACATGACGCCCCCAGACCATTCCATCAAAGTCTGCAATCCAAAACGTCACTACTTCCCTTCCGAGCCCCGATGTGCGCCCATACAGTAGTTTACTCCCACATATTGGGTATCAGCATACTCAGGACAAATTGGACAACAACTTTTGGGGTCCATTTCTCCTGTTACCCTTGTGAAAATAAAATATTGGGGGCGAAAAAATCATTTTTGTAAAAAAAAAAGGATTTTTTATTTTTACGGCTGTACGTTATAAACTTCTGTGAAGCACTTCGGGGTTCAAAGTGCTCACCACACATCTAGATAAGTTCCTTGTGGGGTCTATTTTCCAAAATGGGGTCACTTGTGGGGGGTTTCCACTGTTTAGATTCATCAGGGGCTCTCCAAATGCGACATGACTCCCCCAGACCATTCCATCAAAGTCTGCAATCCAAAACGTCACTACTTCCCTTCCGAGCCCCGACGTGCGCCCATACAGTAGTTTACTCCCACATATTGGGTATCAGCATACTCAGGACAAATTGGACAACAACTTTTGGGGTCCAATTTCTCCTGTTACCCTTGTGAAAATAAAATATTGGGGCGGAAAAAATCATTTTTGTAAAAAAAAAAAAGGATTTTTTATTTTTACGGCTGTACGTTATAAACTTCTGTGAAGCACTTCGGGGTTCAAAGTGCTCACCACACATCTAGATAAGTTCCTTGTGGGGTCTATTTTCCAAAATGGGGTCACTTGTGGGGGTTTCCACTGTTTAGATTCATCAGGGGCTCTCCAAATGCGACATGACTCCCCCAGACCATTCCATCAAAGTCTGCAATCCAAAACGTCACTACTTCCCTTCCGAGCCCCGACGTGCGCCCATACAGTAGTTTACTCCCACATATTGGGTATCAGCATACTCAGGACAAATTGGACAACAACTTTTGGGGTCCAATTTCTCCTGTTACCCTTGGAAAATAAAATATTGGGGGCAAAAAAATCATTTTTGTAAAAAAAAAAAAGGATTTTTTATTTTTACGGCTGTACGTTATAAACTTCTGTGAACCACTTCGGGGTTCAAAGTGCTCACCACACATCTAGATAAGTTCCTTGAGGGGTCTAGTTTCCAAAATGGTGTCATTTTTGGGGGTTTCCACTGTTTAGGCATATCAGGAGCTCTCCAAACACGACATGGCATCCAGCCAATTCTGCGTTGAAAAAGTCAAACGGCGCTCCTTCCCTTCCAAACTCTGCCATGCACCCAAACAGTGGTTTACTCCCACATATGGGGTATCAGCGCACTCAGGACAAATTGCACAATAACTTTTGGAGTCTTGTTACCCTTGGGAAAATAAAAATTGGGGTGAAAAATCAATTTTGTGGAAAAAATATGATTTTTTAATTTTACGGCTCTACGTTATAAACTTGTGTGAAGCACTTGGGGGTTCAAATTGCTCACCAAAGATCTAGATAAGTTCCTTAGGGGTCTAGTTTCCCAAATGGGGGCACTTGTGGGGGGTTTCCACTGTTTAGGCACAGCAGGGGCTCTCCAAATGCAACATGGCGTCCAATCTCAATTCCAGCCAATTTTGGTTGGAAAAAGTCAAATGGTGCTCCTTCCATTCCGAGCTCTGCCATGCGCCCAAACAGTGGTTGCCCCCAACATATGGGGTATCAGCGTACTCAGGACAAATTGGACAACAAATTTTGTTGTCCAATTTCTCCTGTTACCCTTGGGAAAATAAAAAATTAGTGACTAAGAGATAATTTTTGTGGGAAAAAAATAGGATTTTTTATTTTCATGCTCGGGCATTATAAACTTGTGTGAAGCACTTGGGGGTTCAAAGTGCTCACCAAAGATCTAGATAAGTTTCTTAGGGGGTCTAGTTTCCAAAATGAGGTCACTTGTGGGGGGTTTCCACTGTTTAGGCTCATCTGGGGCACTACAAATGGAACATGACCCCCATCAACGTCTGCATTCCAAAACGTTACTGCTTCCTTTCCAAGCCCTGCCGTGCGCCCAAACAGTTTCCCCCCCCCACACATGGGGTATCAGCGTACTCAGGACAAATTGGAAAACAACTTTTGGGGTCCAATTTCCTTGGGAAAAATCAAAAATTTGGGACTAAAAAATCATTTTTGTGGAAAATTTTTTTTTTTTTTTCACACCCAGGCATTATAAACTTTTGTGAAACACTTTGGGGTTCAAAGTGCTCACAACAGATCTAGATAAGTTCCTTAGGGGGTCTAGTTTCCAAAATGGTGTCACTTGTGGGGGGTTTCCACTGTTTAGGCATATCAGGGGCTCTCCAAACGGACATGGCGTCCAATCTCAATTCCAGCCAATTTTAGTTTGAAAAAGTCAAACGGCGCTCCTTCCCTTTCGAGCTCTGCCGTGTGCCCAAACAGTGGTTTTCCCCCACATATGGGGTATTGGCGTACTCAGGAGAAATTGCACAACAACTTTATCTGCCCATTTTCTCCTTTTACCCTTGTGAAAATAAAAAAAACGTTTGTAAAAGATCATTTTTGTGGCTAAAAAGTTAAATATTAATTTTTTCCTTCCACGTTGCTTCGGCTCCTGTGAAGCACCTGAAGGGTTAATAAACTTCTTGAATGTGGTTTTGAGTACCTTGAGGGGTGCAGTTTTTAGAATGGTGTCACTTTTGGGTATTTTCTGCCATATAGACCCCTCAAAGTGACTTCAAATGTGAGGTGGTCCCTAAAAAAATGGCTTTGTAAATTTTGTTGTAAAAATGAGAAATCACTGGTCAACTTTTAACCCTTATAATTTCCTAACAAAAAAAATTTTGGTTCCAAAATTGTGCTGATGTAAAGTAGACATGTGGGAAATGTTATTTATTAACTATTTTGTGTGACATATCTCTCTGTTTTAAGGGAAAAAAAATTCAAAGTTTGAAAATTGCAAAATTTTCTAAATTTTCGCCATATTTGCGTTTTTTCAAAAATAAACGCAAGGTATATCGAAGAAATTTTATTTCTAACGTGAAGTACAATATGTCACGAGAAAACATTCTCAGAATCGCGAAGATCCGTTGAAGCGTTCCAGAGTTATAACCTCATAAAGAGACAGTGGTCAGAATTGTAAAAATTGGCCCGGTCATTAACGTGCAAACCACCCTTGGGGGTGAAGGGGTTAAGGGTTTATAAGGGCCAGCTGGTTGGGACTCAAGTCTTTTTGGAAGTGCATTAGAGCAGCAGGGTGATTTGCTGCTGAAGGAGAAAAAAAAAAATCTCTCTTTAACCCCTTCACCCCCAAGGGTGGTTTGCACATTAATGACCGGGACAATTTTTACAATTCTGACCACTGTCTCTTTATGAGGTTATAACTCCGGAACGCTTCAACGGATCTTCGCGATTCTGAGATGTTTTCTCATGACATATTGTACTTCATGTTAGTGGTAAAATTTCTTCCATATAACTTGTGTTTATTTTTGAAAAAAACGCAAATATGGCGAAAATTTTGAAAATTTAGCAATTTTCAAACTTTGAATTTTTATTCCCTTAAAACAGAGAAATATGTAACACAAAATAGTTAAGAAATAACATTTCCCACATGTCTACTTTACATCAGCACAATTTTGGAATCAAAATTTTTTTTTGTTAGGAAGTTATAAGGGTTAAAAGTTGACCAGCGATTTCTCATTTTTACAACAAAATTTACAAAGCCATTTTTTTTAGGGACCACCTCACATTTGAAGTCACTTTGAGGGGTCTATATGACAGAAAATACCCAAAAGTGACACCATTCTAAAAACTGCACCCCTCAAGGTACTCAAAACCACATTCAAGAAGTTTATTAACCCTTCAGGTGCTTCACAGGAACTAAAGCAACGTGGAAGGAAAAAATGAATATTTAACTTTTTAGCCACAAAAATGATCTTTTACAAACTTTTTTTTTATTTTTACAAGGGTAAAAGGAGAAAATGGACAGATAAGGTTGTTATGCAATTTCTCCTGAGTACGCCAATACCCCATATGTGGGGGAAAACCACTGTTTGGGCACACGGCAGAGCTCGTAAGGGAAGGAGCGCCGTTTGACTTTTTCAAACTAAAATTGGCTGGAGTTGAGATTGGACGCCATGTCGCGCTTGGAGAACCTCTGATGCGCCTAAACAGTGGAAACCCCCCACAAGTGACACCATTTTGGAAACTAGACCCCTAAGGTACTTATCTAGATCTGTTGTGAGCACTTTGAACCCCAAGTGTTTCACAAAAGTTTATAATGCCTGGGTGTGAAAAAAAAAAAAAAAATTCCACAAAAATGATTTTTTAGTCCTAAATTTTTGAATTTTCCCAAGGAAATTGGACCCCAAAAGTTGTTGTCCAATTTGTCCTGAGTACGCTGATACCCCATATGTGGGGGTGGAAAACTGTTTGGGCGCACGGCAGGGCTTGGAAAGGAAGTAGTAACGTTTTGGAATGCAGACGTTGATGGGGGTCATGTTCCGTTTGCAGTGCCCCAGATGAGCCTAAACAAGTGGAAATCCCCCACAAGTGACCCCATTTTGGAAACTAGACCCCCTAAGGAACTTATCTAGATCTTTGGTGAGCACTTTGAACCCCCAAGTGCTTCACACAAGTTTATAATGCCCGGGCATGAAAATAAAAAAATCCTATTTTTTTCCCACAAAAATTATCTTTTAGTCACTAATTTTTTATTTTCCCAAGGGTATCAGGAGAAATTGGACCACATAAGTTGTTGTCCAATTTGTCCTGAGTACGCTGATGCCCCATATGTGGGGGGGAACCACTGTTTGGGTGCACGGCAGAGCTCGGAAGGGAAGGAGCACCATTTGACTTTTTCCAACCAAAATTGGCTGGAATTGAGATTGGATGCCATGTTGCATTTGGAGAGCCCCTGATGTGCCTAAACAGTGGAAACCCCCCACAAATGACCCCATTTGGGAAACTAGACCCCCTAAGGAACTTATCTAGATCTTTGGTGAGCAATTTGAACCCTCAAGTGCTTCACACAAGTTTATAACGTAGAGCCGTAAAATTTAAAAATCATATTTTTTCCACAAAAATGATCTTTTCACCCGAATTTTTATTTTTCCAAGGGTAACAAGACTCCAAAAGTTATTGTGCAATTTTTCCTGAGTACACTGATACCCCATATGTGGGGGTATACCACTGTTTGGGTGCATGGCAGAGTTCGGAAGGGAAGGAGCACCGTCTCACTTTTTCAACGCAGAATTGGCTGGACGCCATGTCGTGTTTGGAGAGCTCCTGATCTGCCTAAACAGTGGAAACCCCCCACAAATGACACCATTTTGGAAACTAGACCCCTCAAGGAACTTATCTAGATGTGTGGTGAGAACTTTGAACCCCCAGGTGTTTCACTAAAGTTTATAACGTACAGCCTTAAAATAAAAAATCCTTTTTTTTTTTTACAAAAATGATTTTTTCGCCCCCAATATTTTATTTTCACAAGGGTAACAGAAGAAATTGGAACCCAAAAGTTGTTGTCCAATTTGTCCTGAGTACGCTGATACCCAATATGTAGGAGAAAACTACTGTATGGGTGCACGTCAGGGCTCGGAAGGGAAGTAGTGACGTTTTGGATTGCAGACTTTGATGGAATGGTCTGGGGGCGTCATGTCGCATTTGGAGAGCCCCTGATACGCCTAAACAGTGGAAACCCCCACAAGTGACCCCATTTTGGAAAATAGACCCCACAAGGAACTTATCTAGATGTGTGGTGAGCACTTTGAACCCCGAAGTGCTTCACAGAAGTTTATAACGCACAGCCGTAAAAATAAAAAATCCTTTTTTTTTTTACAAAAATGATTTTTTCGCCCCCAATATTTTATTTTCACAAGGGTAACAGGAGAAATTGGACCCCAAAAGTTGTTGTCCAATTTGTCCTGAGTACGCTGATACCCAATATGTGGGAGAAAACTACTGTATGGGCGCATGTCAGGGCTCGGAAAGGGAAGTAGTGACGTTTTGGATTGCAGACTTTGATGGAATGGTCTGGGGGCGTCATGTCGCATTTGGAGAGCCCTGATGCGCCTAAACAGTGGAAACCCCCCACAAGTGACCCATTTTGGAAAATAGACCCCACAAGGAACTTACCTAGATGTGTGGTGAGCACTTTGAACCCCGAAGTGCTTCACAGAAGTTTATAACGCACAGCCGTAAAAATAAAAAATCCTTTTTTTTTTTACAAAAATGATTTTTTCGCCCCCAATATTTTATTTTCACAAGGGTAACAGGAGAAATTGGACCCCAAAAGTTGTTGTCCAATTTGTCCTGAGTACGCTGATACCCAATATGTGGGAGAAAACTACTGTATGGGCGCATGTCAGGGCTCGGAAAGGGAAGTAGTGACGTTTTGGATTGCAGACTTTGATGGAATGGTCTGGGGGCGTCATGTCGCATTTGAGAGCCCCTGATGCGCCTAAACAGTGGAAATCCCCAACAAGTGACCCCATTTTGGAAAATAGACCCCACAAGGAACTTATTTAGATGTGTGGTGAGCGCTATGAAGCCCCAAGTGCTTCACAGAAGTTTTAAATGTACAGCCGTAAAAACAAAAAAATCTTATTTTTTTTACAAAAATAATATTTTCGCCCCCAGTTTTTTATTTTCCCAAGGGTAACAGAAGAAATAGGACAAATTTCACAATAACTCTTGGGTCCAGAGTACGCTGATACCCCATATTGGGGATAAACTACTGTTTGGACGCATGGCAGAGCTCAGAAGTGAAGGAACACCGTTTGACTTTTTCAACGCAGAATTGGCTGGAATGGAGATCAGACGCCATGTCACATTTGGAGAGCCCCTGATGTGCCTAAACAGCGGAAACCCCCCAATTCTAACTCCAACCCTAACCCCAACACACCCCTAACCCTAGTCCCAACCCTAATCCCAACCCTAACCCTAATCCTAACTCTAACCCTAATCCTAACTTTAGCGCCAACCCTAACCCTAACTTTAGCCGAAACCCTAACCCTAACCCTAATGGGAAAATGGAAATAAATACATTTTTTTATTTTATTATTTTTCCCTAACTAAGGGGGTGATAAAGGGGGTTTGATTTACTATTTATAGCGGTTTTTATGATTGGCAGCTGTCACGCTAAAAGACGCTTTTTATTGCAAAAGTAGTTTTTTGCATCGCCACATTTTGAGAGCTATAATTTTTGCATATTTTGGCCCACAATGTCATGTGAGGTCTTAATTTTTGCGGGACGAGGTGACGCTTTTATTGGTACCATTTTTGAGCACGTGACATTTTTTGATCGCTTTTTATTTCGATTTTTGGGAGGTTAGAATGAACAAAAATCAGCAATTCATGAATTTCTTTTGGGTGAGGCGTTTTTATTGTTCCGCGTGTGGTAAAATCGATAAAGCAGTTTTATTCTTCGGGTCAGTACGATTATGGCGATACCTCATTTATATAATTTTTTTTGTTTTGGCGCTTTTATAGAATAAAAACAATTTTATATAAAAAATAATTATTTTTGCATCGCTTTATTCTGCGAGCTATAACTTTTTTATTTTTTTGCTGATGATGCTGTGTGATGGCTCGTTTTTTGCGGGACAAGATGAAAGTTTTCAGCGGTACCATGTTTATTTATATCCGTCTTTTTGATCGCGTGTTATTCCACTTTTTGTTCAGCGGTATGATGATAAAGCACTGATTTTTTGCTTCGTTTTTATTTTTTATTTTTTAAGGGGTTCACAAAAGGGGTTAACTAGTGGGACAGTTTTATAGGGGGGGTCGTTACGGACGCGGCGATACCATATATGTGTACTTTTATTGTTTTATTTTTTTTATTTACAATAAGTAATGAATTTATTGGGGAATATTTTTTTTTTTTTTTTTTATTTTGGATTTTTTTTACACATGTTTATTTTACTTTTTTTTACTTTTTACTTTGTCCCAGGGTGGGACATCACTGTATTTCATCAGATCGCTGGTGTGACAGTGTGCATAGCACTCTGTCACACCAGCGATGTGACAGGCAGTGCAGGACGCTTCTCATGCCTGCTCTCGGCAGGCACTGAGGAAGCCGCCTCCCTCCAGGACCCCAGCGCCATCTTGGATCCGGTCCTGGAGGGAGGAAGCCCTCAGAGCAGCGCGATCACATCGCGCTGCTCTGAGGGTCTCAGGGGGGCGCGCAGGGAGCCCCCCCTGCGCGATCCTCCCTGTGCCCCCAGTACACCGCGATCATGTTTGATCGCGGTGTGCAAGGGGTTAATGTCCGGGAGCGGTCCGTGACCGCTCCTGACACACAGTCACGGTGTCAGCTGTGATAATCAGCTGACACCCGGCGGCGATTAGCTGCGCTCCTCCGGAGCGCAGCTAATCGCCTATGACGTACTACTCCGTCCATGGTAGAATGCACGGGTTTTATGGACGGGATAGCACGTCTAATGTGCAGAGACAGGGGATTAAATCTTTGCTTGTTCAGCGAGTGTGACGGCGAAGTGGACGGTGGTAATGTGACTGAGTCAGTGAAGTGCCTTAACAAATACGTGTGAATGTGAGGCTGAATGTGATTGCTGATTTTTACTTCACGGGCTTTTACTTTTTTGGAAACTTTTTTCTCTGGGAGAAGTAACTATATCAAAACGGTGACTATATCCAGGGTTAATGGTTCAGGGAGGACTGTTGGCCAAGTTTTTGGAGGCATTTAGCAGCAGGTATGCTGGACTCTTAAATCTTCTGCTTCAGCGAGTGTGAGCGAGCTGATGTGACCGGTGCGCAAGTGTGAACGGTGGTAAGTGTGACTTGAGATTCAGTGACTTGGATTCAGGGAGTTTCAAGGGAGGATTTACTGAATTGCTGTTATTATTTTATTAATACTTTTTATTTATTTTTACTTATCTTTGCTGTCTGGTGAAATCCCCATTAGAATGTGCTCCACTATTGCCAATGCCATCCAGTGTACATCTTGCCACATGTATGCAGTCCTTGAACAGCCGGTCGAGGGTGCATACTGCTGTGTGAGATGTGAGCACGTTGTGCATTTGGAAGCCCAAATCTTGGATCTAAATGTGCAGCTGGCAACACTGAGATCCATAGACAATATGGAAAGGAGTCTTCTGCTCACTGAGCAGACGCTCAATGGGATAGATGAGGGGGGGATGCTAGGGTGGAGCTGCAGGACACTGAAGTAGGAAGCTGGGTGACAGTTAGAAAGCGGGGTAGAGGGAAGAGCGCCAGGGAGGCTAGTCCTGATCTGGCACACCCCAATAAGTTTGCAAAGTTGGCAGATGAGGGGGTTGTCAGTACAGGGGTAGCACTGCTGCAGCCAGGCATGTCCTCTGAAAGCCGGGGGAGTGTCTGCTCCAGTAAGGGGGAATTAGGAGAGCAGGGCAGGCCAGACAGGTGCTGGTAGTGGGGGACTCAATTATTAGGGGAACAGATAGGGCAATCTGTCACAAAGACAGGGATCGTCGAACAGTGTGCTGCCTACCTGGCGCTCGAGTCCGACACATCGCTGATCGGGTTGACAGATTACTGGGAGGGGCTGGTGAGGACCCAGCGGTCATGGTGCACATTGGCACAAATGACAAAGTTAGAGGCAGGTGGAAGGTCCTTAAAGATGATTTCAGGGAATTAGGCTGCAAGCTTAAAGCAAGGACCTCCAACGTGGTATTTTCTGAAATACTGCCGGTACCACGTGCCACACCAGAGAGGCAACGGGAGATTAGGGAGGTTAATAAGTGGCTCAAGAATTGGTGTAGGAAGGAGGGGTTTGGGTTCCTGGAGAACTGGGCCGACTTCTCAGTTGGCTACAGGTTCTATGCTAGGGATGGGCTGCACCTCAATGGGAGGGTGCAGCTGTGCTGGGGGAGAAAATGGCTAGAAGGTTGGAGGAGTCTTTAAACTAGGGACTGGGGGGAGGGTATTCATTTTATAGGAGGGGAAGGCAGTACAGATAGAGACCTGGGCACAAATAATGAAATTGGGGGTGGGGGTGGCATGGGGGGTGGGGTTAGAACAGTTAATAATTTAAGAAAGAATAGAGGTTCAGAGAGATACATAAAGTGCATGTATACTAATGCTAGAAGCCTCACCAACAAAATGGCGGAATTAGAATTAATTTTTTTGGAACATAATTATGACATGGTGGGGATATCTGAGACTTGGCTGGATGAGAGCCACGACTGGGCGGTTAATTTACAGGGCTATAGTCTGTTTAGAAATGACCGTAAAAATAAGCGAGGTGGGGGTGTGTGTTTATATGTAAAATCATCCTTAAAACCCATCCTGCGTGATATCTGTGAATCTAATGAAGATGTAGAGTCTCTGTGGGTGGAGATTAGGGGAGGGGGGAAAAATAATAAATTATTGATAGGGGTTTGTTATAAGTCTCCTAAAATAATGGAAGCAACAGAGAATATCCTCGTAAAGCAAATAGATGAAGCAGCAACTCAAGGAGAAGTCATTATTATGGGGGACTTCAACTACCCTGAAATACATTGGGGAACAGAAACCTGCAGTTCCAGCAAAGGTAATAAGTTTTTGGCAACTATGAGAGACAATTACCTTTCACAACTAGTTCAGGACCCAACAAGAGGGGGGGCACTGCTAGACCTAATATTATCCAACAGGCCAGACCGCATATCAAATATAAGGGTTGGGGGTCACTTGGGTAATAGTGATCACAAAATAATAAGCTTTCATGTATCCTTTAATAAGATGTGTAGTCGAGGGGTTACAAGGACACTAAACTTCAGGAAGGCAAATTTCCAACGGATGAGAGATGATCTTGGTGCAATAAACTGGGACGATATCCTGAGACATAAAAATACACAAAGAAAATGGGAGACGTTTATTAGTATCCTGAATAGGACCTGTGCACAGTATATACCCTATGGAAATAAACATGCTAGAATTAGGAGGAAACCACTATGGCTAAATAGAGCTGTAAGGGGCGCAATAAGGGACAAAAAGAAAGCGTTTAGGGAATTAAAGCAAGTAGGTAGTGAAGAGGCATTAAATAAATACAGAAGACTGAATAAATTCTGTAAAAAGCAAATCAAGACAGCAAAGATTGAGGCAGAGAGACTCATTGCCAGAGAAAGTAAAAATAATCCCAAAATATTCTTTAACTACATAAATAGCAAGAAACTAAAAAATGATAGTGTTGGTCCCCTTAAAAATAGTCTGGGTGAAATGGTGGATGAGGATGAGGAAAAAGCCAATATGCTAAATGACTTTTTTTCAACTGTATTTACACAAGAAAATCCCATGACAGATAACATGATCAGAGATAAAAAAATTTCTCCATTAAATGTCACATGCTTAACCCAGCAGGAAGTACGGCGGCGTCTAAAAATCACTAAAGTTGACAAATCCCCGGGCCCGGATGGGATACACCCCCGAGTACTGCAGGAATTAAGTACAGTTATAGATAGACCATTATTTTTAATCTTTAAAGATTCCATAATAACTGGGTCTGTACCACAGGACTGGTGTATAGCAAATGTGGTGCCAATATTCAAAAAGGGGGCAAAAACTGAACCTGGAAATTATAGGCCAGTGAGCTTAACATCTACTGTGGGTAAAATCCTGGAGGGTTTTTTAAGGGATACTATATCGGAGTATCTGAAGCTGAATAACCTCATGACACAGTATCAGCATGGGTTTACGAGGGACCGTTCTTGTCAGACTAATCTGATAAGCTTTTATGAAGGGGTAAGTTCAGGACTGGACCAAGGGAATGCAGTGGACGTGGTGTTCATGGACTTCTCAAAAGCTTTTGATACAGTGCCACACAAAAGGTTGATACATAAAATGAGAACAATGGGGATAGGGGAAAATATGTGTAAGTGGGTTAAGAACTGGCTCATGGATAGAAAACAAAGGGTGGTTATAAATGGAGCACACTCGGACTGGGTCACGGTTAGCAGTGGGGTACCACAGGGGTCAGTATTGGGGCTGCTTCTCTTTAACATATTTATTAATGACCTTGTAGGGGGCATACAGAGTAGTATTTCAATATTTGCAGATGACACTAAACTCTGCAGGGTAATAAATACAGAGGAGGATAATTTTATATTACAGGAGGATTTATGTAAACTAGAAGCTTGGGCTGATAAATGGCAAATGAGCTTTAATGGGGATAAATGTAAGGTCATGCACTTGGGTAGAACAAATAAGATGTATAATTATGTGCGTAATTGTAAAACACTGGGCAAAACTGTCACTGAAAAAGACAAACTCACATTTAGTGGCCAATGTCAGGCAGCTGCTGCCAAGGCAAATAAAATAATGGGATGCATTAGACGAGGCATAGATGCTCATGAGGAGAACATAATTTTACCTCTATACAAGTCACTGGTGCGACCACACTTAGAATACTGTGTGCAGTTCTGGTCTCCGGTGTATAAGAAAGACATAGCTGAACTGGAGCGGGTGCAGAGAAGAGCGACCAAGGTTATTAGAGAACTGGGGGGTCTGCAATACCAAGACAGGTTATTACACTTGGGGTTATTTAGTTTGGAAAAACGAAGGCTTAGGGGTGATCTTATTACAATGTACAAATATATGAGGGGACAGTACAAAGACCTTTCTAATGATCTTTTTACTCTTAGACCTGTGACGGGGACGAGGGGGCATCCTCTACGTCTGGAGGAAAGAAGGTTTAGCCATAATCACGGACGCAGATTCTTTACTGTAAGAGCAGTGAGACTATGGAACTCTCTGCCGTCTAATGTTGTAATGAGTGATTCCTTACTAAAATTTAAGAGGGGACTGGATGCCTTTCTTGAAAAGTATAATATTACAGGCTATATTCACTAGTTTCCTAGATACAGCGTTGATCCAGGGAGCTAGTCTGATTGCCGTATGTGGAGTCGGGAAGGAATTTTTTTCCCCAATGTGAAGCTTACTGTTTGCCACTTGGGTTTTTTTTGCCTTCCTCTGGATCAACATGTTAGGGCAGGTTAGGATAGGATATGGGTTGAACTAGATGGACTTAAAGTCTTCCTTCAACCTTAATAACTATGTTACATTGATGACATTTTTTATTTTTATTTTGCTACTTTCTGACACACCAGCGTTTTTGGAACTTCAATGGCTAAGGCTACATGCTCCAGTCATTGATTGGTCAACTGACCAGTTGGGGTAATCTTGCTTTCATAATTGCCTCAAAGGTCTCCCTCAACCATCTTCTCTGAAACCCTGCTCTGCCTTCATTGCCGCCTATTTTCCTGCTTCATATCAGAACTTTGCAGATGTCTTTTGGAAGAACTCTGAGACACTGCCTCAACATTGGCTAATTGTCTGCGCTATTCCCCATCTTTCAGGTATTTACACCATCCATAGGGAGAATTTATCCTCTAGCTCTCTCCAAGACTGAGGTGATGTTCGTCTACAGAGAGTATGGAAAGGGCTCTATCCAAAAATCTTCATCTTTCGGTAATTCAGGCCTCTTTGTAAAAAAAAAAAAGCCGGTTTTCTGAGACCATACATAGACTATCTGGGTGATTATCTCACGCTAAAAGACAGTTATCCGTTGCTTCTCATCTCTGAATTATTTGACAGGAAAAAAGTTGAAAATTAAAATCTGGTTAGCCATAAAGTGGGTGATGAATGGAAAACCATATTCAACACCCATCATGGTCACTATGAGTAACTTGTAATGCCTTTCAGATTATTCAGTGCATCGTCTGGGTTCCAGCATTTTGTTAATGCGATTTTTCATGATGTCTTCTATCAGTACATCTTTGTCTATCTAGTTGACATCTTCTCCAGAGGTATAAACTCACATCATCTTCATGTCTGCTATGTACTGAAGAGACTGCGTTAAAACCTTCTTTATGCCAAGCTGGAAAAATGTCTATTTGATAGTTATGAACTGTCCTATCTTGCATATATTAACTTATCTGGAGGTCTTCATATGGATCCAGAGAAAGTTTCTGTTATGTTTGGCCATAACCTGTTGGCCTCAAGGCTCTCCAAAGATTCCTCAGTTTTTCAAATTATTACAGTCAGTTCATTAAAAACTACTTACAAGTAAATGCTTCTCTTATGGCCTTAACTTGGAAGGGTGCTAATTCTCGGCACTGGTCGGACTTTACTGTTCCAGCCTCCCAAGAACTTAAATCTTGTTTTTCCACTGCTTAGGTATTATACCATCCTGATATCAACAGGTCGTTTTTCCTTGTCTGCTATTGATGTATGAAAAGTTCTCTCACAAAATTCCTTTAGATCAAGACGCATCTGGATTCATGCTGATTGTTCTCCAAGAACTTTATTTACAGTAGAACAGAACTATTCTATTGGTGACTGTAAGCCATGAAATTAGCTCTAGATGAATGGCGACACTTTCTTGAAGAAGTTAAATGCCCAGTGACCATCTATATCGAACATAAAAATCTGGAATATCTTCAGTATGCCATAGGCTTAATCCCAAATAAGCTTAATTGCTACTCTTCTCATGATTGACTTCATTCTCACAAGCATCTAGCTGAGAAAATCCGCAGGGCTGATAACCTATCCAGATCCACTGATCCTTGTGATGCCTCTAAATATGCACTCTCTTATGTAATTGAACCTGAACAGGTACTTGTTACCATCTCTTCTTCTTGCAATTTTCTTCTTTTGTCATACTGTCATTAACTTATAGGCATGTTGTGGTTTCAATGCAGGCATAATAAGTAAAAGCTTACAAATATCTTGCAGTTTTCACTCTCAACACTAACTTTCAAGGTAGTCTAAGGGTCTGCGCACACGTTGCGGATTCAAGTGCGGATAGGCAGCGGATTTGGCCCTGCGGATCCGCAGCAGTTTCTGCTGCGTTGTACAGTACCATTATAATCAATGTAAAAAAAAAACCCCGCTGTGCACATGCTGCGGATTTTTCAGCGCGGATTTGCTGCGGATTTGAATACGCAGCATGTCAATTCTTTGTGCGGAATCCGCAGTGGTTTTACACCTGCTCCATTATAGAAATCCGCAGGTGTAAAAACGCAGGGAAAAAACGCAGTAAATCCGCACTAAATCCCAGGTAAAAGGTAAAATGCTGGTTATTTTACCTGCGGATTTAGCAAAATCAGTTCGGAAAAATCCGCAAGTGAATCCGCAACATGTGCGCATACCCTCACAATCACTGCTTTGTAAGAAACCACTTTTTATTATTCATCTTACCATCATAGGCAGAATTACAATAAGGCTATTTGTACACAACGTCTTTTTTAGGCGGACTCCACCTAGAACCCGCCTGAAGAAGTGAAGCACTAAAAAATTGCAAAAAATATCAACATCGTCAAAATGACTTGCTGTCAATATGTTTCGTATTTTTGAGTTTCTTTTAACCGCTTCAGGATTCAAAATCCACAAAGTGGCAAAATCAAGTCACCTAGCCATTCTACAGGCAGATTCCCTTTGGAAGCCTCTCGGTAGTTTATATAGACAATGAAAAAAAAATACTCTGGAGCCAAAGCCAAGAAAATGACCTGAAAGATGCCAAAGAAGATTTCTCAAGAAGGTTTCTGCTTCTTGCTTTTCAGCCTAATGAATAATAAACAATAAACCTTAGTAAAAGAGGATTACATCTAGGTGTGAACACCAGTGGAAAAGAAGTTCAACAGGTGCACTTTGATGTAGAATGACACTTTAGGCTGGAGAAAGGATTTAGCGACTACTTGTGGGGACAAGCATCAAAACAAGGACTGCTGTTTCGATACTAGGAAAAATAAAATGCTGATGTTACTGGATATACCAAGCGCATTACTAGGGTGTGATATGCTTCTAGGAATAGTAGGAGCTGCCTGCCCAATAAATGTGCTGATATTATAGGATAAGAAGCTGACATAAGTAAAACACATGATGTTAAGTAAAGTAAAAGTACATAAACCTAATATTTCCTATTCAGTGTAGTGTTAGCCTATACAGGTTAGACGGGTTTTCAATTTTTTTTATCCTAAATGCTTAGTATGGGTAAAAATGACAAACTCAACCTTACTCTGTGTCACTACCGCAGGTCTTAATAGCAGTAACGTCACAGCTCCAGCAAGTGACCACTGGAGCCAATTACTGGGCTCTGCGGTCTCGTGCCATCTACATCACAACTGAACCTAGGGATTGGTTGTGAGCGGGGGCACCACCAAATTGTCACCGCCCTTTTTGAATTCACATTTTTTTTCTTTACAGCTTTCACTGTATGAGTTAATTTCTATCTTTTGAAAGATTTAACTTTACCAGGCACAATACCAAATATATTTATTTTTTTATTATTTCTTTATTTTTAATATACTGTAATATACTGTACTGTATACTTATGACCTTGTGATATTTCAGTTTTTCTTTTTTAATAAATTTGCAAAAATTTCTACATTTCTGTTTTTTTTTCAGTCAAGATGGGGTGCAGAGTGTACATTAATGAGAAAAAATGAACTTTTTTGAATTTACGAAATGGCTGCAATGAAACAAAGAGTTAAAAATGTAAAGGGGTTTGAATACTTTCTGTATTTACTGTATGACCGATGTGACCATTACCACATGGCCTTGGCTAAGCATGTCCAAATGTTACGCCGCCACTGCTGGCCTTCAAAACATCCTCATTAACCCCTTAGTGGCAGAGCCATTTTGCAGCTTAATGACCGGGCCAATTTTTACAATTCTGACCACTGTCACTTTATGAGGTTATAACTCTGGAATGCTTTAACGAATCCAGCTGATTCTTAGAATTGTTTTTTCATGAGATATTGTATTTCACGTTAGTGGTAAAAATTTTTTATATGACTTGCTATTATTTATGAAAAAAACAGAAATATGGCAAAAATTTTGAAAATTTCGCAATTTTCAAACTTGAAATTTTTATGCCCTTAAATCAGAGAGATATGTCACACAAATTTCTTAATAAATAACATTTCCCACATGTCTACTTTACATCAGCGCAATTTTGGGAACAAAATTTTCTTTTGTTACGAAGTTATAAGGGTTAAAAGTTGACCAGCGATTTCTCATTTTTACAACACCATTTTTTTTTAGGGACCACATCACATTCGAAGTCACTTTGAGGGGTCTATATGATAGAAAATACCCAAAAGTGACACCATTCTAAAAACTGCACCCCTCAAGGTGCTCAAAACCACATTCAAGAAGTTTATTAACCCTTCAGGTGCTTCACAGGAGCTGAAGCAATGTGGAAGGAAAAAATTGACATTTAACTTTTTTTGCAAAAGCTTTACTTCGGAACCAATTTTTTTATTTTCACAAGTGTTAAAAGAAAAAATGAACCACAAAATTTGTTGTGCAATTTCTCCTGAATACGCCGATACCCTATATGTGGGGGTAAACCACTTTTTGGGCGCACGGCAGAGGTCGCAAGGGAAGGAGCGCCGTTTGACTTTTTCAACGCAGAATTGGCTGGATGCCATGTCGCGTTTAGATAGCCCCTCATGTGCCTAAACAGTGGAAACCCCCCACAAGTGACCACATTTTGGAAACAAGACCCCTTAAGGAACTTATCTAGATGTGTGGTGAGTACTTTGAACCTCCAAGTGCTTCACACAAGTTTATAACGTAAAGCTGTGAAAAAAAAAAATCATTTTTTTCCACAAAAATGATCTTTTCACCCCAATTTTTAGTTTCCCAAGGGTAACAAGACCGCAAAAGTTTTTGTGCAATTTGTCCTGAGCATGCCGATACCCTATATGTGGGGGTAAACCACTTTTTGGGCGCATGGCAGAGGTCGCAAGGGAAGGAGCGCCGTTTGACTTTTTCAACACAGAATTGGCTGCATGCCATGTCGCGTTTAGAGAGCCCCTGATGTGCCTAAACAGTGGAAACCCCTAACAAGTGACCCCATTTTGGAAACTAGACCCCTTAAGGAACTTATAGAGATGTGGGGAGAGCACTTTGAACCTCCAAGTGCTTCACACAAGTTTATAATGTAGAGCCGTGAAAATAAAAAATCATATTTTTTCCACAAAAATGATCTTTTCACCCCAATTTTTATTTTCTCAAGGGTAACAAGACCCAAAAGTTTTTGTGCAATTTGTCCTGAGCATGCCGATACCACATATGTGGGGGTAAACCACTTTTTGGGCGCACGGCAGAGGTCGCAAGGGAAGGACGCCCGTTTGACTTTTTCAACGCAGAATTGGCTGGACGCCATGTCGCATTTGTAGAGGCCCTGATGTGTCTAAACAGTGGAAACCCCCCACAAGTGACCCCATTTTGGAAACTAGACCCCCTAAGGAACTTATCTAGATGTGTGGTGAGCACTTTGAACCCCCAAGTGCTTCACAGAAGTTTATAACGCCCAGGCTTGAAAATAAAAATCATATTTTTTCCACAATCCTGATCGTTTAGTCCCCAATTTTTTATTTTCCCAAGGGTAACAGGAGAAATTAGACCACAAAAGTTGTTGTCCAATTTGTCCTGAGTATGCTGATACCCCATATATGGGGGGGACCACTGTTTGGGCGCACGGCAGGGCTTGGAAGGGAAGCAGCGCCGTTTGACTTTTTCAAACTAAAATTGGCTGGAATTGAGATTGCACACCATGTCGCGTTTGGAGAGCCCCTGATGCGCCTATACAGTGGAAACCCCCCACAAGTAACACCATTTTGGAAACTAGACCCCCTATGGAACTTATCTAGATCTGTTGTGAGCACTTTGAACCCCAAGGTGTTTCAGAAAAATTTATAATGCCTGGGTGTGAAAAAAAAAAAGAAAAACAATTTTCCACAAAAATGATTTTTTAGTCCCAAATTTTTATTTTTCACAAGGAAATTGGACCCTAAAAGTTGTTGTCCAATTTGTCCTGAGTACGCTGATACCAAATATGTGGGGGGGGGAAACTGTTTGGGCGCACGGCAGGGCTTGGAAAGGAAGTAATAACGTTTTGGAATGCAGACGTTGATGGGGGTCATGTTCCGTTTGCAGTGCCCCAGATGTGCCTAAACAGTGGAAAACCCCCACAAGTGACCCCATTTTGGAAACTAGACCCCCTAAGTAACTTATCTAGATCTGTGGTGAGCACTTTGAACCCCCAAGTGTTTCACTAAAGTTTATAATACCTGCGTGTGAAAAAAAAAACAATTTTCCACAAAAATGATTTTTTAGTCCCAAATTTTTTATCTTTCACAAGGAAATTGGACCCTAAAAGTTGTTGTCCAATTTGTCCTGAGTATGCTGATACCAAATATGTGGGGGAGGAAACTGTTTGGGCGCACGGCAGGGCTTGGAAAGGAAGTAATAACGTTTTGGAATGCAGACGTTGATGGGGTCATGTTCCGTTTGCAGTGCCCCAGATGTGCCTAAACAGTGGAAAACCCCACAAGTGACCCCATTTTGGAAACTAGACCCCCTAAGTAACTTATCTAGATCTGTGGTGAGCACTTTGAACCCCCAAGTGTTTCACTAAAGTTTATAATACCTGCGTGTGAAAAAAAAAAACAATTTTCCACAAAAATGATTTTTTAGTCCCAAATTTTTTATCTTTCACAAGGAAATTGGACCCTAAAAGTTGTTGTCCAATTTGTCCTGAGTACGCTGATACCAAATATGTGGGGGAGGAAACTGTTTGGGCGCACGGCAGGGCTTGGAAAGGAAGTAATAACGTTTTGGAATGCAGACGTTGATGGGGTCATGTTCCGTTTGCAGTGCCCCAGATGTGCCTAAACAGTGGAAAACCCCCACAAGTGACCCTATTTTGGAAACTAGACCCCCTAAGTAACTTATTGTCACGCTGTATAGCAGATATATATATATGTGATGACAGTAATCTATATCAAAAGGGCAACATACAATATAACATGCGCATAGATATATGATAACATAGAATTACCTGACAGAATGTCCAGTGGGTCAATACGGAATCCGTTATACGCTGTCTCCGGCTAGAGGGTGACCGGGGTCTATGCTGACCTAAACTGGCTAACTAATCCCTCTACCTGGAGGTACTGTTAAAGGTACAGAGGTCCAGGCCACCAGCGTAAACCCTGTCTCCTATCAATCCCTGCCAACTGTAATCTAGTCCTAAGAAGGACCCTGATTACCACCAAAGGGAATGAACAGGTAACGGTTAATGAACAGAAAGACATACAAGAAAGACAAGAAATAAAGTAAATAAAGTCTTACATACAACACTCACACACAGTAGGAACACCTAAGGTCTCAGAGATAAACTATAAGCTATAAGAGTAAAAACAACTAAGGAGCTCTTAGCTTAAGTATTCTCAGAACCGATCCAGTCTGCTAGACTACATGAATGCTTTCACCGGCATCTAACAAGCAGACTGGCAGGTATATGAAGGAATCTAATTAGAACATAATCAAAAGCAGCCGGGCGAGGCTGGACCTAGTCTTAGCAAAGAGCTAGGTAAAATTAACTCCCTCATTACCAAACACAAAGAAACAGCAACTCAGCTGTGAGAAGTCAGAGTGTGTAATCGCGACGATCCTTGTGGCGATACACCCATGACAGTACCCCCCCTCTACGAGGGGACTCCGGACCCTCAGGGCCAGGTCTGCCCGGGTGAGTTGTGTGAAAGGTCCGAACCAATCGATCTGCGTTAACATCAGACGCAGGGACCCACGTCCTCTCCACAGGACCATACCCCCTCCAATGAACCAAGTACTGAAGGGATCGGCGACTGAGACGTGAGTCAATGATTTTCGACCCATGAAATTCCACGTTATCATTGACCACCACTGAAGGCGGAGGTAGAGGTGACGGTATGACTGGTGCCACATACTTTTTAAGTAATGACTTGTGAAACACATTATGAATTTTAAATGTAGGAGGGAGGTCCAGACGAAATGCCACAGGATTAATTATGGAACTGATCCTGTACGGCCCGATGAATCTGGGACCCAACCTCCAGGAGGAAACTTTAAGTTTTATATTCCTGGTAGACAACCAAACTAGATCGTTCACCTTCAGATCTAGACCAGAAACTCTCCCCCCTATCAGCCATCCGTTTGTAACGGTTCCCCGTAACCTTCAGTCTTAACCGATCTGGAACTATCAGTCTCCCTGGAAGTCCCACCGGGGCGTCCCCCTGAGCCCCCAATACCTCCCCCTCAAGCTCAGAGCATACAGCTGACACTACAACTCCCTCCTGAGGAATAGGAACCGGATCATCCGTCTTCCCGGCCCCTGGGAAAGTACGAGATAAGGCATCAGGAAGCAACTTTATTGAGCAGTCATATGCGCGATGAGGAGGTAACTCTTTACACCCCTCCTCTGAGAACATCTCCCCAAAGTCCTCCAGAAAAGGAGACAAAGTCCTAGGCACAACCGCACCGATGACCGTGCTCATGCAGTTATTCCTGCAAAATTCACCCCACTGGCTTATCTTTCCGGATTGCCAATCAATCACTGGGTTATGTTTAGCCAACCAAGGAAGTCCCAACACAATAGGAGTAGGTAGACCCTCCAACACATAACAAGACAATTGCTCTTTATGTCTTGCCCCTACTCGAAGATCTATGTTATGAACAGCTTGTACCAAGCTACCTTGACCGAGAGGTCTAGAATCAATAGAGACTATAGGGACCGGTTTGGCCAATACACTCAGTTGCATACCATGCACCTGGGCAAACCGAGCGTCCACCAGATTAGCCCCGGACCCACTATCAAGAAAAACAGAAATCCTCTCAGTTCTAGTACCAATCACCACCTCCGCAGGCACGAGAAACTGAGAGGGATTTGGGGACGAAATACACACTCCCAGGTTAACTCCTTTGCTCAAAGAGGCCCGGGATGGACACCCCCCAACAAAATGTCCGTCTCTCCCGCAAAAGAAACACCTTCTAGTCTTGCGGTGCACCGCCAATTCCTTCCTACAAAAAGATGTCCCTCCCAACTGCATGGGTTCCTCAGAACAGACCAGGGGAACCTCAGTATAAGGGACTTTAGTAGTAGGTGGAGTCATCACGGGAGGCGGAGTTACCTCGCGTCTTCCCCGAATTCGTCTATCAATGCGAATAGCGAGGGCCATAGCAGCCTCCAGTGATGGAGGAGAATCATACTGAGCCAACACATCCTTTAATTTGTCAGACAACCCTTGACAAAACTGGCTCCTAAGAGCTGGGTCATTCCACTGAGTATCTGTTGCCCATCTACGGAACTCAGAAGAATATTCCTCCGCTGGACGATTTCCTTGCCGTATTTTACGTAACTTTGTTTCAGCAAGGGAAACTCGATCCGGATCATCATATACCAGACCCAGGGCAGTAAAAAATCGATCCACTGACTGGAGATCTGGGGAGCCTGGAGGAATAGAGAACGCCCAAGATTGAGGGTCCCCTTGTAAGAGCGAGATAACAATTCCCACCCTCTGCTCTTCACTCCCAGATGACCGAGGCCGCAGCCGAAAGTACAATTTACATGCCTCCCGGAAAGTAAAAAATTTGTCCCGCCCACCAGTGAACCTGTCCGGGAGAGCAACCTTAGGTTCAGATCTGGTTTGCTCCGGGGGGAACAAAACCTTGGACTTAATGTCTGCAAACTCCATGGACAACCCCTGCAACTGCCGGGCCAGCTGGGCTACTGGATCCATGACAGCTGGAGAGAATCTTTTGTATGGCCGGTGAAAATGTCACGCTGTATAGCAGATATATATATATGTGATGACAGTAATCTATATCAAAAGGGCAACATACAATATAACATGCGCATAGATATATGATAACATAGAATTACCTGACAGAATGTCCAGTGGGTCAATACGGAATCCGTTATACGCTGTCTCCGGCTAGAGGGTGACCGGGGTCTATGCTGACCCTAAACTGGGGTCCTAACTAATCCCTCTACCTGGAGGTACTGTTAAAGGTACAGAGGTCCAGGCCACCAGCGTAAACCCTGTCTCCTATCAATCCCTGCCAACTGTAATCTAGTCCTAAGAAGGACCCTGATTACCACCAAAGGGAATGAACAGGTAACGGTTAATGAACAGAAAGACATACAAGAAAGACAAGAAATAAAGTAAATAAAGTCTTACATACAACACTCACACACAGTAGGAACACCTAAGGTCTCAGAGATAAACTATAAGCTATAAGAGTAAAAACAACTAAGGAGCTCTTAGCTTAAGTATTCTCAGAACCGATCCAGTCTGCTAGACTACATGAATGCTTTCACCGGCATCTAACAAGCAGACTGGCAGGTATATGAAGGAATCTAATTAGAACATAATCAAAAGCAGCCGGGCGAGGCTGGACCTAGTCTTAGCAAAGAGCTAGGTAAAATTAACTCCCTCATTACCAAACACAAAGAAACAGCAACTCAGCTGTGAGAAGTCAGAGTGTGTAATCGCGACGATCCTTGTGGCGATACACCCATGACACTTATCTAGATCTGTGGTGAGCACTTTGAACCCCCAAGTGTTTCACAAAAGTTTATAATGCCTGGGTGTGAAAAAAAACAAAAAACAATTTTCCACAAAAATGATTTTTTAGTCCCAAATGTTTGATTTTTCACAAGGAAATTGGACCCCAAAAGTTGTCGTCCAATTTGTCCTGAGTACGCTGATGCCAAATATGTGTGGAGGGAACTGTTTGGGTGCACAGCAGGGCTTGGAAAGGAAGTAATAACGTTTTGGAATGCAGACGTTGATGGGGTCATGTTCCGTTTGCAGTGCCCCAGATGTGCCTAAACAGTGGAAAACCCCCACAAGTGACCCCATTTTGGAAACTAGACCCCCTAAGGAACTTATCTAGATGTGTGGTGAGCACTTTGAACCCCAAAGTGCTTCACAGAAATTTATAAATGCAGAGCCGTGAAAATAAAAAAATTTTTTTTTAATCAAAAATGATTTTTTTAGCCAGCTATTTTTTATTTTCCCAAGGGTAACAAGAGAAATTAGAACCCCAAAATTTGTGTGCAATTTTTCCTGAGTACGCTGATACCCCATATGTTGGGGTAAACAACTGTTTGAGCGCATGGCAGGGCTCGGAAGGGAGGGAGCGCCATTTGACTTTTTGAACGCCACGTCGTGTTTGGAGACCCCCTGATGTGCCTAAATAGTGGAATCCCCTCAATTCTAGCCCCAACCCTAACCTCAACACACCCCTAACCATAATCCCAACCCTAACCCTAATCCTAACCCTAATCCCAACCCTAATTCCAACCCTAATTGTAACCCTAACCCTAATTGTAGCCCTAACCCTAATTGTAACCCCAACCCTAATTCTAACCCTTACCCTAATTATAACCCTAAGGCTAGGTTCATTTTGTGTTTTACCAGCCCGTTCAACACATAGCGTTGACGGGCTGGTAACGGTATAGCATAACGCGATCGCGTTATGCTATACCCGCTAGCGCAGAGGAATCAGCAGATGATTCATCTGCGCTAGCGGTGACGGAGCCCAGACGCTGCAGCTCGCATCTGAAGCTCCGTCACTGAATTATGGCACGTCGTGAACCCATGCCGCCTTACGGCATGCATCGCAATGCGCCCTCCAATGGGGGTTAATGGCAGCGTTAACGGACTGCGTTACACCGCGTTATACCGCGGTGTAACGCAGTCCGTCTAACGGACTGTCATAATGCAGTATGAACCCAGCCTAACCCTAACCCTAACCCTAGCCCTAACCCTAACGGAAAAATGAAAATAAATATAATTTCTATATTCTATTATATGTCCCTAACTAAGGGGGTGATAACGGGGGGGGGGGTTATGTACTGTTTTTTTTTATTTTGATCACTGTGATAGCTTATCACAGTGATCAAAATGTACTTTTAGGAGAATGAATGAACATTTTTTTGAATCTGACGCCATTTTTCTTTTACAGGAAGAAGACACCGGGATCCTAGGACCTGCCGGAGGACGGAGTACACCGGGAGGTATAGGGGGGGATCGGGGGACCTGGGGACCCTAATTCTCTCCCCTCTGATGTGCGATCACATCAGAGGGGAGAGAAATCTTTTTTTTTTTTTTTTGCGGTCGCCGTTATACTTGGTATAACGGCGATCGCGACACCGGGGTCGGTAAATACCGACCCGGATCATGTTCTCTGGGGTCTCGGCTATCCTCGGCAGCCGAAACCCCAGAGAAAATTGCCCACCCCCCCTGCAGATCGCGGCGGGCGCACTGAGCATGCGCCCGCCATTCAAGATGGTGGCGCCCACCGGAGGAGGCAGGTGGGCCCGGGGGCAACAAGGGGCACATTGGGGGCCACAAGGTGGGGATCGGGGACCCTTTTTCTCTGTCCTCTGATGTCCAATGACATCAAAGGACAGAGAAATTAAATGGCACATCAGATTTTTTTTGTTGTTGTTGCGATCGCCGTTATAGGGTTAATAACGGCGATCGCAACATCGGGTCGGTAAAAACCGACCCGTTTCATGTTCTCTGGGGTCTCGGCTACCCCCGGTAGGCTATAGTAGCAGTTTTAGGAAATGCAGGCTGCTCCCAGTAAGGGAGGGCTCCAGGTTTTCGTGAGTCCTGAGCGAAAGAGTCTTAGTGGGCCCTTTTAACACATACCACATTTCATGATGCACAGATACGGCAGAGAAATATAAGTATTGTACAATGCCAAAGATTTCACTTACTTCTTATATTACATGACTGATATGACTCATGACTGATATCTGGGCCTCACTGACCTTTCCTGGTGCCTGTGCACTGCAGAACTTTGCTCTGCCCTCAACAGTGCAGATCAGTACGCTTGCGCAGGAGCGCGACATGAAGCAAGCAGGATGACTACATCGCATGAAGATGGGAGGCGCCAGACCCGGACCTGCGACACCCATCAGACCGGACCGCATCGGACCGCCCCCCGGATGAGTATAATAAAACTTGTTTTTCTTATCTTTCAGGTCGGACCCGGGGCTTATCTACAGCATTATAGAATGCTGTAGACAAGCCCCAAAAGTGGCCGCATCTTATAGCGGCAAAACGAGGTGACAGGTTCCATTTAATAATGTACTCACTTGTGTTACCTAAGATCTGAAAGTGATCTAAAAGAAAAAATAGAAAATGCAATCAGTACATTAACCCCTTAATCCCATTGGACGTACTATTCCGTCCATGTGACCTGGTACTTAATTCCCAGGGACGGAATAGATTATCACAGCTGACACCCGGCCCTATGTGCCAGGAGCTGTCATGGACCGCTCCCGGCACATTAACCCCTGGCACACCGCGATCAAACATGATTGCGGTGTACCGGGGGCACAGGGGAGCATCGCGCAGGGAGGGGGCTCCCTGCATGCTCCCCTGAGACCCTCAGAACAGCGCGATGTGTCGCACTGTTCCGAGGGACTCTCCTCAATGCAGGACCCCGGATTCAAGATGGCCGCCGGGTCCTGCAGGGAGGCAGCTTCCTCAGTGCCTGCTGAGAGTAGGCGCTGAGGAAGCCTGCAGCAGTGTCAGCGCAATCGCTGGTGTGACAGAGTGCTGTGCACACTGTCACACCAGCGATCTGACCCTACACAGTGATGTCCCACCCTGGGACAAAGTAAAAATGTTAAAAAAATAAAATAAACATTTGTAAAAAAAATTCCTAAATAATGAAAAAAAAAATAAAAATTCCCCAATAAATTCATTTCTTTAATGTAAAAAACCCCCCCAACAATAAAAGTACACATATTTAGTATTGCCGCGTCCGTAACGACCCGTACTATAAAACTGTCCATTAGTTAACCCCTTTAGTGAACCCCTTAAAAAAAAAAAAGGATATCATCATACTGCCGAACAAAAAGTGGAATAACACGCGATCAAAAAGACGGATATAAACATACATGGTACCGCTGAAAACGTCATCTTGTCCCGCAAAAAAAAAGCTGCCACACAGCATTATCAGCAAAACAATATAAAAGTTATAGCTCGCAGAATAAAGCGATGCAAAAATAATTATTTTTTATATATAATCGTTTTTATTGTATAAAAGCGCCAAAACATAAAAAAATGATATAAATGAGGTATCACTGTAATCGTAATAACCCGAAGAATAAAACTGCTTTATCAATTTTACCACAAGCGGAACGCTATAAAAGCCCTCCCCCAAAAGAAACTCATGAATTGCTGGTTTTTGTTCATTCTGCCTCCAAAAAAATCGTAATAAAAAAGAATTAAAAAATGTCATGTGCCCAAAAATGGTACCAATAAAATCGTCACCTCTTCCCGCAAAAAATAAGACCTCACATGACTCTGTGGGCCAAAATATAGAAAATTTATAGCTCTTAAAATGTGATGATGCAAAAACTACTTTTTGCAATAAAAAGTGTCTTTAGTGTGACAGCTGCCAATCATAAAAACCCGCTATAAATAGTAAATCAAAGCCCATTTATCACCCCCTTAGTTAGGGGAAAATAATAAAATTAAAAAAATGTATTTATTTCCATTTTCCCATTAGGGTTAGGGTTGGGGCCAAAGTTAGGGTTAGAGTTGGGGCTAAAGTTAGGGTTAGGGTTGGGACTAGGGTTACGGGTGTGTTAGGGTTAGGTTTGTGGTTAGGGTTATGATTAGGGTTGGGATTAGTGTTAGAGGTGTGTTTGGGTTAGGGTTAAAGTTAGAGTTGGGGGGTTTCCACTGTTTATGCACATCAGGGGCTCTCCAAATGTGACATGACGTCTGCTCTTAATTCCAGCCAATTCGGCGTTGAAAAAGTCAAACGGTGCTCCTTCCCTTCTGAGTTCTGGCATGCGCCAAAACAGTAGTTTACCCCCACATATGGGGTATCAGCATACTCAGAAGAAATTGGACCCCAAGAGTTATTGTGCAATTTGTCCTCTTACCCTTGGGAAAATAAAAAATTGGGGGCGAAAATATCATTTTTGTGGAAAAAAATATGATTTATTATTTTTATGGCTCTACGTTATAAACTTCTGTGAAGCACTTGGGGATTCAAAGTTCTCACCACACATCTAAATAAGTTCCTTTGGGTGTCTAGTTTCCAAATCGGGTCACTTGTGGGGGTTTCCACTGTTTAGGCATACAAGGGGCTCTCCAAACGCGACATGACACTCGTAGACCATTCCTTCAAAGTCTGCAATGCAAAACATCACTACTTCACTTCCGAGCCCCGACGTGTGCCCATACAGTAGTTTTCTCCTACATATGGGGTATCATCGTACTCAGGACAAATTGGAAGACAACATTTTGGATCCAATTTCTCCTGTTACCCTTGGGTACATAAAAAACTGGGGACTAAAAGATCATGTTTGTGGAAAAAATATGATTTTTTTTATTTTCACGCCCGGGCGTTATAAACTTCTGTGAAGCACTTCGGGGTTCGAAGTGCTCACCACACATCTAGATAAGTTCCTTTGGGGGTCTAGTTTACAAAATGCGGTCACTTGTGGGGGGTTTCCACTGTTTAAGTACGTCAGGGGCTCTCCAAACGCGATATGACACCCGCAGACCGACTTTCGCCCACATGGTAGTTTTCTCCCACATATAGGGTATCAGCGTACTCAGGACAAATTGGACAACAACTTTTGGGGTCCAATTTCTCCCCTTACCCTTTGGAAAATAAAAAATTGGTGACTAAAAGATCATTTTTGTGGAAAAAATAGGATTTTTTATTTTCATGCCCGGGCATTATAAACTTGTGTGAAGCACTTGGGGGTTCAAAGTGCTCACCACAGATCTAGATAAGTTCCTTAAGGGGACTAGTTTCCAAAATGGGGTTACTTGTGGTTGGGTTTCCACTGTTTAGGCACATCAGGGACTCTGCAAACTGAACATGACACCCATCAAAGTTTGCATTTCAAAATGTCATTACTTCCTTTCCGAGCCCTGCCGTGCGCCTAAACAGTATTTCCCCCCACATATGGGGTATCAGCCTACTCAGGACCAATTGGAGAACAACTTTTGGGGTCCAATTTCCTTGTGAAAAATTGGAAAATTGGGGACTAAAAAATCATTTTTTGTGGAATTTTTTTTTTCACACCCAGGCATTATAAACTTTAGTGAAACATTTGGGGGTTGAATGTGGTCCCAACAGATCTAGATAAGTTCCTTAAGGGGTCTAGTTTCCAAAATGGTGTCATGGCATACAGCCAATTCTGCGTTGAAAAAGTCAAACTGCGCTCCTTCCCTTCCGAGCTCTGCCATGCACCCAGTGGTTTACTACCACATATTGGGTATCAGCGTACTCAGGACAAATTGCAGAATAAGTTTTGAGGTATTGTTACCCTTGGGAAAATAAAAATTGGGGTGAAAAGATAATTTTTGTGGAAAAAATATGATTTTTTAATTTTACGGCTCTACGTTACAAACTTGTGTGAAGCACTTTGGCGTTCAAAGTGCTCATCACAGATCTAGATAAGTTCCTTATAGGGTTTAGTTTCTAAAATGGGGTTATCCAAATGCGAAATGGCGTCCAATCTCGATTCCAGCCAATTTTGGTTTGAAAAAGTCAACTGGCGCTCCTTCCCTTCCGAGCTCTGCCGTGCGCCCAAACAGTGGTTCCCCCCCACATATGGGGTATCAGCGTACTCAGGACAAATTGGACAACAACTTTTATGGTCCAATTTCTCATGTTACCCTAGGGAAAATAAAAAATTGGTGACTTAAATATTACTTTTGTGGGAAAAAAAATAGGATTTTTTATTTTCATGCCCGGGCATTATAAATTTGTGTGAAGCATTTGGGGGTTCAAAGTGCTCACCACAGATGTAGATAAGTTCCTTATGGGGTCTAGTTTCCAAAATGGGGTCACTTGTGGGGGGTTTCCACTGTTTAGGCACATCAGGGACTCTGCAAACTGAACATGACACCCATCAAAGTCTGCATTCCAAAACGTCATTACTTCCTTTCCGAGCCCTGCGGCGCACCCAAACAGTATTTCTCCCCCACATATGGGGTATCAGCGTACTCCGGACAAATTGGACAACAACTTTTGCGGTCCAAATTCCTTGGGAAAAATCAAAAATTGGGGACTAAAAAATTATTTTTGTGGATTTTTTTTTTTCACACACAGGCATTAGAAACTTTAGTGAAACACTTGGGGGGTTCAAAGTGCTCACAATATATCTAGATAAGTTCCTTAGGGGGTCTAGTTTCCAAAATGGTGTCACATGTGGGGGTTTCCACTGTTTAGGCACATCAGGGGCTCTCCAAACGAGACATGGCGTCCAATCTCAATTCCCGCCAATTTTGGTTTGAAAAAGTCAAACGGCGCTCCTTCCCTTCCAAGCCCTGCCGTGCGCCCAGACAGTGGTTTTCCCCCACATATGGGGTATTGTCGTACTCAGGAGAAATTGTACAACAACTTTTTCTGTCCATTTTCTCCTTTTACCCTTGTTAAAATAAAAAAATTGTTTGTAAAAGATAATTTTTGTGACTAAAAAGTTAAATGTTCATTTTTTCCTTCCAAGTTGCTTCAGCTTCTGTGAAGCACCAGAAGGGTTAATAAACTTCTTGAATGAGGCTTTGAGTACCTTGAGGGGTGCAGTTTTTAGAATGGTGTCACTTTTGGGTATTTTCTGCCATATAGACCCCTCAAAGTGACTTCAAATGTGAGGTGGTCCCTAAAAAAATGGTTTTGTACAATTTGTTGTAAAAATGAGAAATCGCTGGTCAACTTTTAACCCTTATAACTTCGGTTATAAATTTGGTTTCAAAATTGTGCTGATGTAAAATACACATGTGGGAAATGTTATTTAGCAACTATTTTAGTTTGAAAATTGCTAAATTTTCAAAATTTTCGCCATATTTCCATTTTTTTTCTAAATAACGGCAAATTATATCGAAGAAATTTTACCACTATCATGAAGTACAGTATGTCACGAGAAAACCTTCTCAGAATCGAGAAGATCCATTGAAGCGTTCCAGAGTTATAGCCTCATAAAGAGACAGTGGTCAGAATTGTAAAAATTGGCACGGTCATTAACGTGCAAACCACCCTTGGGGGTTAAGGGGTTAAAGTCTGCAAGTCAATGTGAGAACACAATTTATCCATAATAAAAATTAAGAGACACTCCAGAAACTAACTCAAACGATCACCTCCTAAACTTCTCCCTTTTATCTCTTATCCCCTAGAATTCTTTGCCTCAACATGTCTGAATATTATCCACCACGTTCAGAACTTCAGTCGGCACTTGAAAATCCATCTATTCAAAAAAGCTTTCAGCCTGCAATGACCCAGCCAGCTGCTACCTTACCATCCCTGAAGCTGCTGCAACTCCACAACCTCTGTCTCCTTCCCCATTACCCTGAAGACTGTAAGCCCGGAAGGGCAGGGCCCGCTCTTCTCTGAACCAGTCTGTTATTGTTAGTTATTTTATTGTAATTTATATTTGTATTTTGTAGGTAACCTTTTTTCACACGTACAGCAACATGCTGCTCTAAAAATAAATAATAATAATAATAATAATAATTAGTGATGAGCGAGCACTGTAGTGCTTGGGTGCTCATTACTCGTAACAGGCTTTCCATAATGCTTGAGTGCTCGTCTCAAGTAACGAGTATAATGTCACGCACAGCGTAGTCCAGACTAAGTGCAACACAAAGGGATAAGAGTAGGGGAACTAAACACTGGGGAAGGGGGGAGAGGAGACCCATAGACAGATCTAGCATCATCTTGTCTGTGCTATCGTCCCTACATAGGTTCCACACCTATTGCCGAGCAGGATGCCTAATCCCTGCTTGACCCTGGCGATAAGCCCTGCATCTGGGAGGATAGGATGTGTGCTTGTCAATTCTCACTACCACTAAAGACAACTGGGATAGACAAACGAAACAAGGGAACACTTAGCTTGAGAAGACTCAGAGAGAAACACCAACGTCCTCCAAACTCCAAAAGGACGTTAGCCGACTGCTACTGCTCCAAGCCTCAACAAGGAAATGCAAAATAGAAAATATCACCCGTGCTTGCAAGCAGGAAATATATCAAAACTCAGGTCCAGGTGTGGCCATTAGCATCGAGGGAGGTGGCCACTCATTTGCAAAGCAAACTACTGAGACCTTCTGCAGACAGATGCAGTGCAACAGTCTGCAGCCTTCGACACATCCGTGAAATATAATGGAAGTCAGTGGGAAACTCCTCCATTTTTCCAATGAATATTCCCAGGAGGTCTGGGGGACATTAAAATTGTAGAAATGGATGGTAAAACTGTTCAAATGGAATGGGAATAGCATGCTGAAGGTGCCTGCTGGACACATCTCATCTCTCACACGGACAGGCAATAAAACAAACAAGCCTGAAGCAAATATGACTTTTACTGGAAAAAATGTTAGTAAACATTCTTTACTGTATAATGACTTGTATATAAGGTGATATATATAAAAAAAATCATCCCCCACCCCTTTAGGCTATGTTCACACATAGCGTTTTTGATGCAGTTTTGCTCTTTCTCATTGTTTTAAATGGTGAAAAACCCATCTACCGGTAAATGTAATTTTAATACTTTACTACCTACAACCCCTGGCAAAAATTATGGAATCTCCTGCATTGAAGGATGTTCATTCAGTTGTTTTATTTTGTTGAAATAAAGCAGATCACAGACATGGCACAAAACTGAAGTAATTTCAAATGGCAAATTTCTGGCTTTAAGAAACACTAAAAGAAATCAAGAACAAATAATGTGGTAGTCAGTAATTTTTTTTAACCAAGCAAAGGGAAAAAATTATGGAATCACTCAATTCTGAGGGAAAAAAATATGGAATCATGAAAAACAAACAAGCAAAAAAACCTCCAACACATCACTAGTATTTTGTTGCACCACCTCTGGCTTTTACAACAGCTTGCAGTCTCTGAGGCATGGACTTAATGAGTGTCACACAGTACTCTTCATCAGTCTGGCTCCAACTTTCTCTGATTGCTGTTGCCAGATCAGCTTTGCAGGTTGGAGCCTTGTCATGGACCATTTTCTCCAACTTCCACCAAAGATTTTCAATTGCATTGAGATCCACACTATTTGCAGGCCATGACATTGACCTTATGTGTCTTTTTTCAAGGAATGTTTTCACAGTTTTTGCTCTATAGCAGGATGCATTATCATCTTGAAAAATGATTTAATCATCCCCAAACATCCTTTCAATTGATGGGATAAGAAAAGTGTCCAAAATATCAACATAAACTTGTGCATTTATTGAAGATGTAATGACAGCCATCTCCCCAGTGCCTTTACCTAACATGCAGCCCCATATCATCAATGACTGTGGAAATTTGCATGTTCTCTTCAGGCAGTCATCTTTACAAATCTCATTGGAACGGCACCAAACAAAAGTTCCAGCATCATCACCTTGCCCAATGCAGATTCACGATTCATCACTGAATATGACTTTCATCCAGTCATCCACAGTCCACGATTTTCTGTAGCCCATTGTAACCTTGTTTTTTTCTGTTTAGGTGTTAATAATGGCTTTCGTTTAGCTTTTCTGTATGTAAATCCCATTTCCTTTAGGCGGTTTCTTACATTTCGGTCACAGACGTTGACTCCAGTTTCAACCCATTCGTTCCTCATTTGTTTTGTTATGCATTTCCTGTTTTGGAGACATATTGCTTTAGGTTTCCGGTCTTGATGCTTTGATGTCTTCCTTGGTCTACCAGTATGTTTGCCTTTAACAGCCTTCCCATGTTGTTTGTATTTGGTCCAGATTTTAGACACAGCTGACTGTGAACAACCAACATCTTTTGCAACATTGCGTGATGATTTATCCTCTTTTAAGGGTTTGATAATCCTCTCCTTTGTTTCAATTGACATCTCTCGTGTTGGAGCCATGATTCATGTCAGTCCACTTGGTGCAACAGCTCTCCAAATTGTGATCACTCCTTTTTAGATGCAGACTAACGAGCAGATCTGATTTGCTGCAGGTGTTAGTTTTGGAAATGAAAATTTACAGGGTGATTCCATATTTTTTTCCTCAGAATTGAGTGTTTCCATAATTTTTTCCCTATGCTTGGTTAAAAAAAATAACCATTACTGACTACCACAATATTTGTTCTTGATTTCTTTTAGTGTTTGTTAAAGCCAGAAAGTTGCCATTTGAAATTACTTCAGTTTTGTGCCATGTCTGTGATCAGTTTTTTTTTTAACAAAATAAAACAACTGAATGAGCATCCTCCAAGGCCGGTGATTCCATAATTTTTGCCAGGGGTTGCAGTACTGATTTGGTAAGGTGGAGACATGGTGAGACACATTTTGTTTAAGATGGAAGGACTGTGATACGCCACCAAGTCCATACAGACAATGAAAGAACTGGCAAAAATTAGAAGGAGGAGGGACACCAATACACCCTGTATTAGACGTAAAACAGGGTCTTGTACACATTCTGTTAAAATTCTTAGGTACTGTGACTCCTACTCTCATAAAGCCAATTCACTATGTGCAAGGGATAACAAAACTTAGAAGGCGGCTCTCTGATACACCCTACAAGACATGCATGTGAGGGCCTCAGACACATAGACATGTAGAGGAGAGACTCTAATTCAATTCTGGTACTGTTTTAAAAAGATTATGACTGGTGAAAGTTATGCAGTCACTGCGAGCGAGGCCTAGTTAAACTTAGGAGGCATCGCAATATAGCCAATAAGACACGTAGAGAGGGGGACTCTAAATAAATTTATGGACAATTTTTAAAAGATTGTGAATTGGATTAGATGAAGAATACATTTTTGGACAATTTAACCCCTGTACCCCTGAAGGTATTTTCGTTTTTACGTTTTCGTTTTTTCTCTCCTTCGTCCCAGAGCCATAACTTTTTTATTTTCGGTCAAAATGGCTATGTGAGGTCTTGTTTTTGCTGGATGAGTTGTACTTTTAAACAACACCATTGGTTTTAACATATCGTGTACTGGAAAAAGGTAAAAAAAAATTCCAAGTGCGGTGAAATTGCAAAAAAAGTGCAATCCTACAGTTGTTGCTTTTTTTTTTTTACCATGTTCACTAAATGCTAAAATTGACCTGCCATTATGATTAACCAGATCATTATGAGTTCATAGACACTAAATTTTTCTAGGTTCTTTTTTTATATAGTGGTAAAAAAAAGTTTGTTAAAAAAAAATTCGCCATTTTCTGATACCCGTAGCATCTCCATTTTCCATGATCTTAGGTTGGGTGAAGGCTTATTTTTTGCATGCTGCTGAGCTGACGTTTTTAATGATACTATTTCGGTGCAGATATGATCTTTTGATTGCTCGTTATCACATTTTAATGCAATGTTGCGGCGACCAAAAAAACGTAATTCTGGCATTTTGACTTTTTCCTCGTTACGTTTAGCAATCGGGTTAATTTTATTTTATATTTCTCATCATGATGTGCGGTGAAGTCACTGAGCTTGAACTGAGGTGACCTGACCTCATCACTGACTTTTTCCCACGGTGCTGAGGTCATGGCAGTTCAGCCCTGCTGGGATCACAGCCTCAGTGACCTGAGGTAACCTCGATGACATCACTGCCGGTCAATAAAGGACTTTATTCTGGCTTTGTCTTTATTTACCATACAACTATAGGATTAGTAATGGATAGGCAACTTATAGACACTTCTCCATTACTAATCTGTGAGCTTGATGTCACCCGACAATACAAAGGTGACATCAACCCCACAAATATGAATCCTTCTTGCCACCGCTACAGGGCAAGTGGGAAGAGTTGGGCAAAGCACCAGATTTGGCGCATCTAATAGATGTGCCTTTTCTGGGCTGTTATTTTTATGCTGGGTGGTTCTATATCCATGGCCTCTTTCCAGCCTGAGAATACCAGCCCCCAGCTGTCTGCTTTAGCAACGCTGGTTGTCAAAAATGGGGGGCCTCATGCCGTTTTTTTTAAATTATTTACTTAATTAAAAAATACGGCATGGGGACCCCTCTATTCTTGTTAACCAGCCTTGCTGAAGCTGACAGTTGAGGGTTGCAAGCCCCCAGCTGTGAGTTTTGGATGGCTGGTTATCAAAAATACAGGGGAACCCATACAGGGTTTTATTTAAACTATTTACAGCGCAGGAGCACCTGATGAAAGCCGGCATCACACTACCATAGAATACGGGCGAGTGCTATGTGAGAAAACATCTCATAGCACTTGGCGCAGTTTTAATCTGTGGGCTCATACTCATTTGTGAGAAAAACGGACAAGTGCAATCCGATAAAAAATTGGATAGCTCTCTGACCAATGTTATTTACTGGGTTACATCTCATATGCGAATTTTTTCTCAGCTGAAATCGTACTGAGAAAAAAATTGTTGCATGCTGCAATTTGCTGTATATCTCGGACAAGACTCACCAATGCAAGTCAACGGATGCGAGAAAAAAATTGCACAGCACTTGGACCATACGTTCATGTCCTTTGGAAAGCAGGAAATTCATGTGCTGCATACAGTAAAATCACATTTACAGGATAGAATATAATAGATAGAATAGATATATACACATATGATAGGTAAATAAATAGATGTCAGTGAGACACCCACATATATATATATTGTATTTATATTACATAGATACATAGATAGAAGAAAAGCCGGCAATTAGTGTTGAGCGATACGATAATGCAAATATCGGCTATCGGCCGATATTAGCTCTATCGGCCTTTCGATAATTCGTTTCGATATTTTCGTCTTATCGAATACCGGAATCGGATTTGTCACTGTCTGTGTCCGTCGGTCGGGTCTGTCACTGTCAGTGTCCGTCGGTCGGGTCTGTCAGGAGTCAGCGGCACTTACCTGGCAGAAGATCTCCGGCAGTCACGGCCTGGACTGCTTCATGGCCGCCATCCTCTTCTCCCCGGCGGTCACATGCAGTTTCTCGCGATAACTGCAGTGACTGCTGGGTAATCCCGGCCGTAAAACAGTCAGTCCGATGACGTCACCGCCGGGGAAGCAGGTAATCAGCTGTGCTGCGCCGGGATGACAGGCTCTGCCTGTCATTGCGATGTAGCAGAGCTGGATCGTCGTGGGACTGTCGTTACTATGGACTGCGTCGGACAGGTGGTATACTGTTGGTTTGTTTTTTTTCTTTTTTTACAGGAGAGCGATGGCGTCGCAGGAATGAGAGTACAATAAAGAAATGAAAACTGTGTTGTCTCTTTTATTTCATTAAAATACTTTTTTCTTGCTTTGTCTTTTTTTTATGCATTTAATAACTTTGGGATTAATAATGGATCGGTGTCTTATTGACGCCTCTCCATTATTAACCGGGCTTATTGTCACCGTGCAATCAACGGTGACATTAACCCCTTATTACCCCGCTTGCACCGCTACAGGGCAAGTGGGAAGAGCCGGGTAAAGTGCCACAATTGGCACATCTTTTGATGCGCCAAATGTGGGGCTGCTGTAGCCTGGTATTATCAGGCTGTTGAGGGCCAAAATCCATGGGCCTTGACAGTCTTTTAATACCAGGCCGCAGCAGTCTGCATTTTACTTGGCTGGTTAACAAAAATAGGGGGACCCTACGCCGTTTTTTTTTCGAGGGGATCCCCTATTTTTGTTAACCAGCCAAGCTAAGCAGACTGCTGTGGCCTGGTATTATCAGGCTTGCAAGGTCCATGGATATTGGATCCTTACCAGCCTGAAAAACCAGGCCTCAGCGGTCTGCTTCATTTGGCTGGTTAACAAAAATAGGGGGGACCCCACGCCAATTTTTTTCGAGGGGATCCCCTATTTTTGTTAACCAGTTCCCTCTGACGTCACTGATTGTGTCCCTGGCTGACCTGAAGTGAAAGTGGAAAGCAATCAATTAAGCTTTCCACTTCCTCTCCTGTCAGCCAGGAGAGGAACTCATTCATTTGGGGGTTTACTGTGAGGCTGCAGCATTAGCTGCGGTCCCTGCAGTAAACATTAACCCTTTCTGAAGGATTACACCGTGGGACCTGACTGTACATCGGATTGGTAAGAATAATTTTGCTTTATTATTTTATTTTTATTACAGGAAATGGTTTTAGCAGGAAAATAAAATATGGTCAAAAACTGTGTGATTATTTCATTAAACTTCTTTTTTTATTAAAGTGTGTGTGTTTGATTTTTCTTTCATACAATAGGATTAATAATTGATAGTTGTCTAATTGACAGCTCTCAATTATTAACCTGGCTTAAAGTGACCTTTCAATTGCAAGGTCATTTTAACCCCTTATTAACCCATTCGCCACCGCTACAGGGCAATGGGAATAGACGGGCAAAGTGCCAGAAAGGGCAAATCTAATTAGAGATTTGCCCTTTCTGGGGTGTCTGGGGGCAGATGTTAGTAGCCGGGGGGGGGCCAAAAATAATGGTCCCTCTCTGGGCTATTATTATCTGCCCCCACTCACTGGCTTTGTCTGTCTGGTTGCGAAAATAGGGCGGGAGCCCACGCATTTTTTTTCAGCAATTTTACACCTCATATATATATATACATGTCATTAAATTTGTGACACATATATATATATATATATTTATATTTATAGTTCATACACTTCTACATAGTATAATAGCCGCTAATTCAATTGCCGGCTTTTGTGAAAATGCAGAACCCGACATGAAATAACACTTGGTTTACATAGAGTTAACCATGTCTTTTCATGTAGTTTGATATCTGATTTGCACAAACAATTACATGAGTGTAAGTGTGCAAAATTTCACACCTGTAGGGGTTAATTAAAGGTGTAAATTCGTAGCAAAAAAGTCCGTTTTTTTTACAACGAATTTACACCTTTAATTAACCCCTACAGGTGTGAAATTTTGCACACATAGACTGAGGTAATTGTTTGTGCAAATCAGATTGCAAACGACATGAAAAGACATGGTTAACCCTATGTACACCAAGTGTCATTTCATGTCGGGTGCTTCTGTCTTTTCACAGAAGCCGGCTTTACCCGACAATTGAATCAGAGGATATTTTACTATGTAGAAGTGTATAAACTATACATATATGTATATATATATATGTCACAATGACATGTATATATATATATGTATTCTATGTGTGTATATTTAGTGTTTACAAGGAAATAAAGGTTTTTTTTAGTTGCGATATTTTGTTCCCATAGACTTACATTGGACTTCCGCAATCGGAATCGGATATCGACGATATTTAGTGCTATCGGCGATACAATTTCGATACGATATTTTTAGATATCGAGCAATATCGCTCAACACTACCGGCAATTCATCTGCCGTTTTCTGTAAAATCACTGCAGGAGCCGACAGGATAGAAGAGATGGATTACATACAGTAAATGCAAATAGAATAGGTAGATATATACAGTGGGTCAAAAAGTAATTAGTCAGTCACCAATTGTGCAAGTTCTTCGACCTACAAAGATGAGAGAGGCCTGTAATTGACATCAAAGGTAGACCACAACTATGAGAGTCAAAATGAGAAAACAAATCCAGAAAATCACCTAGTCTGATTTGGCAAGATTTTGCAATTATTTTGCAAATTATGGTGGAAAATAAGTTTTTTGGTCACTTAAAAACATGCAAGATTTCTGACTCTCATAGACCTGTAACTTCTCCTTTAAGAGGCTCCTCTGTCTTCCACTCATTACCTGTAGTAATGGCATCTGTTTGAACTTGTTATCAGTATAAAAGACACCTGTCCACAACCTCAAACACTTACACTCCAAACTCCTCTATGGTGAAGACCAAAGAGCTGTCAAAGGACACCAGAAACGAAATTGCAGCCCTGCACCAGGCTGGGAAGACTGAATCTACAATAGGCAAGCAGCTTGGTGTGATGAAATCAACTGTGGGAGCAATAATAAGAAAATGGAAGACATAAAAGACCACTGATAATCTCCCTCGATCTGGGGCTCCACGCAAGATTTCACCCTGTGGGGTCAAAATGACCACAAGAACGGTGAGCAAAAATCCCAAAACCACATGGGGGGGACCTAGTGAATGACATGCATATAACTGGGACCACTGTAACAAAGGTTACCATCAGTAACACACTACGCCGCCAGGGACTCAGATCCTGCAGTGCCAGACGTGTCCCTTGCTTAAGCCAGTACATGTCCGGGCCCATCTGAAGTGTGCTAGAGAGCATTTGGATTATCCAGAAGAGTATTGGGAGAATGTCATATAGTCTGACGAAACCAAAGTAGAACTGTTTGGTAGAACCAAAACTCGTCGTGTTTGGAGGAGACAGAATGCTGAGTTGCATCCAAAGAGCACCATAACTACTGTGAAACTTGGGGGTGGCAACATCATGCTTTGGGGCTGTTTCTCTGCAAAGGGACCAGGACGACTGATCCGTGTACATGAAAGAATGAATGGGGCCATGTATCATGAGATTTTGAGTGCAAACCTCCTTCCATCAGTAAGGGCATTGAAGATGAAACATGGATGGGTCTTTTCAGCATGATAATGATCCCAAGCACACCGCCAGGGCAACGAAGGAGTGGCTTCATAAGAAGCATATGGAGGTCCTGGAGTGGCCTAGCCAGTCTCTACATCTCAACCCCATAGAAAACCATTGGAGGGATATGAAAGTCCGTGTTGCCCAGCGACAGGCCCAAAACATCACTACTCTAAAGATATGCATGGAGGAATTGGCCAACATTCCACCAACAGTGTTTGCCAACCTTGTGAAGACTTACAAAAAAAAGTTTGACCTCTGCACATTGCCAACAAGGGATATATAACAAAATATTGAGATGAACTTTTGTTAATGGCCAAATACTTATTTTCCACCATAATTTGCTAAATAAATCTTACCAAATCAGACAAGGTGATTTTCTGGATTTGTTTTCTCATTTTGACTCTCATAGTTGTGGTTTACCTATGATGTCAATTATAGGCCTCTCTCATCTTTTTAAGTCGGAGAACTTGCACAATTGGTGGCTGACTAAATACTTTTTTCCCCACTGTAGAGGTCAGTGACAAATACAATTATGTAACATCCTTCCGCCTGCTCCATGCTAAACCATGTGTTCTCTGCTTGGTGTGTGTGTGTAGCCCAGCTGCGCTTGGAGCCACATGTTCCCAGGAGGATGCACCGAAGGTAAACCCACACACACCTGATATTCATTCACACCTTCACTATTTCCTGGAGCCACCAGAGGGAGCCCTTGAAGAGTATGTATATATATATAAGGGTAGTGGAGGACAGCGGTCAGTCTACCTCAGAGTCAGATCTTGTCAGTCTACCTCAGGGTGAGATCTAGTCAGATTTGATTAGATGAGATTAGCTGAGAGGGAGAGTTACCTCAGATCTCAGATTACCTCAGAACGTTGAAAGACTGTTAGTTCCCTTGGACGGTGGAAAGTAAGCTCTTGAAGTGTGCATAGATCAGTTAGACGGAAGGTCCTGATAGCTGCTTCAGACATGGCATTAGAAGGAGAAGAAGGAAAGGGAACAGCAGTGACTGAAAGACTGAAGACTACAGCTTGAGCTTAGTTTATTGTGTGGAGGCCAGTAATAGTGGAGGAAGATAGCCACTTCAGCCTGGTCAGAACTGAGTCAACTGAGTGTAGTTTCAGTGAGCAAGCGTGCCGACGCTTTGAGAGCGATGAAGAGAAGGAAAAATCAGCTATCTACTGCTAGTGTGCTTATGTTAAGGGTCGGAGTAGGACGAAAGGCGAGTGGAAGGGAAAAGAGAGTGACAGAGGTTGAAACAGCATTGATCGCTTACCTCTACTCTGAACAACCGGACACCGGGTCCGAGCTTGCTAGCATCTACACGACTAGTAGGAGATACCGGAGACCCTGTGGGACTTCAAGTCGCAGGGGCCCACAAGTGCTGATACGTAACCGGGGTCAGGAAGACGGGGGTCTAGCAGGACGCTGCACACAGAGACACTGTTCTATCCAAGAGAAGGCTCCACCACAAAGTCAGCCGGGCGTATAAGTGAAGACAGAGTTAGACTTTGTTTCATACAGGTCAGAAACTCACACAACTGGAGTACGGAGGCCCTACACCTACTCAGTGGGAATACTGGACGTGCATCCTCCACCCTGCCAGCTTCCCGGGACGTGCCTGCAACTACCATCAGTAAAGGTACAGAAAGAGACTTTCGTGTGTGTGTCTGCCTTATTGATCCTGCAACCCCAACACCGCCATATACCCTGAGGGATCCAGTCTTGCCTGTGGAAGACTTAACACCTTGCTGCCCAGTAACAACCCCTCAGTGGATCTACCCTGCAGCGCTGGTCGCAATGACCAGGTACCACAGGTGGCGTCACGAACAAACTGTAAATACTTTAATCCCCTGTAAATATCCCACATTTTATTAGTGAGCGCCCAGGGCCATGGACCGAGCTGTGCTACCCGTGACATCCCCCATTGAAGTGAACGGGCTCGGTGCCGAGTACCCCACAGGCCCTGGCTGAGCGACTCATGTGCATATTTCCTGGCTGTGTGCTCTAGGGTGGCGTTGCCTGCATTTCCTGAGTCTTATAGAGACAGTATGCACATTCCTAAAGTGTTCGCAGCCTGTTACCAAGAGGTACAGGGTACTTAAGGCATCTCCACTAATTATAAGATGCATGAGCAACATACTCTCTCAGTCTCTTGTCTCTGTAACCCTGGGGGCTGTATGCCCAGGCCCGTACCTGTATTCTATGTGTCTTGTTTCTGCTTCTCTGGGGGCTGTATAGCCAGGCCTGAATCCTTCATCCTGAACTTGTTCCCATGTCTGACCTTGTCTGAACTAAGTGGTATACCTGAACCTATTTGTATCCTTGTCTGTAGCCTTCCTTACCCTGCTATGTCTATCCTTGTGTTTACTAATTTTTCTCGCAGAATCTGCACCAGCACCTGTACCTATCTGGTTGTCGCTGCACAACGTTAGTGCCACTGGTGTTCACTTGGTACTTCACTGCAAGTACTTCTGTTTCTCTGGTCGTATGTAAGGTTCTTTGTCTCTGTTGACATGTTCCTTGAAACTCAGTTTTCCGTCGGCCATTTTGCTTTCTGTCTTTCTGCAGCTCTTGCCCTCAGTTAATATGGAGTTTCCAGTTTTCATGTTCCCGCCCTGATTCTTCCCTCTTGCTTCTTAAGCAGCCTCAGCTGAACAATCAGTGCTCCTGAATCAAGCCTCAGTCAGTCTGTGACCTGACTCCTGGAAGCCTTGGACTTGTACTCCAGCTATTCCCTACTGAGGAACCTTGGAACACTTTTGGACTCTGGAAACCTGCTGTTTGGTGAATCCATGTTTGCAGAGGAATTACGGTACAGAGAAGAGATCCTGAACCTGCTTTGGAGATTTATTGTAGTGCTTGAAGTTACTCTGGCCTGCTGTGTCTCCTGTCGCTGTTCCTGCAAACTGTGTGAACTTTTCAGCATGCTTGTATGAAGTAATACAAGTCATTTCATTTCAACCTATGTCTCCTGTGTTTTCCTCGCACCCAAGCACAAGACGCTATAAGAACTGTACACTATACGTGACAAGATTCAGGAGCCAATGTTTAGTGTCTGCCGGGTCTGGGAAAGCCGTGTCTGCTGTGACTGTGGATATCAGATGTCCGTTTAATACCTTATGTGATGACAGTGGTTGTGACTTCTCACAACCATTCCAGGTGAGCGCATTCCCTTAAAATTTTACTCTGGAGTGTTACCACAGGTAAACACTATTGTTTTTTTTGTTTTTTTTTTCCTTTCCTCTTCTCCTTCCAGCACTTCTGCCTTAAAAGATCTGGAAGATGGAGGCCCGCATAAAGGAACTTTGCGGAGTGACTGATACAATCCTTTCAGATGTACAGACTTTAAAAACCCGTTTTGCAAGCCTACAGGACCTCACTAATCATAATTTGCAAGTGTTTGGACAGACTACCCAGGAATTGCGAGCCAGGATTGAGGCTCTAGAGGAACGAGCCCAGGCTCCTGCCATAACCCCAAGTTCTGGGATCCCCAAATTACCTCATTTTCGTTTTGGCGGTGAACGTGAGAAATTCAGGGGATTTATTAATCAATGCAATTTATTTTTCTCTGCACATGCTTCACAATTTCCCACTGAACGATCCAAAGTGCTTACTATAATCATGTTGCTTACCAATAAGGCTTTGATGTGGGCAAAACCTCTGATTGAGACTGAGGATGATTGTTTGAATCACCTTGATGCTTTTATTTCAGCCATGGGGCAGGTGTTTGATGACCCCAATCGAGGTGCAACAGCTGAAGCAGCCATGTTAACTTTGCGCCAAGGTAAGCGTTCAGTAGCCGAATATGCCCTGGATTTCAGGAGATGGGCTCTTGATACCACTTGGGACACTTCCGCTAAAAAATCTATTTTTCGGAAAGGGTTGTCTCCACTGATTAAGGATGAACTTGCTCGTGCCGACCCTCCCACTGCATTAGGTGACTTTATTAACTATTGTATCCGTATTGATGCTCGTCTGACTGAACGCAGACAAGAGAGATGGTTCGAAAATAATCGCACTAACCTTTTACTACCTCCCTCCTCAGCTAAGGAACCTTTGAGTAGGATCACAAGGGAACCAGAACCTGAACCCATGCAGGTGGACTCTTTACAAAGACGGGTTAGTGATGCACGCAAAGAACATCGTATAAAGGAAAATCTATGTTTCTACTGTGGTAAGTCAGGGCACTTCATTATAAACTGCCCCAGCCGTTCTCGTAAGACTACTGCAGCAGTCATTCACTGTGAGTGTTGCGAGAGGAGCTCTGTCATGTCTGAGTCTCAGGCTCCAGAGAGATCTGCTGCAAGAGATCTTGATTTCTCGGACTTAAACTCTGTTAGTTCTGGGGACGATGACGGTATAAACGCTGCAATTTTTCAAGTTTCCTCAGCGGTGTCCCAGCTGAGTTGTAAAAGAAACAATTCTCATTGCTTCCTTTCCATCAAACTCTGGGTTGACTCAGTCTGGGTGTCTAGCTCTGCTATGATCGACTCAGGAGCAAGTGGAAATTTTATGGATATCTCCTTTGCTCTGAAACAGGGGATACGTTCAGTGAAGAAGGCTACTCCAGTACAGATGGAGACTGTGGATGGCTCTCTACTGACTTCTGGACCAGTGGATCAAGAAACAGAGCCTTTGAGGGTCCTTATGGGTAAAGATCATCAGGAGAAAATGTCTTTTATGCTTATCTCTTCTCCCCACTTTCCCATTATTCTAGGGCTACCATGGCTGCAGGCGCAGAATCCTACGATTAACTGGGAGACCAAGGAATTACACTTTCCGGAGAAACAGATGAGTCAAGGAGTTTCAGCTTGCTCTGTTCCTAAAGGAACCATGTCAGTCCCTGAACTACCAGCTGTATACCAGGACTATGTGGATTTATGTGACAAGAAGAACGCTGATCAGCTTCCTCCTCACCGTCCATATGATTGTCCAATTGAATTATTGCCTGGAGCCGAGATACCTTTTGGTAAGATCTACCCCTAGCGGGGCCCGAGCTAAAAGCTTTGAAGGATTATATAGACGAAAATTTAGCCAAGGGCTTCATACGCCCCTCTTCATCTCCCGCAGGTGCACCCATCTTCTTTGTGAAGAAGAAAGATGGATCTCTGAGACCCTGCATAGACTATAGGGAACTCAATAAGGTTACTATTAGAAACCGTTATCCATTGCCTTTAATCCCTGAGTTGTTGGAGAGAGTGCGGCATGCCAAAATTTTCTCTAAACTGGATCTCCGTGGGGCCTATAACTTGGTCCGTATTAGACCTGGGGATGAATGGAAGACTGCTTTCAGGTCACGCTATGGACACTTTGAATATCTAGTTATGCCTTTTGGTCTGAGTACCGCCCCAGCCACTTTCCAACACTTCGTGAATGATATCTTCAGGGATCTCCTAGATACATTTGTGGTGATTTATCTGGATGATATTCTAATTTTTTCTAACTCCACAGAGGAACATCATGGACATGTGAGAATGGTCTTAGAACGCCTAAGACAAAACCATCTCTACATCAAACTTGAAAAATGTGAATTCCATAGGACCGAAATTCAATTTCTGGGGTATGTACTATCTACGCAAGGGATTAGTATGGATGGAAGCAAGACCCAAGCCATCAAGGATTGGCCAATTCCTAGAAATGTGAAGGAGGTGCAGCGTTTCATCGGGTTTGCCAACTTCTATAGACGTTTCATTAAGAATTTTCTGAGGTAGTGTCACCTATCACCCAACTTACCCGGAAACAGTCTAGGTTCTCCTGGACCCCGCAAGCTCAGGAAGCATTTTCCTGTTTAAAGGATAAATTTACCACCGCACCTATCTTAGTACATCCCAACCCCGAGCTTGCCTTCATAATACAGGTGGATGCTTCAGACTGTGCCGTTGGAGCTATACTCTCTCAGAGAACAGGTGAGAAGAATGTCTTGCATCCCTGTGCCTTCTTTTCCCAGCAGTTGTCTTCGGCTGAGAGGAACTACGATGTGGGCAATAGAGAATTGTTGGCCATTATTGCCGCCTTCAAGGAATGGAGACACCTTCTTCAGGGAGCTGCACAGCAAATAGTCGTCCTGACAGACCATCGTAACCTTGAATTTATCAGGTCGGCTAAGTGCCTGACTCCTCGCCAGGCTCGCTGGAATCTTTTCCTAAACCAATTTAATTTTGTCATTTCTTATAGACCAGGATCGCGCAATGGAAAGGCTGATGCACTCTCTAGGATTCATTCAGCAGAGACACGTCCACTTACTCCTCCTAAGACTATTCTTCCTGACTCTAGATTCCTGGGAGTGATTCATAATCAAGACCTACTTAAGGACATCAAGGAAGCATACCATGCGGATTCTTTGTTGGCTCAACCCCCAAGGGACGTAAGTCTTGTCTTTAAGAATGGTGTGTGGATTCAGGGACAACGTCTGTATATACCTGAAACAGTCAGATTGAGATATTGCAACTCATCCACGATTCCAAGATAGCCGGGCATAGGGGAATTCTAAAGACACAAGAATTTCTTTCTCGTTTCTTTTGGTGGCCCACTTACAGGAAAGATGTCTTAAACTATGTCACTTCATGTGAAGTCTGTGCAAGATGCAAAACACCTCGCTCCTCACCAACTGGTCTGTTGCAACCTCTTCCCACCCCGTCCCGCCCGTGGGGATCCATTTCTATGGACTTCATTGTGGAGTTACCAACCTCTCAAGGGAAGAACACCATTCTAGTGGTGGTTGACCGTCTAACAAAGGCAGCTCATTTTATCCCTTGTGTCAGCTTACCCACTGCAAAACAGACATCAGACTTGATGATTAAGAATGTGTTTCGCTTACATGGAGTACCGGATGAGGTCATTTCGGATCGAGGGGTGCAATTCACTTCAAGGTTTTGGCAAAATTTCTGTGCAGCATTGGACATTAAAGTAAACCTTTCTTCTGCTTTTCATCCCCAGACTAATGGACAGACAGAACGAACCAATCAGACCCTGGAGCAGTATCTCCGCTGTTTTATCTGCCACCTACAGGATGATTGGGTGGATCTACTTCCACTGGCTGAGTTCTCTTATAACAACTCTCAGAGCGCCTCCACTAAGCAGTCTCCTTTTTACTCCAATCTAGGTTATCATCCTAACATTCTTCCTTGATTTCCCATAGATACGCCCTTGCCGGCAGTGGCTGAAAGAATCACTTCTTTACAAAAGAATATGGATCTGTGTAGCCCTGGTACACAATACCAGGAGGATGAGTGGAGAGGTAACAGTTAAGGGCTCTTCATAACATCATGTACACTTCTGACACACCCAGCAGGGGTGTGGAAGGGAGTGATTTAGTCAGTCAGTTTCCTGTCCTTGGACAGAGTAGACGTGTCCAGTCTGAGCCTGTTAGCAGTTCAGAAAGTGGAGGCTAGTACAGGTGGTCTAGTTCACCTCAGCCTAGTCAGAGCTGTGCCCCACTGGAAGACAGACTGAGATATCCATTAAGAGTCGAGCAAATCGAAGGGCAAAGTGGAAAGATTATTGAAAAAGTGCTTTTGGCTTGGAGAAGTCCTGCACATTGCTACCGGTTACTGGGGACCGAAGGATCACTATTAGCTACAAGCATAGTGGTAAGAAAACCAGAGATTTACCGGACTTTAGGTCGCGGCAAACAGCCCCAAATAGTCAGTACGTAACAGGAGTCAGGTGGAATAGGGACTTTGAGTCAAGCGCAGACAAAAGTAAGAACCTAGTTTCATCATTTGGAAGGCTCCACCACAAATCTGACCGGGCAGAACAGCTTTGGAATAGCTGGAATTATAGAGGGAACTACGCTTCAGGCTGGTTGTACTCATCATTATTGGACAGTAAAGGAGGCCCCTAACTTGCTTAGCCGTTGCCTCAAAGCTCATCCTCCATCAACCCCATCAGCCTCCCTGGGACCTGCCTTACCATCTTGCAAGTAAAGGTATGGAAAGACGCTGACGGTGTGAGACTGAGTTATTAATTGCATGCCTGCACAATCCCTACCTAACTACCGACCAGAGGGAAGAGTCCCACCTGTAGGGGACCCGACATCTAGCTGCATCACCCTCCCCTCAGAGATCTACAGCAGCGCTGGTATAAATTACCAGAAGACTACAGGTGGCGTCACGAACTGTATATAAATCTATCCCCTGTAAATATACCCCCCAACATACGCCAGACCGCCAGGGCCACAGACCGAGCCACAGCTACCTGTGACAATCCCATAGACTTCTACGGGCTCGGCTCTGAGTACCCCATTGCCCTGGTAACCCACAATTGTGGTGGCGGGTCGACACAAAACTTTGGCGTCACGAACAGGATACGAAACTTGCAGCATTGCGAGCCCTGTGTGCCTGTGGAGTGTTTTGGTGAAAAAGACTGTTGCTGTTGTTTGGCGCCAAATACCGCCATATTTGCCGCCAGATTCGCGCCCTAAGGCGCTGGAGAAGAAGGTGGGCGTACCTGAAAGAGCGCGCAAAGTCTTGGACACGCCCCCGGCTCTGACTCAGCGGCAGGTCCTGCAACAGGAAGTGAACGCTCTGACATCAGAGCGCCTGCGACGAAGGTCCTGTTCTCACTGCGGTGCCTGTGAAGTAGCAGCGTCTGAAACCGGTAGGCTCCGTTTAACCAAGGGGGCGCTAAGATGTCACAACAACCGGCTGACAGTGCGGCCCCGGCCGGAGGCCCCAATCCCGCACCGTCTGGTATTGTAGCGCCAGATGGGGGTGCAGGTCCAGCACCCAGTCCGGTAGTCCCGATCATGCCACTAACGCTCCCATATATGCCTGGGGCGAAATGGCTTCCCCAGTACAGCGGTGAGCCAGGCACCTTAGCAGGCTTCAAGCGGAAGTTATGCAGCCTCCTAGAAATGTACTCCATGCCTGAGAGACAGAAAGCTGCTGTGCTGATAGGGCAACTAATTGGCGCTGCTGAGAGGGAAGTGGAGACTTGGGATACCGTTGATCAGGAGTCGGTACCTGCGATCTTCCTTAAGCTACATGCCATATTTGAAGACCGCACAGAAACGGATCTCCGGATGGCCTTCTATCACTGTTCACAACAGCCAGGTGACAGCATCCGGGACTACGCTTGCCGACTACAGGGAGCCCTGAGAGCCCTCAAGCAGATTAACAATTTAAATGCTATCGATGAGAATAAAATGTTGAAAGAACAATTTATACAGGGATTGAGATCCCAAGAGGAACGCAGAACTGTAAATTGGTGGTCCTTAGATCATCCGGATGCTACCTTTGATGCCCTAAAAGACATGGCAATAAAAGGGCTGCGGCCCCTGGGCAAACCTGAGGTGGCAACCCAACATCATCGGGGTGAAGTCACTCTGGAACCGGCAGAAAACCCCTTTTCCCCGCTAGTGGCCGAAGCCAAGACGCCGGTGACACCTCCTAGTGAATTGGACTGTCTGCGCTCAGAGGTGCGCCAGCTGACTAAAAATCTGGCTGCTGTGATGAGTGCCCTGCAGCTGCGGAAAGAGGAGGAAGGGAAGATCTTGTTAGCTGACTGCCCAGAAGACGTCCCGCGGATGCACCGGAGAAGAAAGAAGACGTCGCCCCCCCGGAGGAGGACAACGCCACCCCCAGGAGCGACCTCTGATCAACACCCAGGAGAATACCCGTCAGGCCCCCTAGACTGGAACCGCAGGTATGTGGGCGGGCGACCCTACCTGTCTATTATTCTAGATGGTATTGCTGTTCCAGCATTGTTAGACACTGGGTCGCAGGTGACCCTAATACCTGATGCCCTATATACCAAGTACTGGTCAATGGACAGTCTTAAACCTCCGAGCCTTGACTTTACCGTGTATGCTTCTAATGGTCTTCCTGTAGAAGTACTCGGGACAAAATGTGTAGATGTAAAAGTGGGCAGAGAGGAGTTGAAAGACCAGGGGCTTCTGGTAGTAAAGACTGTAAATGAGGAGAACGGTTTAAATATAATTTTGGGTACTAACATTATCGGTAATTGTTTGGGAGAAGTTGTGTTCTTGCTCCAACAGCTCGCTGAGATTGCCCGACCAAGGCAGAGAGGAGTAATCCAAAGAGAGATCCGGGCCCTGGTGTGTCAGCAGCAAGCGAAGCTTACAGACGGCGAAATTGGTAATGTACGGGTCACTGACTCGGATCCTATTGTGATACCCCCAATGAGTGAAATGATCATTTGGTGCAGGGCAGCCATAGGTCTGAGAGGACAGAACTACCAAGCTGTAGTAGAACCCCACCATTCAGAACATAGACCTACACTTATGACTGCTAGAGGAGTAGTAGAAGTGGTGAATGGAAGAGTACCGGTACGGCTTCTCAATTGGGGAGATGATGAGGTAAACTTACCCCGTTATGCAACCATTGCTAAACTTCATGCTGTCGACAATAATTCTATTCTCCCGGCTGAGTCCTTAGATTCCTGTCAAATAGCGGAGGACAATGACCCAGCAACTCAGGTGGCGGAATGGTGTCAGCAACTCCATGTTGGGACGGACACCACTCCCGCTCACCAGAAGCAAGGGGTATTACGGGTGGTGCAAGAGTATGCCCAAGTGTTTAGCAAAAATCCACTTGATTTTGGGATAATTAAGGGAGTACAACATCATATCCCTACAGGCAGTCATCCTCCCATCAAAGAGCGGTATAGGCCCATACCTCCAGCTCATTATCAGAAGGCTAAAGAAATGTTGAATGATATGAAGAAAGCTGGGGTGATAAGGGATAGTTGTAGCCCCTGGGCAGCCCCTCTAGTTCTGGTTAAAAAGAAAGATGGTAGTATGAGAATGTGTGTGGATTACAGGCAGGTGAACCGCATAACACACAAGGATGCATACCCGTTACCACGTATAGAGGAATCATTAGCTGCTCTGAAAACGGCTAACTACTTTTCTACCCTTGATCTGACTAGTGGTTACTGGCAAGTGGCTGTGGCTGAGGAGGATCGTGAGAAAACGGCTTTCACCACCCCAATGGGGCTCTGTGAGTTCGACAGAATGCCGTTTGGGCTCAGCAGTGCCCCAGGAACATTTCAGAGAGTGATGGAAAATTGTCTGGGACATCTCAATTTTGAAACCGTGCTGCTATACCTAGACGACGTTATCGTGTATTCCAAGACATATGAGGACCATCTGAAGCACCTGGCAGAAGTATTCGAGTCCCTGTCCAGGTACGGGATGAAATTAAAACCCTCAAAATGCCATCTACTCAAACAGAAGGTACAATACTTGGGGCACATCGTCAGTTCGGAAGGAGTAGCGCCGGACCCAGAGAAAGTCACCGCCATCCAGAAGTGGCCGGAGCCGAAGAACCTTAAGGAAGTGCGACAGTTCCTGGGACTAACGGGTTACTACAGAAGGTTCGTGAAAGATTACACGAAGAAGGCAGCTCCTTTACAGGACCTCCTGGTAGGACAATCCTTAAAGAGCAGAAACCCTCCCTTTAACTGGGGGAAAGAACAGGCTGAAGCATTCCAAAAGATGAAAGAGATCCTTACAGGTGATGAGATCTTAACCTATCCTGATTACAGCCAACCGTTCCTGTTGTACACCGACGCCAGTAATGAAGGTTTGGGAGCAGTTCTCAGTCAGAAGCAGAATGGCCAAGAAAAAGTCATCGCATATGCCAGCAGAAAACTCAGGCCAACTGAAAGGAATCCGGAAAATTATAGCAGCTTCAAGCTGGAGTTTCTGGCGCTGGTCTGGGCCATTACTGAAAGATTTAAGCACTATCTGGCCTCCAATAAGTTCACGGCGTACACAGACAACAACCCGTTAACGCACCTGGAAACCGCCAAGCTGGGCGCCATGGAGCAGCGATGGATGGCTCGGTTGTCCAATTACCAGTTTACTATCAAGTACCGGGCAGGTCGAAAGAATGCTAATGCTGATGCGTTGTCCCGAATGCCGCATGACTCTGATACGGAAGAAGAATCGGACGACCTGGAAGAAATTGAGCTACCTGCGTTCCATCGAAATGGGGTAGTCCACGAGCATCGAGTCCACAGAAAGCAGTATGGTGCAACATTAAATCCTTTACCCCATCACAGCTGGAAAGAGACTCAGGACAGTGATCCAGTGGTCAGCCGCATCAAGGAGTTGTTAAGACAGGAAGGCTCCTCTTTGGAAAAGGAAGCACCTATGTCAGCCAAGCTCCTGTGGAACGAGAAAAGCAGGTTGTTCCTATACCGTGAGAAGTTGTGCAGGAGATACGTCAACCCCAGAACCCATGAGATGGTCTGGCAAATCGTGGTCCCCAAGGCAGACGTCCCAATGGTGTTGGAAGCATACCACGATCAAGCAGGACACTTTGGCTGGAGAAAGCTGGAGACCCTGTTGAGATGCCGGTTCTACTGGGTAGGGATGCGCAGCTCCATCGAGAGGTGGTGTCGGAACTGTGGACCCTGTGGTCTCAGAAGAAAGGACTATGGTAGTCAGAAGGCACCCCTGCAACCTATCCGGACGACTCGTCCCCTGGAGATTGTGGCCCTGGACCACGTCAAACTGTCGCCAAGTAGATTTGGATACTCATACGCCTTGACCATGGTGGACCATTACTCCAGATTTCTGGTGGTTGTTCCAGTTAAGGACCAGACCGCAGTGACGGCAGCGAAGACCTTTCAAGCAAGCTTCTGCAGACCGCATGGGTATCCGGAGCAAGTATTAACCGATCAGGGACCTGCTTTCGAAGCTGATTTATTCAAGGAATTCTGTCACATGTACGGGTGTAAGAAAATTAGAACAACACCATATCACCCTCAAACCAACGGTCTTTGCGAAAAAATGAACCATATTGTCCTTGACTTGTTGAGATCCATACCGTTGGAAGACAGGAATCGATGGCCGGATTTACTACCTGATTTGGTTGATTTGTATAACCATATACCTGTAAGTTCAACTAACTGCACTCCAGCTTATCTTATGAGAGCAAGGCCCGGAAAACTACCAATGGATCTAGAACTTGGAGTGGTAGAACCGGAGGCAGACGACGCCGTTGAAAACTGGGACATCAATCGGCAAGAGCAATACAGAAGAGTGCAAGTCTGCGTGGAGGAAAGTCTCAACAAGGCACGGGGAAAACAGGAAGATGTTTACAACAGAAATGCTCCTGCCAAGCCTTTGATGCCTGGAGAGGTAGTATTAAAAAGGAAAAGGAAGATGCACAAATTGGATAACCAGTGGGAGCAAGAACCCTACGTCGTACAAGATTCTAAATATGACAACAGAAAAGTTTGTATCGTCAGTAAGGACGGAGGAAGAACAACAACCACTGTGTCCAGAGACCATTTGAAATTGTGTCCAGAACCCTTAAAGCGTTGTGAAAAGAACCCTGTCATCAATCAAGGAGAAAGAAAGGAAGAGGTCATACACACCGATCTGGGAGATTTTCCTGCGGATTGGCCTAGACTGGGAGATGCTGTAATAGTTCCGGTGTTGCAGTTTTATCAGCCACAAGAGGAAGTTTTACCTCCAGTTGTGCCCGTGGTGTCAGTCGAGCCCGTTCAGGAGTTACCCATTCCAGCAACACCTCAACCTATGGAATCTCAAGAAGGATCATCTGAAGCAGCGCCCCATACTATGGGATCCCCTGGTGAAGCTTACTCACACCGCCCAGCCATCAGTACGCTTGCCAGATCCATAGAAAGATTGAGGCAGTTCTATAGTTTGCCGTTACGCAGTGCAGACAGATCGCAACTTGATATACCTGAAGCTACACCACGTAGATCAGAGCGAACCACCAAAGGGAAGTTACCCATTAGATATCAGCAGTAGTTATAACGAATTAATGTGAATACTGTAAAAAGTCTATATATATATGTGTTTTTTCCCTATTATGTCTTATAATGGTCTCAGAGGCTGAGGACTGAGCCAGCCCAAAAACTGTATCCTGTAAATAGTTGCACTTTGTGCCTTTTTAATGGTTTCACATGAAACCTTGACTTACCTCTGAACAGAAAACCCGTGTGGTGTGGCACTGAGTGAGGTCTGCATTTGGATGTCCTGCAGCCCACCCAGGACCCACGTTGAAGGTTTGGTGCGGGTCCTTCACAAGCATATTGTCTATTTATATGAAAATGTTATTTAATATTTGTATTTCTCTATAATGTTATTGTTTTGCAACGTTCAAGACATCCTCACCTCCCGGATGGGACGAATTACTGTTTAATTTGATGTTTTCATGCATAAACAAAAATGTCTCTTTATATTTTACAGCCCGGGAGTGCTGTCGTTTACCATGGGGGAATGTGTAGCCCTGGTACACAATACCAGGAGGATGAGTGGAGAGGTAACAGTTAAGGGCTCTTCATAACATCATGTACACTTCTGACACACCCAGCAGGGGTGTGGAAGGGAGTGATTTAGTCAGTCAGTTTCCTGTCCTTGGACAGAGTAGACGTGTCCAGTCTGAGCCTGTTAGCAGTTCAGAAAGTGGAGGCTAGTACAGGTGGTCTAGTTCACCTCAGCCTAGTCAGAGCTGTGCCCCACTGGAAGACAGACTGAGATATCCATTAAGAGTCGAGCAAATCGAAGGGCAAAGTGGAAAGATTATTGAAAAAGTGCTTTTGGCTTGGAGAAGTCCTGCACATTGCTACCGGTTACTGGGGACCGAAGGATCACTATTAGCTACAAGCATAGTGGTAAGAAAACCAGAGATTTACCGGACTTTAGGTCGCGGCAAACAGCCCCAAATAGTCAGTACGTAACAGGAGTCAGGTGGAATAGGGACTTTGAGTCAAGCGCAGACAAAAGTAAGAACCTAGTTTCATCATTTGGAAGGCTCCACCACAAATCTGACCGGGCAGAACAGCTTTGGAATAGCTGGAATTATAGAGGGAACTACGCTTCAGGCTGGTTGTACTCATCATTATTGGACAGTAAAGGAGGCCCCTAACTTGCTTAGCCGTTGCCTCAAAGCTCATCCTCCATCAACCCCATCAGCCTCCCTGGGACCTGCCTTACCATCTTGCAAGTAAAGGTATGGAAAGACGCTGACGGTGTGAGACTGAGTTATTAATTGCATGCCTGCACAATCCCTACCTAACTACCGACCAGAGGGAAGAGTCCCACCTGTAGGGGACCCGACATCTAGCTGCATCACCCTCCCTCAGAGATCTACAGCAGCGCTGGTATAAATTACCAGAAGACTACAGGTGGCGTCACGAACTGTATATAAATCTATCCCCTGTAAATATACCCCCCAACATACGCCAGACCGCCAGGGCCACAGACCGAGCCACAGCTACCTGTGACAATCCCATAGACTTCTACGGGCTCGGCTCTGAGTACCCCATTGCCCTGGTAACCCACAATTGTGGTGGCGGGTCGACACAGATCTTCTAAAGGAAAATCTAGAATTGGCTCAGGAAAGGTACAAGAAAGCAGCAGATAAATTTCGTAAACCTGCACCAGCTTTCAAGGTAGGAGATTTGGTCTGGCTGTCAACCAGAAATCTTAAATTAAAGATTCCATCGTCTAAATTGGGACATAAGTACATTGGACCTTATAAGATCAATAAGATTATAAGTGCTGTTGCTTGTCGTCTTCAACTGCCCAGAACTATGAGAATCCACCCTGTCTTTCATGTATCCCTACTAAAGGCTGCAACACCCAATACGTTTCCTGGACGTTCTTCTCCTTGCCCTGACCCAGTGCTGGTCGATGGTCAGGAAGAATTTATGGTGGAAAGGATTCTAGATTCCAGGTTGTACAGAAATCAGTTGCAATATTTGATTAAATGGCAAGGCTACCCAGTGGAGGACAACTCATGGGAACCAGTCAATAATGTAAATGCTCCTCGCCTGCTCCGCCAGTTTCATCAGAGGTACCCTGACAAGCCTGGTCTGAGGTCATCGGAGGTTGTCCCTAAGGGGGGAGTAATGTAAGGTTCTTTGTCTCTGTTGACATGTTCCTTGAAACTCAGTTTTCCGTCGGCCATTTTGCTTTCTGTCTTTCTGCAGCTCTTGCCCTCAGTTAATATGGAGTTTCCAGTTTTCATGTTCCCGCCCTGATTCTTCCCTCTTGCTTCTTAAGCAGCCTCAGCTGAACAATCAGTGCTCCTGAATCAAGCCTCAGTCAGTCTGTGACCTGACTCCTGGAAGCCTTGGACTTGTACTCCAGCTATTCCCTACTGAGGAACCTTGGAACACTTTTGGACTCTGGAAACCTGCTGTTTGGTGAATCCATGTTTGCAGAGGAATTACAGTACAGAGAAGAGATCCTGAACCTGCTTTGGAGATTTATTGTAGTGCTTGAAGTTACTCTGGCCTGCTGTGTCTCCTGTCGCTGTTCCTGCAAACTGTGTGAACTTTTCAGCATGCTTGTATGAAGTAATACAAGTCATTTCATTTCAACCTATGTCTCCTGTGTTTTCCTCGCACCCAAGCACAAGATGCTATAGGAACTGTACACTATACATGACATCGTGTCTGCTCTCTCTTTGCCTCAGTGGCTCTGCTCTGCTCCTCTTTGCCTCAGCAGCTGTGCTCTGCTCCTTCTTTGCCTCAGTGGCTCTGCTCTGATCCTTCTTTGCCTCAGTGGCTCTGCTCTGCTCCCGTCCCGCATCCTGTGGCTCTGCTCTGCTTCCGTTCTGCATCTGTGGTTTTGTTCTTCCAGTCTGAACTGGTTCTTACCTGTTCCTATATCCCACTCGTACCAGCCAGTGTTCCTGTCCTTCCCGAAACAGTTCCTGTCCCTCCAGTCTGAACTGGTTCCTATCTGTTCCTTTATCCCACTCGTACCTGTTACAGATCTGCAACTAAGGAATAGGACAGGAGGGAAAGAAGCTGACCCTGCACTGGGACTAGACTCGATCTCTACGATGGAGCGGGCGACCTATTCCTTGAGAATAGACCCACCGACGTTTCCTAGTCTAGACTCGAGCGAAGACCTGAAGGAGGGGGGAAGGGGATCCCTTAAACATCTAGGGACTGGGAACAAAACACTGGTAACCTCCTAGCAGGGAAATAGAGGAAGCTGCAGAAACAAAAGGAAAAAACAAAAAGACTAAGCAAGCAGAACTAGAGTTTCCAGAACTGTACAAGGTATAACACAAAGCTATTAAAGCTCCTAGCCAGAACTCAAGCGGATTAACACTGATGTCCAGCAATGACTGGGAGGCAGGTGCAGGGTAATAAAGGGTGATACAATCACGTGACCAATGACAAGTCCTGCACCAGGGGAAAAAGACCAGCAGCCAGAAACCACAACAAGATGGCTGATGGTCAAACTAAACAGATTCTAACAGTACCTCCCCTTTTATGAGGATCCTCTGGATCCTCTTGGCCGAGCCTTATTCGGAAATCTCCTGTGAAAAGCCTTAATCAGCCTTGAGGCCTAGACATCCTCAGCTTTCACCCAGGAATTATCCTCGGGACCGAAACCCTTCCAGGACACGAGATACTGCAACCTTCCTCTGTGCCACTTGGAATCCAATATGCGTGAAATCTCAAACTCGCCATCTTCATCAATTGGAGGAACAGTTGGCATCGCCTCCTTATCTGGCGTGTCAACTTTCTTCAGTGAAGATACATGAAAAACTGAATTAATTCTCCAGGACAAGGGTATGTCTAATCTCACAGCTGCAGAGTTGACAACCACTTTGAAGGGTCCTACAAATTTAGGCCCCAGTTTTTTAGAAGGGATCTTCAAACGCAGATTCCTAGAGGACAACCAGACCAGATCCCCAACTGCGAATAACGCCTCCCTTCTTTTCCTGTCAAAATATTTCTTAGACCTCCTAGTCGCCTCTTTCAGATTATGGCGTACAGTGGTCCAAACCCTTTCCAAACTTCCAGAAAAACTCTCCTCCTCAGGCATAGCCGCCCCAATCTATGAAAATGGACCGAAAGATGGATGTCTTCCTGTACAGCAAAAAAAAGGAGAACACCCAGCCGAGGCAGACGTATGATTATTAAAAGCAAACTCGGCTAGTGGTAGATATTCCGACCACACCTCCTGATTGTCTGCTACAAAATATATCAAAAACTGCTCAACGTCCTGGTTCTTCCTTTTGGTCTGTCCATTGGACTCCCGATGATAACCTGACGAAAATGACAAATGAACCTTTAATCTGTTACAAAAAGCATGCCAGAAGCGAGCCACAAACTATGGTCCTCTGTCGGAAACAATGTCCATGGGAACACAATGGAACCTGACAATCTCTTTCACAAATGCCTTAGCTAGAGTCTTGGCGCAGGGTAATTTATTGAACGGGACCAGATGACACATTTTACTAAACCGGTCCACAACAACCCAGATGACAGAAAAACCCTCAGAAACCGGCAGATTGGTGATAAAATCCATAGCAAGATGCGTCCATGGCGAGCTAGGAACCTCCAAAGGGCACAGCAATCCTGCAGCCGGGGCATGAGAGGCCTTCGACCTAACGCACACCGTACACTGACGCACCCACTTGATGATTTCTCTATGCCACCCTGGCCACCAGAAACTTCGATCGATTGACTTTCTAGTTTCCGAAATCTCTGGATGACCCGCCAGCCGAGACTCATGACATTCAGCAAATAAAGCTCTCCTCAAGGCTTTGGGCACAAATAATTTACCATACGGAGTGTTTGTTGATGCAGAATTCTGGGCTTCTAGGATGCTATTCTCCAACTCAGAACCCAATGCTGCCACCACCACCTCTCTCTGCAAAATACATTCCTCCTTCTCAGTAATAACTGCTGAAGAGAAACTACGAGGCAAAGCATCCGCTTTAACATTCTTTGTGCCAGGGATATATGTTACGGAGAAATGGAACCGGGCAAAAAACAGTGCCCACCTAGCTTGACGGGCATTCAAACGTTTAGCAGCATCCAGATATATCAGATTTTTATGATCAGTAAAAACCTGTATCGGATGTCTAGCCCCCTCCAAAAAATGTCGCCAATGCTCAAACGCGAGCTTAATAGCCAGTAACTCTCGGTTCCCAATATCATAGTTGAGCTCACTCTCCGAAAATTTTTTAGAAAAGAAAGCACAGGGATGCACCCCATCCTCTCCCTCCTTTGACAGAACTGCCCCCACTCCTACTGATGAGGCATCAACCTCTACCAGAAAAGGTTTGGTCTCATCTGTCTGGATCAAAACAGGAGCAGAGCTAAACCTCTCCTTGAGATGCTCAAAAGCCTCCACAGCCTCAGTGGACCATAGGACAGTATTAGAACCCTTCTTGGTGAGATCAGTTATGGGTTTAGCGATAACAAGAAAATTCTTTATGAATTTTCTATAATAATTGGCAAACCCTAAAAATCTTTGGACAGACGATAAACATTCAGGCCTAGGCCAATCCAGTACTGCCTGAACCTTCACCGGGTCCATCTCAAAGTCATCACTGGAGACCAAGTAACCCAAAAAACTCATTTTCTGTATCGCAAACTCGCACTTCTCCAATTTAGCAAAGAGGTTGTTTCTGTTAAAAATCTGTAGAACTTTGCGGACTCTCTGCCAATGTGACTCCAGGTCAGCTGAATAGATCAAAATATCGTCCAAATAAACAATAACACTCCTACCGATCAACGGCCTCAGAATGTCACTAATGAAATTTTGAAAAAATGTAGGCGCATTAGTAAGGACAAAAGGCATCACCAGATACTCAAAATGACCCTCAGGGGTATTAAAGGCTGTCTTCCATTCATCACCCTCCTTCACCTGCAGCAAATTATATGTGTTGTGAATGTTTTAGAAATGAATTCTGAGCAGAAGCTCCCTCTGGTGGTTACAAACAGTACTGAACCATTCAATGAGGATTGGCAATCAGGGATCACAGACTGGCTGGATATAAGGGAGGTTCCCTAACATCATGGTTGCCGGTGATCAATTGTTCTTGTCTCAATGTTGTTTCCTGGTTCACTTGGAAGCTTGCTGAGTCTTGCCTCTTCTCCTGCTCTCAGATAAGATATTTCCTGTTTTTTGTTTTTGTGCTTACCATTTGCATATTTCTCTGCATTTCTGTGAGGTTAGCCAGGTTCCTCTCATTTCCTCTGGAGCCACTGTTATTTGTTCATTTGCCTTTTCCAGTTTTTTCAGTGGCTGCGGCTTAGTTTTGTTACACCAGAGAACTAATTTAGGTGGTAGAGGTCGTGTGATCTCAGGTGTTTTTGCAATTAGTAGCGTTGGCATTTTTTTAGGGTTTTTTTGGATTGCAGTAAGTATCCTTCCTATCCTTTTCTGTCTAGGCAGATTGGGCCCCAACGTTTGCTCATACAAATTTTCTGTCTGTGTCTGTATTTCCTCTTGTCTAACCGCCATTACATGTTTGGGGGCTTCCTATGTTCTTTGGGGATCTGCTCCGGGGCAGATAGCTTTCCTCTTTCTATCTTTAGGTGTAGTTAACCTCTCAGGCTGTGACGAGGCGTCTAGGACCAACGTAGGAACGCTCCACGGCTGCCGTTAGTTGTGGAGGTTAGTCAGGGTACTGCAATCCAGTAGATTCCAACCTCTCTGGTGTATTGCCGTTTTTGCCTGCTCTCCTCAGCTACCAAAACATAACAGGGAGGGAAAAAAAAAGTATTAATAGTAAAACTCTAAAAAACAACAAGGTTGACAAGAAGAAAAAACCCTTGTTACTAAAACAGCTAATTAAAAACAGAAATGAGGTGGAAAAACTGATTGCAAAATGATAAAAACAAAAAGAAAAATACTTTTTAAGTCTTTTGTCTGGTAGCTTAGGCTTTATCCTCCCACCCTCAGGAATGTCCTCTCGCTGCTGCTGACACTTCCCTCCTCCCTTATATCTCTGCTTGCTGTGTCTACAGACACTGAAATCACGTATCAAAAAAAAAAGGTTATCCCTCAGAATAGAAAAAAATGAACACAGCTCAGTCTGAATGCCTGAGAATTTTCACGCTACAGCCTGTAGCTAAAAATTAGTTCAAAAAGACCAAAACCAAGAAACAGATGTGACAACGTGATTAGCAGAGGGGGGGTCAAAGGGACTTTAGCCTGCAGCCAGCAGTGAATGAGGAAGTGACAGAGCGTACTGTCATGTATAGTGTACAGTTCCTATAGCGTCTTGTGCTTGGGTGCGAGGAAAACACAGGAGACATAGGTTGAAATGAAATGACTTGTATTACTTCATACAAGCATGCTGAAAAGTTCACACAGTTTGCAGGAACAGCGACAGGAGACACAACCTCTAGTTGTGGTGGTTAGTCAGGGTACTGCAATCTCTCTTTTTCCAACTGCTCTGGTGTATTTCCTTTTTGCCTGCTCTCCTCAGCTACCAAATCATAACAGTATCACCGGCCCAAACTGAAAATTATATGGTACTCACAGAAGGGAAAAATAGTAAAAAGGAAAAAAAAAAGGGGAGTTGTCAGATTTTTTTTTTCTCTGTTTGTTGCATTTTTCCCTCTTTTTCTCTGGGTGCTGAGGAGAATTTTTTTTTTCTCTCAATGGAGTTTGCACAGTTGTCTGGCCATGTGGATCAGCTTGCCACTGAAGTTCGGAGTATTGCTACCTATCTTGCAGGGTTGCAGGTTGTGGAACCTAGGATCCCCATGCCAGATTTGTTTTTGGGGGATCAAGCTAAATTTCTGAATTTCAAAAATAACTGTAAGTTGTTTTTTGCCTTAAAACCTAAGTCCTCAGGGAACGCAGCACAGCAGGTTCAAATTGTCATCTCTCTCCTGCGCGGCGATCCTCAGGATTAGGCTTTTTCCCTGACACCTGGGGACCCTGTTTTGAGTAATGTTGATGCATTTTTTCTGGCTCTGGGGTTATTGTACGATGAACCTAATGTCACTGATCAAGCTGAAAAAACCTTTTTGGCATTAAATCAGGGGCTTGAGGACGCTGAGTTGTACTGTCAGAAATTCCGAAAGTGGGCAGTCCTGACCAAATGGAATGATGATGCTTTGGCAGCCCTTTTTCGGAAGGGTCTGTCAGAGAAAGTAAAAGATGTTATGGTGGGTTTCCCTGCTCCCTCTGGTCTCAATGATTCTATGTCATTAGCGATTCAAATTGACAGACGTTTATGTGAGCGTAGAGGTATGCGTGAAATAGTGTTGCCTTGTGAACCAGCTTCTGAACTCATGCAGTGTGATAGAGTGGCTTCTGGGGCACAGCGTCATGAGTTTCGAAAACGCAATGGGTTATGTTTCTACTGTGGTGATGCCTCTCATGCTATTTCAGTCTGCCCTAAGCGGGGAAGACGTTTTGCATGCTCAGTTGTCTTGGGTAGTGTTCAGACTAAATTTCTGTTGACTGTTACCCTGATTTGCTCCCTGTCCACATTTTCTGCTCAGGCTTTTGTTGATTCGGGAGCAGCTATTAACCTGATGGATTTTGATTTTGCTAAACGTTGTGGGTTTCCCTTGATACCCCTACGGAAGTCTATTCCCCTACTGGGGATTGATTCTACCCCTTTGGCTGAGAATAAACCCCAGTTCTCTACTTAGGTGATAATGAGGGTTGAACCTGATCATCAGGAGAGTTGAAAATTATTGGTGCTGTATAATCTGCTTGACATTATTGTACTAGGTTTCCCTTGGTTACAATCTCATAATCCTGTTTTGGATTGGAAATCTGTGTCTGTAACCAGTTGGGGTTGCCAATGTGTTAATTCCAACACTCCTGTTTTTTCTGCCTCTCCCAGGCTCAGGATGTTCCTGACTTTTTGACTGATTTTTCTGATGTGTTTAGCGAAAGTAAATCTGCATCCTTGCCCCCCCCATAGGAGCTATGACTGCGCTATTGAATTAGTGCCTGGTAGTAAATTCCCTAAAGGTCGCCTTTTTAACTTGTCTGTACCTGAACATGACACTATGCGGTCTTATATCAAGGAGTCATTGGAGAAGGGTCATATCAGACCATCCTCTTCACCCTTGGGTGCCGGTTTTTTCTTTGTGGCTAAAAAGGATGGTTCATTAAGGCCGTGTATTGATTATCGTCTCTTGAACAATATCACTGTGAAATATCAATATCCGTTACCCTTGATTTCTGACCTGTTTTCCAGGGTGAAAAGTGCTACTTGGTTTACCAAGCTTGACCTCAGGGGGGCGTATAACCTTATTCGCATTAAGCACGGGGATGAATGGAAGACGGCGTTTAATACCCCAGAGGGGCATTTTGACTACCTAGTGATGCCCTTTGGGCTCACTAATGCTCCTTCCGTCTTCCAGTCCTTCATGAATGACATTTTCAGGGATTTTGTGGATAAATTTCTGATTGTTTATTTGGATGATGTCTTGATTTTTTCCAATGACTGGGACTCTCATGTGAAACATGTTCGGACTGTGTTCCAGATTTTGAGAGAGAATGCTCTGTATGTGAAGGGATCAAAGTGTCTTTTTGGCGTACAGAGGATCTCATTTCTGGGATTCATTTTTTCCCCATCTGTTATTGAAATGGACCCGGTCAAGGTTCAGGCCATCTGTGGTTGGGTCCAACCTACTTCATTAAAGGCTCTTCAGAGATTCTTGGGTTTTGCCAATTTTTATCGTAAATTTATTGGTAATTTCTCTGTTATTGTTAAACCATTGACTGATTTGACCAAAAAGGGTTCTGATGTGGTGAATTGGCCTCCTGAGGCAGTCTCTGCGTTTCAGGAACTTAAGCAGAGATTCACTTCTGCTCCTGTTCTACTGCAGCCTGATGTTTCTCTGCCATTTCAGGTGGAGGTTGATGCCTCTGAAATTGGGGCAGGTGCCGTTTTGTCCCAAAGAGATCCAGAGACCTCTAAAAGTAACCCTTGTGCCTTTTTCTCTCGAAAATTTTCTCCAACTGAACGTAATTATGACGTGGGTAATCGGGAGTTATTGGCCATGAAGTGGGCTTTTGAAGAGTGGAGACATTGGCTGGAGGGAGCCAAACATCAGGTGGTGGTCCTCACGGACCATAAGAATCTGGTTTATCTGGAATCAGCCAAGCGACTTAATCCTAGACAGGCCAGGTGGGCCTTGTTTTTCACACGTTTTAATTTTGTGGTTTCCTTTCTTCCTGGCACTAAGAATGTTAAGGCGGATGCCCTCTCGAGGAGTTTCCTTGCGGACTCTCCTGAGTTATCTGATCCTGCTGTTATTTTGAAAGAGGGTGTAGTTCTTTCCGCCATCTCGCCCAATTTGAGACTGGCTCTGGAAGGGTGTCAGGAGGATAAACCCGAGCGCTGCCCTGTTGGGAAATTGTTTGTCCCAGACCGATGGAAAAGGAGTGTGATGTCTGAGATTCATTGTTCCGCGTTGGCCGGTCATCCCGGAATTTTTGGTACCAGAGACTTGGTTAGTCGGTCCTTTTGGTGGCCTACTTTGTCTCGTGACGTCAGGGAATTTGTGCAGTCCTGCGGAACTTGCTCTCGCTCCAAGCCTTGCTCTCGCTCTAGTGGTTTGTTGATGCCATTGCCTGTGCCCAAGAGACCATGGACCATATCTCTATGGATTTCATTTCCGACCTCCCTGTTTCTCAGAGAATGACCGTTATCTGGGTGATTTTTGATAGGTTTTCCAAAATGATACATCTTGTGCCATTACCTAAGTTGCCTTCCTCCTCCGAATTGATGCCTTTGTTCCTTCAGCACGTGGTTCGGTTACACGGCATTCCTGAGAACATTGTGTCTGACAGAGGAGTCCAGTTTGTTTCCAGATTTTGGAGGACTTTTTGTTCTAAACTTGGTGTTCAATTGTCTTTCTCCTCGGCTTTTCATCCTCAGACCAATGGACAAACTGAGAGAACAAACCAGACATTGGAGACTTATCTGAGATGCTTTGTGTCTGCTGATCAAGATGACTGGGTCTCTTTTTTGCCTTTGGCTGAGTTTGCTCTTAATTATAGGGCTAGCTCTGCCACTTTGATGTCTCCATTTTTCTGCAATTTTGGGTTTCACCCTCGATTTTCTTCGGGACAGACGGAGGCTTCTGTCTGTCCAGGTGTTGACTCTGTTGTGGAGCGTATGCAGCAGATTTGGGACCAGGTAGTGGAGAGGTTGTCCCTCTCACAGGAGAGGGCCCAGCGGTTTGCCAACCGGCATAGGACTGATGGTCCTCGGTTTGAAGTGGGGGACTTGGTCTGGTTGTCCTCAAGAAATATCCCTATGAGAGTTGCATCTCCTAAGTTTAAGCCTAGGTTCATTGGACCTTATAAGGTCATGGAGATTCTTAATCCTGTTTCCTTTCGTTTACCTCTTCCAGGAACATTTAAGATCCATAAAGTGTTCCACAAGTCCTTATTGAAGAGGTTTGTCGAGCCAGTGGTTCCTATGGCTGCGCCTCCTGACCCTGTTTTGGTTGAGGGCAATCTGGAGTATGTGGTTGAGAAAATATTGGATTCTCGTTTTTCTAGACGGAAACTCCAGTATTTGGTTAAGTGGAGAGGTTATGGTCAGGAGAACAATTCTTGTGTGTTTGCTTCGGACATCCATGCTAGGAGACTGATCCGTGCGTATCACAGAGCTCATCCTGACCAACCTGGTTGCATAAATGAGGGTTCGGTGACCCCTCCTCAAGGGGGGGGTACTGTTGTGAATGTTTTAGAAATGAATTCTGAGCAGAAGCTCCCTCTGGTGTTTACAAACAGTACTGAACCATTCAATGAGGATTGGCAATCAGGGATCACAGACTGGTCTGATATAAGGGAGGTAGTAGCGTTGGCATTTTTTAGGTTTTTTTTGGATTGCAGTAAGTATCCTTCCTATCCTTTTCTGTCTAGGCAGATTGGGCCCCAACGGTTGCTCATACTATTTTCTGTCTGTGTCTGTATTTCCTCTTGTCTAACCGCCATCACATGTTTGGGGGCTTCCTATGTTCTTTGGGGATCTGCTCCGGGGCAGATAGCTTTCCTCTTTCTATCTTTAGGTGTAGTTGACCTCTCAGGCTGTGACGAGGCGTCTAGGACCAACGTAGGAACGCTCCACTGCTGCCTTTAGTTGTGGTGGTTAGTCAGGGTACTGCAATCCAGTAGATTCCAACCTCTCTGGTGTATTGCCGTTTTTGCCTGCTCTCCTCAGCTACCAAATCATAACATATATGCCCCATGAAGGTCAATTTTAGAGAACCACTTAGCTCCGGTTAGTTGGTTATACAAATCGAGAATTAGTGGCAACTGGTAAGGATTACGCACAGTGATCTTATTAATCTCCCGAAAATCCAGACACGGTCTAAGGCCCCCATCCTTCTTTTAGACAAAAATAAAATCCTCCAGCCACAAGAGACTTAGAGGGTCTTATATGGCCTGCAGCCAAACTAGTCTGTTTTTTTACTTTGTTGTTATATCTGCACAATCTGAATTGATTGTTGCATCAAGCCTTTCCCAGCACAATTTTATATGGTTGCACATTTTTATAATTAATTTTTGTCACTAGTATATAATTGATATGGAGCGTCTATGGGCTATTATCATTTTAATATAATTGATGGTTGTATCACGCCTTTTTAGCACAATCTTATATGGTTGCACTATTATACATAATATTTTTTCACTAGCACATAACTGATATGGAGCATTTACAGGCTATTATCATCTTAATATAGAGGCCTGTGTAACACTTCAAATAATTCTAGCACAATTTTATTGGTTGCACCATATTTAAATTTTTTCACTCAGGTATAATTGATTTTTTATATGTTTGATTATGTCTATATGTGCCCTTAATTATAATTATATTATTATATTACCCTTAGCCGCTTTTTTGAGCTTCCCTCTTCAGAGTGAATATATTGAGCCCTCAGTGCTGTGTGCGCATGCCTGGATTTTATTCCACTCGGAGCTTCCCGATGCGTGCCACGTGACTGTCTTGCATCCTACGTTGCATAGCAACGAGGGTCAGCATGCGTTCCAGGCGCGTAGGAGGAAGCGTCCTTATTGAGGGGTGGTGTTACATTCACCCATGCGCCGTCTTATAACCCAGCACTAGTTTAGTTTGGGGCATCTGATTTGTTAGCGCTCTATATAAAAACCACATCCGGAGCTAGATGAAACCACGCCTCCTGACGAAGTTATTTCGAAACGTGCATAGTGGCGCCGGGCTCGGGGAACACTGCTTACAGTCTTATCCCAGTAAGTATCCTTACCGTTACTCGCTTCCATTTTCGGTGCTTATTCAGTCCTATAGACTTTCATGGCAGCTGTATTACGTAATTGTTTAGCGTCTGTGATTATAATCTTGGAGGCTTGTTTGGCACCTTTTGCACTTTATGGATGTTACATATTGGCATGAGCATTTTGTTTAAATCATTATTGTACTTCTTGAAATGATGACCAAGGAACACAAACTGGAGATATTTATTGCATTCAGTTATGTACCATTCAGTAATAGCAGTGTACATATGTTATACTTATTTTTTTCCCCTTTAATGTATCTGGCCTATCTGGTGCTCCATATTTTTATGTATATTTAATTTATTCATGTAATAAAGTTTGAATAATTTTTCAAGAAAACTCTGGAAACTCCCTTTTTCTCACTCCTTTGGCATATGGTTTGAATTAGGTGTTTCAATTGTATTATTAGTATTTATTGAGTTATTGGACTGTGACTGGTCCTTTGAATTTGTAATAAGGAATTATTGGATATTTTTCTTCTGTACTTGCCTACATTCCTAATGTGTCCCCAGCCTATGTCACGGGGCAGTAGAAGGAAAACGGGATGAGGAACCTGGGCCCCTGAACTTCCCCTAAGGCTAAGGGAGGGCCCTGTCTTTCTTTAACTTGGGAGTACATTTGAAGGTAGTGAGGCCCAAGTCACCGACCTGTCTCTATCTCCTGTTTAACCCTGAGCTAAACCCCCAACCACCTCCCCAGGAGGTGAGACAGGGAATAAAGTAAATTACATCGATATTACAAAAAGGAAAGACAGACACCTAGGGGTTAAATCAACTAAACAACAAACACTTAGCTTTCTCTGCTGCAATGCACCGCACAGCAGAGTAAGGCAGCAAATCAGGGAAACAGCAGAAGTACCACTGCGCTCAGCAAGCTCCTGACTCTAGCTTGGTTGGTCTCCAAAAGCAGTAGTATCACCAACAGTCAGCTGACGCCTCAGGTGACCTTTTAAAGGATGGTGGGAGTGGTCACCGCCTTCTCCTGACAATTCAGCAGCAATGTAATTACACCAGCGGCCTGAAAGGAAAAAGGTTTAAATATAGAAAGCAAAACCTGCTACAGATCCCAAAGTGGATCATGACAGCCAGGGGCGTAACTAGGAACGGCAGGGCCCCACAGCAAACTTCACAATGGGGCCCCCCCCCACGCGCGTTGCCAATTCCGGTCTACCCAAGTTGTGTTAAGAAAGATACCTTTATTATCCAAAATTAGAGGTTTTTGGACTAATGATAGTGAAATAACAGAAAAGAACCAACTCCCAGGAAGCAACTGAGGTAGTGATGAAGGTAGGCTTTCTCCAGAGTAAATGTGTGAAGAAACTTGTAATCCAGCCTGCAAATTGCTTTCAAAACAGATGATTTATTCAGTAGAACAACAGTCCGGTATACAGAATAATCTAAGATTGTTCTGTATACCGTACTTTTGTTCTACTGAATAAATCATCCATTTTGAAAGCAATTTATGGGCTAGATTACAAATTTCTTCTTCACAAGAATAATGCAACATAATTACCTTATTCAGCAGTTTCCTGGGGCCCTAGGCCCCTGATGGGGCCTGCAGTTTCCTGGGGCCCTAGGTCCGTAATGGGGCCTGCAGTTTCCTGGGACCCAAGGCCCCTAATGGGGCCTGCAGTTTTCTCTGGACCTAGGCCCCTAATGGGGCCTGCTGCTTCCTTTGGAACTAGGCCCCTAATGGGGCCTGCTGTTTCCTAGGGCCCCAGTAGGGGCCTGCTGCTTCCTGGGGCCTCTAATGCGGCCCGCTGTGTCTTGGGGCCTGAGCCCCCTGATACACTCACACCTCCCCCCTCCGCTCTCCCCCCTCTCCTCAAGTGCCGGGACGGGAAGCTGCGGCTGCCCCGTCCCTGTAATAGAGAGTCAGACTCAGCAAGCATACTTACCAATCTGCCAATCCTCAGGTGACTGCGTCCTCCAGCTCTTCTGCTCCGCGCGCCGCTCCGTCCTCCATGCTCCGACGTCCACCACGCCAGCCTTGCATGTGACGTGAGAGCGCGCGCACGCCCCCACGTCACATGACGCGGAAGTGCCGGACTGCTCGGGGCCCGTCCCACCTCCTCTCATAGCGGCCCCATATCAGACTCACACCACCGGCAGCTTGCATGGGCGTACCCAGGATCAAAACTGGGGGGGAAAGCCAATGTCGCATTTTATACAGGTTACATCATATACACTGTACATTATACTGCATATTAGGTATGGAGCATTAGAACTGTTGTATATTGTATAATACAGCAGTGTATGCGACACTACGCTGTATATACCATATATTATACATGGCACACTCACCTCTATTCAAAGAATAAGAGGCATTATAACCTGTATATGAAAAGTATAATACAGCAGTGTATATACACTCTATATACCGCACACGATGTGTATGACCCTGTATACACCATATACTACACTCTTATTTTGAAGTAAAAAAAAAAAAAAACAGGAACAAATACAATACTTAAAATAAAGAACAAGTAAAGTTAAAAATCAACAAACTTACTGGTATTTCAATGGGAACTATGGGCCTGCTTTTGGCTAATGAGATGGTCCATGTTCGGTTCCATATTTGTCACAAGTGAAGCAATTTTTCTCTTTCTTGATATCATTATTTCCTAGGGATTCCAAATTGCTATTAGTAAAATACCAATATATATACAGCGCTACAAAAACAATATACCAGCAATAAAACTGCCCACACAGAGACATACAGCCTACACTGCCCATCACTGCAGCCTGATCAGCGCCCATCACTGCAGCCTTGTCAATCCATATCATTTCATCCTCATCAGTGCACATATTGGCGCAACTCCGCTTTTAGCTCAGGCTCAGACTGGTGTGGTGCGAGAGTCCCTAATAGGCAGGTAAATGTCCCAATAGGCAGCATAAGTCCCCAATACGCAGCATAAGTCCTCAATAGGCAGCATAATCCCCCATAGGCAGCATAGTCCCCAATAGGCAGCATAATCCCCCATAAGCAGCATAGTCCCCAATAGCCAGCATAGTCCCCCAATAGCCAGCATAATCCCCATAGCCAGCATAATCCCCCAATAGCCAGCATAATCCCCAATAGCCAGCATAATCCCCCATAGCCAGCTTAATCCCCCAATAGCCAGCATAATCTCCCAATAGCCAGCATAATCCCCATAGCCAGCATAATCCCCCCCATAGCCAGCATAATCCCCCAATAGCCAGCATAATCCCCCAATAGCCAGCATAATCTCCCAATAGCCAGCATAATCCCCATAGCCAGCATAATCCCCCCCATATCCAGCATAATCCCCCCATAGCCAGCATAATCCCCCATAGCCCGCATAATACCCCATAGCCAGCATAATCCCAAAATAGGCAGCATAATCCCCCATAGCCCGCATAATACCCCATAGCCAGCATAATCCCACAATAGGCAGCATAATCCCCATAGCCAGCATAATCCCCCATAGCCAGCATAATCCCCCAATAGCCAGCATAATCTCCCAATAGCCAGCATAATCCCACAATAGCCAGCATAATCCCCCATAACCCGCATAATACAATAGGCAGCATAATACCCCATAGCCAGCATAATCCCCCATAGGCACCATAATCCCCCATAGGCACCATAATCCCCCATAGCCAGCATAATCCCCCAAAAACCAGCATAATCCCACCATAGGCAGCATAATCCCCCATAGGCCGGGCCCGGCGTAAAAAATAAAAAATGCCAGTACTCACCTATCTCCCCCGCTGCTCTGAAGAAGAAGCGCTGGACTGTGGACTCGGTCTTCTTCTGGCACAGGCGGCGTGAAGTCATCAGGGCGCGCAGGCGGCGTGATGACGATCACGTCGCCTGTGCTGCATATTGCGGCCTTCCTCACTCACAACATTCCGCCCGCCGCGATTAAAGGGCCCGCCGCCCGCCGGCAATGAACTGTCAGTTCATTGTCGGCGGGGCCGGTTCTTTCACTGTGGGTACGCCCATGGCAGCTTGCGGAACAACCGTGGTGGTAGGTGAAGCAGCTGCAGCAGGGACGGGCCCCCTTCTAGCCCGGGCCCTGTGGCAGCTGCTTCCCCTGCTTCCACGATAGTTTCGCCCCTGATGACAGCCTATAACCAAGAGGTACTGGTGTCATGTATAGTGTACAGTTCCTATAGCGTCTTGTGCTTGGGTGCGAGGAAAACACAGGAGACATAGGTTGAAATGAAATGACTTGTATTACTTCATACAAGCATGCTGAAAAGTTCACACAGTTTGCAGGAACAGCGACAGGAGACACAGCAGGCCAGAGTAACTTCAAGCACTACAATAAATCTCCAAAGCAGGTTCAGGATCTCTTCTCTGTACCGTAATTCCTCTGCAAACATGGATTCACCAAACAGCAGGTTTCCAGAGTCCAAAAGTGTTCCAAGGTTCCTCAGTAGGGAATAGCTGAAGTACAAGTCCAAGGTTTCCAGGAGTCAGGTCACAGACTGACTGAGGCTTGATTCAGGAGCACTGATTGTTCAGCTGAGGCTGCTTAAGAAGCAAGAGGGAAGAATCAGGGCGGGAACATGAAAACTGGAAACTCCATATTAACTGAGGGCAAGAGCTGCAGAAAGACAGAAAGCAAAATGGCCGACGGAAAACTGAGTTTCAAGGAACATGTCAACAGAGACAAAGAACCTTACATTACTCCCCCCTTAGGGACAACCTCCGGATGACCTCAGACCAGGCTTGTCAGGGTACCTCTGATGAAACTGGCGGAGCAGGCGAGGAGCATTTACATTATTGACTGGTTCCCATGAGTTGTCCTCCACTGGGTAGCCCTGCCATTTAATCAAATATTGCAACTGATTTCTGTACAACCTGGAATCTAGAATCCTTTCCACCATAAATTCTTCCTGACCATCGACCAGCACTGGGTCAGGGCAAGGAGAAGAACGTCCAGGAAACGTATTGGGTGTTGCAGCCTTTAGTAGGGATACATGAAAGACAGGGTGGATTCTCATAGTTCTGGGCAGTTGAAGACGACAAGCAACGGCACTTATAATCTTATTGATCTTATAAGGTAAAATGTACTTATGTCCCAATTTAGACGATGGAATCTTTAATTTAAGATTTCTGGTTGACAGCCAGACCAAATCTCCTACCTTGAAAGCTGGTGCAGGTTTACGAAATTTATCTGCTGCTTTCTTGTACCTTTCCTGAGCCAATTCTAGATTTTCCTTTAGAAGATCCATATTCTTTTGTAAAGAAGTGATTCTTTCAGCCACTGCCGGCAAGGGCGTATCTATGGGAAATCGAGAAAGAATGTTAGGATGATAACCTAGATTGGAGTAAAAAGGAGACTGCTTAGTGGAGGCGCTCTGAGAGTTGTTATAAGAGAACTCAGCCAGTGGAAGTAGATCCACCCAATCATCCTGTAGGTGGCAGATAAAACAGCGGAGATACTGCTCCAGGGTCTGATTGGTTCGTTCTGTCTGTCCATTAGTCTGGGGATGAAAAGCAGAAGAAAGGTTTACTTTAATGTCCAATGCTGCACAGAAATTTTGCCAAAACCTTGAAGTGAATTGCACCCCTCGATCCGAAATGACCTCATCCGGTACTCCATGTAAGCGAAACACATTCTTAATCATCAAGTCTGATGTCTGTTTTGCAGTGGGTAAGCCGACACAAGGGATAAAATGAGCTGCCTTTGTTAGACGGTCAACCACCACTAGAATGGTGTTCTTCCCTTGAGAGGTTGGTAACTCCACAATGAAGTCCATAGAAATGGATCCCCACGGGCGGGACGGTGTGGAAAGAGGTTGCAACAGACCAGTTGGTGAGGAGCGAGGTGTTTTGCATCTTGCACAGACTTCACATGAAGTGACATAGTTTAAGACATCTTTCCTGTAAGTGGGCCACCAAAAGAAACGAGAAAGAAATTCTTGTGTCTTTAGAATTCCCCTATGCCCGGCTATCTTGGAATCGTGGATGAGTTGCAATACTCTCAATCTGACTGTTTCAGGTATATACAGACGTTGTCCCTGAATCCACACACCATTCTTAAAGACAAGACTTACGTCCCTTGGGGGTTGAGCCAACAAAGAATCCGCATGATATGCTTCCTTGATGTCCTTAAGTAGGTCTTGATTATGAATCACTCCCAGGAATCTAGAGTCAGGAAGAATAGTCTTAGGAGGAGTAAGTGGACGTGTCTCTGCTGAATGAATCCTAGAGAGTGCATCAGCCTTTCCATTGCGCGATCCTGGTCTATAAGAAATGACAAAATTAAATTGGTTTAGGAAAAGATTCCAGCGAGCCTGGCGAGGAGTCAGGCACTTAGCCGACCTGATAAATTCAAGGTTACGATGGTCTGTCAGGACGACTATTTGCTGTGCAGCTCCCTGAAGAAGGTGTCTCCATTCCTTGAAGGCGGCAATAATGGCCAACAATTCTCTATTGCCCACATCGTAGTTCCTCTCAGCCGAAGACAACTCTGGGAAAAGAAGGAACAGGGATGCAAGACATTCTTCTCACCTGTTCTCTGAGAGAGTATAGCTCCAACGGCACAGTCTGAAGCATCCACCTCTATTATGAAGGCAAGCTCGGGGTTGGGATGTACTAAGATAGGTGCGGTGGTAAATTTATCCTTTAAACAGGAAAATGCTTCCTGAGCTTGTGGGGTCCAGGAGAACCTAAACTGTTTCCGGGTAAGTTGGGTGATAGGTGACACTACCTCAGAAAAATTCTTAATGAAACGTCTATAGAAGTTGGCAAACCCGATGAAACGCTGCACCTCCTTCACATTTCTAGGAATTGGCCAATCCTTGATGCTTGGGTCTTGCTTCCATCCATACTAATCCCTTGCGTAGATAGTACATACCCCAGAAATTGAATTTCGGTCCTAAGGAATTCACATTTTTCAAGTTTGATGTAGAGATGGTTTTGTCTTAGGCGTTCTAAGACCATTCTCACATGTCCATGATGTTCCTCTGTGGAGTTAGAAAAAATTAGAATATCATCCAGATAAATCACCACAAATGTATCTAAGAGATCCCTGAAGATATCATTCACGAAGTGTTGGAAAGTGGCTGGGGCGGTATTTAGACCAAAAGGCATAACTAGATATTCAAAGTGTCCATAGCGTGACCTGAAAGCAGTCTTCCATTCATCCCCAGGTCTAATACGGACCAAGTTATAGGCCCCACGGAGATCCAGTTTAGAGAAAATTTTGGCATGCCGCACTCTCTCCAACAACTCAGGGATTAAAGGCAATGGATAACGGTTTCTAATAGTAACCTTATTGAGTTCCCTATAGTCTATGCAGGGTCTCAGAGATCCATCTTTCTTCTTCACAAAGAAGATGGGTGCACCTGCGGGAGATGAAGAGGGGCGTATGAAGCCCTTGGCTAAATTTTCGTCTATATAATCCTTCAAAGCTTTTAGCTCGTGCCCCGCTAGGGGGTAGATCTTACCAAAAGGTATCTCGGCTCCAGGCAATAATTCAATTGGACAATCATATGGACGGTGAGGAGGAAGCTGATCAGCGTTCTTCTTGTCACATAAATCCACATAGTCCTGGTATACAGCTGGTAGTTCAGGGACTGACATGGTTCCTTTAGGAACAGAGCAAGCTGAAACTCCTTGACTCATCTGTTTCTCCGGAAAGTGTAATTCCTTGGTCTCCCAGTTAATCGTAGGATTCTGCGCCTGCAGCCATGGTAGCCCTAGAATAATGGGAAAGTGGGGAGAAGAGATAAGCAAAAAAGACATTTTCTCCTGATGATCTTTACCCATAAGGACCCTCAAAGGCTCTGTTTCTTGATCCACTGGTCCAGAAGTCAGTAGAGAGCCATCCACAGTCTCCATCTGTACTGGAGTAGCCTTCTTCACTGAACGTATCCCCTGTTTCAGAGCAAAGGAGATATCCATAAAATTTCCACTTGCTCCTGAGTCGATCATAGCAGAGCTAGACACCCAGACTGAGTCAACCCAGAGTTTGATGGAAAGGAAGCAATGAGAACTGTTTCTTTTACAACTCAGCTGGGACACCGCTGAGGAAACTTGAAAAATTGCAGCGTTTATACCGTCATCGTCCCCAGAACTAACAGAGTTTAAGTCAGAGAAATCAAGATCTCTTGCAGCAGATCTCTCTGGAGCCTGAGGCTCGGACATGACAGAGCTCCTCTCGCAACACTCACAGTGAATGACTGCTGCAGTAGTCTTACGAGAACGGCTGGGGCAGTTTATAATGAAGTGCCCTGACTTACCACAGTAGAAACATAGATTTTCCTTTATACGATGTTCTTTGCGTGCATCACTAACCCGTCTTTGTAAAGAGTCCACCTGCATGGGTTCAGGTTCTCGTTCCCTTGTGATCCTACTCAAAGGTTCCTTAGCTGAGGAGGGAGGTAGTAAAAGGTTAGTGCGATTATTTTCGAACCATCTCTCTTGTCTGCGTTCAGTCAGACGAGCATCAATACGGATACAATAGTTAATAAAGTCACCTAACGCAGTGGGAGGGTCGGCACGAGCAAGTTCATCCTTAATCAGTGGAGACAACCCTTTCCGAAAAATAGATTTTTTAGCGGAAGTGTCCCAAGTGGTATCAAGAGCCCATCTCCTGAAATCCAGGGCATATTCGGCTACTGAACGCTTACCTTGGCGCAAAGTTAACATGGCTGCTTCAGCTGTTGCACCTCGATTGGGGTCATCAAACACCTGCCCCATGGCTGAAATAAAAGCATCAAGGTGATTCAAACAATCATCCTCAGTCTCAATCAGAGGGTTTGCCCACATCAAAGCCTTATTGGTAAGCAACATGATTATAGTAAGCACTTTGGATCGTTCAGTGGGAAATTGTGAAGCATGTGCAGAGAAAAATAAATTGCATTGATTAATAAATCCCCTGAATTTCTCACGTTCACCGCCAAAACGAAAAGGAGGTAATTTGGGGATCCCAGAACTCGGGGTTATGGCAGGAGCCTGGGCTCGTTCCTCTAGAGCCTCAATCCTGGCTCGCAATTCCTGGGTAGTCTGTCCAAACACTTGCAAATTATGATTAGTGAGGTCCTGTAGGCTTGCAAAACGGGTTTTTAAAGTCTGTACATCTGAAAGGATTGTATCAGTCACTCCGCAAAGTTCCTTTATGCGGGCCTCCATCTTCCAGATCTTTTAAGGCAGAAGTGCTGGAAGGAGAAGAGGAAAGGAAAAAAAAAAAAAAAACAATAGTGTTTACCTGTGGTAACACTCCAGAGTAAAATTTTAAGGGAATGCGCTCACCTGGAATGGTTGTGAGAAGTCACAACCACTGTCATCACATAAGGTATTAAACGGACATCTGATATCCACAGTCACAGCAGACACGGCTTTCCCAGACCCAGCAGACACTAAACATTGGCTCCTGAATCTTGTCATGTATAGTGTACAGTTCCTATAGCGTCTTGTGCTTGGGTGCGAGGAAAACACAGGAGACATAGGTTGAAATGAAATGACTTGTATTACTTCATACAAGCATGCTGAAAAGTTCACACAGTTTGCAGGAACAGCGACAGGAGACACAGCAGGCCAGAGTAACTTCAAGCACTACAATAAATCTCCAAAGCAGGTTCAGGATCTCTTCTCTGTACCGTAATTCCTCTGCAAACATGGATTCACCAAACAGCAGGTTTCCAGAGTCCAAAAGTGTTCCAAGGTTCCTCAGTAGGGAATAGCTGGAGTACAAGTCCAAGGTTTCCAGGAGTCAGGTCACAGACTGACTGAGGCTTGATTCAGGAGCACTGATTGTTCAGCTGAGGCTGCTTAAGAAGCAAGAGGGAAGAATCAGGGCGGGAACATGAAAACTGGAAACTCCATATTAACTGAGGGCAAGAGCTGCAGAAAGACAGAAAGCAAAATGGCCGACGGAAAACTGAGTTTCAAGGAACATGTCAACAGAGACAAAGAACCTTACAACTGGGTACCTAAGGCATCTCCACTAATTAGAAGATGCCTGAGCAACATACTCTCTCTGTCTGCTACTGAGTTGCCAGGTCCTGTCCCGTTTCCTCTCTTGTTTCTGCCACCATGGGGGCTGTAGGACCAGGCCTGAATGCTTCATCCTCAACTTGTTCCCGTATCTGACCATGTCTGAACTAAGTCCTATACCTGAACCTGTTTGTATCCTTGTCTGTAGCCTTCCTTACCCTGCTGTGTCTGTCCTTGTGCTTACTCCTTTTCCTCTCAGAACCTGTACCAGCACCTGTCCATATCTGTTTTTTGCTGCACAACATAAGTGCCCCTGGTACTTCACTGCAAGTACTTGTGTTTTTCTGGTCGTGTCTGCTCCCTCTTTGCCTTAGCGGCTCTCTTCTGCTCCCTCTTTGCCTCAGCGGCTCTGCTCTGCTCACTCTTTGCCTCAGCAGCTCTGCTCTGCTCCCTCTTTGCCTCAGCGGTTCTGCTCTGCTCCCTCTTTGCCTCAGTGGCTCTGCTTCTGTCCCGCATCCTGCAGCTCTGCTCTGCTCCCATCCCGCATCCTGCAGCTCTGCTCTGCTCCCATCCCGCATCCTGCGGCACTGCTCTGCTCTCGTCCCGCATCCTATGGCTCTGCTCTGCTCCTGTCCCACATCCTGTGACTCTGCTCTGCATCTGGGGTTTTGTCCTTCCAGTCTGAACTGGTTCCTACCTGTTCCCATGTCCCACTCGTACCCGCCAGTGTTCCTGTCCTTCCCGAAACAGTTCCTGTCCCTCCAGTCTGAACTGGTTCCTATCTGTTTCTTTATCCCACTTGTACCTGCCAGTGTTCCTGTGCTTCTTGAAAAAGTTCCTGTTCCTCCTGTCTGAACCACCGCCTGCCCGCCATGCCTGCCTGCCAGAGTGCCAGCCGTTCCCGCCTGCCTGCCAGCCATGCCTGACAATACTTGCCAGTGTAAACCTCAGCTTTCTTCTGTACTTGCCTGCACCTGTCTTAGTGCCCTGTTTCCCTGTGGGATCAGCTGCTACTGCCAGACGCCACCCTGGAGTGGTACCTGGCAGCTACCTGCAGCACAAGCCTGACCTCACCTCTAGCGGCTCCAGTGAACATCAAGGTAGTTGCTTAGTCACGCCCCTCCAGGGTTAGTCTGCTTTGTGGCACAGTGGGGCCACAATCCTTGCTCACGCCATCCAGTCTGGGCGCGAGCATTACAAATTAGTACAGTGTGCGTGCAAATTACTGGAAATGTATTTAATTAATAAAAGATTATTTTTTGGAGAAAAGGGCGTGGGTTCCTCACAATTTTCCTAACCAGCAGAGGGAAAGCCTGTTTATAGCCTGGGAAGGGGGTAATACCCATGGAGCTTCCCAGGCTATTAATATCAGCTCACAGCTGTATAATTAGCCTTTACTGGCTATTAAAATGGGTGACCCCCCAAAAAATGATGAAGGGTTCCCCTATAATTAATAACCAGCAAAGGCTATGCTAAAAACATCAGCTCTCAGCCTCCCCAGAAAAGGTGAATTTCTAAGATGCGCCAATTCTAGCACTTAAGACCCCGTCACACATAGCGAGATCGCTAGTGATATCATTCAAGCGTCAGAGATTTTGTGACGCAACAGCGACATCGCCAGTGATCTCGCTATGTGTGACACGCAGCGGCGACGGGGCCCCCTCTGCGATGTCGCTGATCGTGCTCGAACGTCCTGGGTCATTTTTTGATCACTGGCGTCCCGCTGGCCAACATGTATCGCTGTGTTTGACGCCCTTTGTTAACGACGAGCGACCTCGCTGGCGACTCAGAACTCTGCAACATAGGCGTGACTTTGCTTTTGCTTTGCAACGGACCCTCCGCTCCGATTGGTGGCCACTACTGCCACCTCATCATAAAAGACAACGGAGCAGCGCTCTCATCCATTGTTCCTGAGCGCTGTGGATACGATAAACCTGCATCGTTCCTGGGCGAGTCCCTAGTGCGACCCTGTCTGAGATGCTCCTGGGCTTTTTCTTGGATTTATCTCAGACAGGGTCGTTGAGGCAAGCATGCAGGTAAAAGTCACGTAGAACACACTAGTGGTTCGCACTCGAACTCTGCAGAAATACTGTATAGTACATCCACAGCGCTCGGGAGCAATTGATGGAGGAGGTAATACCTTGTCTTTTATGCCGAGGTCACAGCAGTAGCCACAAATCGGTACAGAGGGTCGTGGAAAAGGTAGCGCTGAAGCACGCCTATTCGAGGTCTGAATCGTCACAGTAGCTGCTGTGTGACAAGGTCCAAACGACCGCCGAGATCATTATATAGATCGCTGATTGTTGCTGCGTCGTTGAGGAGATCGGTCTGTTTGGCAGCTCACTAATGACCGTGTAGTGACGCAACAACGATCCTTTCCAGGTCGTATCGTTGTCGGATTGCTGGTGCATCGCTATGTGTGACTGGACCTTTAGCCTTGCTCTTAACACTTGCCCTGTAGCAGTGGCAAGTGAGGTGATAGATGGGGGGTTGATGTCACCTTTGTATTGTCAGGTGATATCAAGCCCAGAGGTTAGTAATGGAGAGGCGTCAATAAGACACCCCCATTACTAACTCCATAGTCACATTGTATGAAAACACAGACACCCAAAAGAGGTAAAGAAAACAAACAACAAAATTCCTCACCTTTACGCAGAGTTCCTTTTAATCCATTTGTCCCATGACAGGACTAGCTCTGCTACATCTAGATGGCAGGCTGCATGATGCGACCATGCAGCCTGTCATCCAGTAGACACTGCTATTCCCTGTCTGAGGGCACCACGAGCGTGAGAAAGTTCTCGTGCTCGTGGTGCCGTGTGACAGGTCCTGCGAGTTCACGGCCAATGAACTCACTTCACCTTTTTGACGTCAATGCGAACCTCCCAGGCTATAAACATTGGCCCCCAGCCGTCGGCTTTCTCTCTGCTAGTTTTGAAAATTACGCGGGAGCCCTTGACATTTTTTTTCTGAAAAATAATCTTTTATTAATTAAAGTCATGTACAGTAAGCTGTACAGACACTGTACTAATTGTATGTGTCACTGTCATCTATATATATACCTATTCTGTTTGTATTTACTGTATGTAATCCATCTCTTCCCTCCTGTCAGCTCCTGCTGTGATTTTACAATACACAGCAGATGAATTGCCGGCTTTTCTATCTATTTATCTATCTATCTATCTATCTATCTATCTATCTATCTATCTATCTATCTATCTATCTATATCTACCTATCTATCTAATAAACACTGCTCAAAAAATAAAAGGGAACACTCAAAAAACACATCCTAGATCTAAATGAATGAAATATTCTCATTGAATACTTTGTTCTGTACAAAGTTGAATGTGCTGTCAACATATTCACTCAAAAATCATCAATGGAAATCAAATTTTTGAACCAATGGAGGCCTAGATTTGGAGAGACCCCCAAAATGAAAGTGGAAATAAGTCAAAATGATGCTCGCTCAGTATTGTGTGTGGCCTCCACATGCATGTATGACCTCCCTGTGCCTGTATAACCTCCCTACAATGCCTGGGCATGCTCCTGATGAGGCGACGGATGTTTTCCTGAGGGATCTCCTCCCAGACCTGGACTAAAAAACCGTGAACTCCTGGACAGTCTGTGGTGCAACGTGACGTTGGTGGATGGAGCGAGACATGATGTCCCATATGTGCTCAATCGGATTCAGGTCTGGGGAATGGGCAGGCCAGTCCATAGCTTCAATGCCTTCATCTTGCAGGAACTGCTGACACACTCCAGCCACATGAGGTCTGGCATTGTCCTGCATTAGGAGGAACCCAGGGCCAACCGCACCAGCATATGGTCTCACAAGGGATCTGAGGATCTCATCTCAGTACCTATGGCAGGATGTTGCAGGCAGCAGATCGCTCTCCACGGCGTCTCCAGACTCTGTCACATCTGTCACATGTGCTGAGTGCGAGCCTGCTGCCTGCAACATCCTTCAGCATGACAGGTTTGGCAGTGGGTCAGTAATGGTGTGGGGTGGCATTTCTTTGGAGGGCCACACAGCGCTCCATGTGCTTCCCAGAGGTAGCCTGACTGCCATTAGGTACCAAGATGAGATCCCCAGACCTGAATCCGATTGAGCACATCTGGGACAGCATGTCCAGGTCTGGGAGGTGATCCCACAGAAGAACATTCGCAATCTCATCAGCAGCATGCCCAGGCGTTGTAGGGATGTCATACAGGCACGCGGAGGACACACACAATACTGAGCATCATTTTGACTTGTTTCCACTTTAATTTTGTCTTGTTTGATTTTCAGTTTGACTTGTTTCCACTTTCATTTTCTCCAAATCCAGGCATCCATTGGTTCAAAAATTAGATTTCCATTGATGATTTTTGTGTGATTATGTTGACAGCACACAAAGTATTCAATGAGAATATTTCATTCATTTAGATCTAGGATGTGTTATTTGAGTGTTCCCTTTATTTTTTGAGCAGTGTATATACATATATACGAGTATATATATGTGGGTGTCTTACTGACATCTATATATTTACCTATCCTATGTGTATATATCTATTCTATTCTAACTTGTCACGCTGTGATTTCATGGAACGCAGCAGATGAATTGCCAGCTTTTTTTCTATCTGTTACCGAATTTTACCGAATGTTACCGACTTTTTCCGATTTTAAGAAAAATGCTTGTGTAACTGATCACGAATCCAAATGTACCATATTCGTGCCGAATTTATGTTTGGCGATTGTTTTCCAAACATATTCACTCATCTCTAGTCATCACCACTCACCATCTTGGTTGATTCATAGAAGTTTTGGAGTACAGCACAGATGTCTCACAATCATGACCACTTGTCATTTGTTATGTGTGAAGGCTGAGAGAAAAAAAACGATGGGTATGTTGGAGCTAGTATTCAACTACTACTCTCTATTGCCAAAAACCTTGCCATGTAATAATGTTGAATTCCAGTGCGTGGGCAGGTCGGTGACGTGGCACTTGCAAGCACTGCTGCACTGCCAGACCTGCGGCCGGTGTAGCTAATTTGCAGAAATGAACGTACACGTGGCATACCTTGACAAATAGCTCAGGCAAATCAGGGTAGATCTTTAGAAAGTGCTGAACCACTAAGTGGGGCACGTGGGCCAGGCATAGCACATGTGCGAGGTTGCCAAACTTTAGAGCCTGCATCAGTTTATGGCCTTTATCACACATGACCATGCCTGGTTGTAGGTTCAGCGGTGAGAGACACAGATCTGTCTGGTCTGTTGGACCTTTCAACAACTCTGCCGCGGTGCGCCGTTTGTCACCTAGACATATGAGTTTAAGCAGAGCCTGTTGCAGCATAGCTGAGGCAGTGCTTTGAACTTGCTACTGATATGCACGATAACTCTGAGATGGAGGAGGAGGGAGTGCAGGAACTGGCATTGGAGAAGATGGAACTTGGGCCCGCAATTCTAGGTGCTGGCGGCTTGTATGCGGATCCAGGGCCCAACTTAGTCCAGACCTTCAGCAGGTTCACCCAGTATGCCGTCAGTTGCTAAATTGACCTTACCTGTAATTGCATTGGTCAGGGCACGGATTATGTTATGGGACACATACTGGTGTAAGATGGGGATGGCTTTCCGGGAGATATAGTGTCATTTGGGGAGCAAGTACCGAGTGAGGGCCGCCGCTTTGAGGTTGCGGAAAGTTTCAGTGTCCACAAGCCTAAACAGCAACATTTCCAGGTGCAAACAGTCTGGAAATGTGGACTTTTAGTATTTGGCCCTGTGGGTGGGTGGATGCATATATTGTCGCTTGTGTTCAAAGGCCTGTGGTAGGGACAGCTGAATGCTGCACTCGGACAAGGAAATGGACGTGGTTGCCAGTGGTGGTCAGACTGCTAGTAATCAGGTCCCTGCTGATCTTGTTACAGCACAGGTTGAAAATGACAGTTTTCTTACCTTCTGCACTTTAAAAAAGCAGCAGACTGGGGAACACCTGACCTTTTGTCTGGGACCTGAGGGCAGGGGCGCACCTATAATGAGGCAAGTTGATCACTTCGCCTCAGGCAGCATCGAGTCCCTGAAGACAGGGGTCGTCATCGCGCAGCCGCCCCCTGCCAGAGCCGCCATCAGGGCATTACTACCCTTGCTGGCGTATGGGGCCCGATGAGGAGAGGGACCCGCAATGGGCCTCCTCTGTTCTCTCGTTGGGCCCCAGCGGCGTAGCTTCACGTGCGTCCTCAGAGGCACGGGAAGTTAAAATTTGTTGCCATGCTCCCACACGGCAACAGTTAACAGCCGCCGGCCAATCACAGGCCAGCAGCTGACGTCAGTGGGCACGTCACCGGCGTATGACGTCACTGTCATACAGCGGAACAATGCAGCGCTCCTCAGATGCATCAACCGGAGGACACAGCTGGAGCTCGGCCAGGTGAGGAGAAACTTTTTTTTAGAATAAAGCCAACAGTATGGGGTGCATTATATTGGTATAGGGGTGCATTATACTGGCATGTGGGTGCATTATACTGGCATGGGGTGCATTATACTGTCATGGGGGTACGTTATGCTGGCATGGGGTGCATTATACTGGCATGGGGGTGTGTTATACTGGCATGGGGGTGTATTATGTTATGGGGTGCATTATACTATGTGAGTGCACTATACTATTTGGTGCATTATACTACTATGGGTGCATTATACTGCTATGGGGTGCATTATATTATGGGGTGCATTATAATACTATGGGCCTGCATTATACTATGGGGTACATTATACTATAAGGCTGCATCATACTATGGGGGTGCATTATACTACTATAGGGGCATTATATTATGGGGAGCATTATATTATGATGTGCATTATACTACTTTGGGGTGCATTATACTGCTATGGGGGTGCATTATATTATGGGGTGCATTATACTATGTGGGTGCATTATACTATATGGGTGCATTATACTATGTGAGTGCACTATACTATGGGGTGCATTATACTACTATGGGCTGCATTATGCTACTATGGGGCTGCATTATATTATGGTGTGCATTATACTGCTATGGGGGTGCATTATACTGCTATGGGGGTGCATTATAATACTATGGGGCTGCATTATACCTCTATGGGCTGCATTATACTACTATGGATGACTATGGGGGCAATATGGAGAGACATAAGGCAGAAGGGGTGGACACGTGGGGTGGAGTTCTTTAATAATATCCTTGATTGCGTGATACAATCTGTTGAAGACTGCTTCTTGCAGCTGAGAGAACACAGTAACATGTTTGGAATAATGTAGGGCAAATAAAGGATTTGACCCAAGTAAACCTTCAAAAGCAGTGTAAAGAATTTGACAAAAATCTATCGCATAATCACATGCGTGATATTGATGAAGCTGATTTGTGTTATGAACTTAAATCACTCTCAAGATATATTCCTGCAGACACCTATACTCCAAAGAGTGTTCTTGAGTACATATGCCAAAGCAGATTTTGTACCATCTTTCCAAACACTTGCATTGCTCTCAGAATTCTTCTTTTACTACTGACTGTTGCTAGTGGTGAGCGCAGTTTCTCTACGTTAAAACTTATTAAAACATACCTACGCTCAACCATGACACAGGAACGACTTGTTGGATTAGCAGGAATTGCAATTGAACATGATCTTGCCTACAATTTGGACTTGGATGATGCCTTTCAAACATTTGCATCCAAAAAATCACGCAAAGCGCCCATCATTTAAGTGAACATATTACTCAAGTTATGTTTCTAGTTGAGTTCTTGTTCAGTTATTTGGAGTTCTGAAGTTCAAAAGTTTCCTTTTCAAATGAGTGTTCCACAGAGGTTTTTCTTTACAAGAAGAAACGTGCTTGAAAAACTTCTACTACATTGGTAAGTTTGGCTCAGTGCTTTATAATTACCTTAAAATGTCCTCTCTTTAGTACTTTCTAGTATTAGCTCAAAGGTGAACACTTTTAGTGATTCTGATGGACTTCTGTACCATAGATAAATGTAGGGACTGGGCTTATGCTAAAGAGGTTGTGCAATTTAGAAAAAACATTTTTATTATACCCTGTCAGAGAATTAAGAGAAAATAGTTGGGGTCCATCTCTTACTGCCAGGTTTCCTCACACATCACAGGCAATCGTAAAAGACCTTTTACATGTGCATATTTATCCAGCGGATTTATCCTATGAAGGATAAATCTGGTGGAGATATGCCCGTTTGAAAACTACCAAAGATCAAGGGATCACGTATTTATCTGCTGATCCCTTGACCTTTGCAAGATGAAAAATGTATGCGCCACCGGATAAACCTTTGCCATGTCAATGGCGATCTTACATTCGATGGCAGATAAAGGCGGGCTTACCTTGGTTCTGCTCCTGGATTTCACACCCCTCCACTGTGCACAGCGGAGGGTCGTGGAATCCAACGAAGGGCTGTGAACATCCATTGGAGTGGCGTCGAATCCGTATGCTGAAGCCAGATAAGAGACGGGCGGAGCAGCGTGGGCTCCTTCACAACAGTGAAGATCTCTAGCTCGCCCCTACGAAGGATTACACGCTCCTACCAATCCAGCTGATAAATCCGTAGCTCAGAAGCAGGTAATGGTAAGGGCAGCAAGGGCAGATTTATCCACTGATGTGATTCAATGACTAAATCTGCCAATTTAAAAGGACTTTTATCCATTAAGAAAGGCGGACACTTTATTTTACTGAGTGCCAATGGACCCTTCTAACACAAGAATGGATTGTCTAAAATGGGGAGTGTTATGATATGGCAACCGAGGAGGACAACAAAAAAATAGGCTAGGCACCCAGACTCCAGAGAGGTTGGTAACTCAGCAGATTGCAGACCCCTAAACTGACAGCACAAATAGAATTAGCCGTGGGACGCACCTACGATGCCCTAGATGCCTCGACATAGCCAAAGAGTTAACTAAGCCTAAAGAGAGAAAGGGGAAAGCTAAACTGCCCCAGAGTAGAGCCCCAAAGGAATAGATAGCCCCCAAACATATATTGCCGGTGAGACAGATGAAGCACAAAACACAGGCAGAAAATAGGGTAAGCAAATGCTGGGGCCCAAACTGTCTGGATAGAACAGGACAGGAAAGGATACTGTCTGCAATTCCGCAAAAACCCTAAGAAAAATTCCAACACGTCTGATATGCAAAAATCCTGAGGCCACACGACCTCTCCACCACTAAATCAGAATTCTGGTGTGAACTGAACGCAAAACAACAGATACTGAAATAACAGGGGACTAGAAATACCGAAAAGACTGACATAAGCTGTGGCAAAGGAAAACAGAGTCCAGCACAGGTCCCCGCAGGGAACCCGGCTGAACTCACACCAGCAAGGCAGAGAAAAGCAAAACGGGGATAAAACCACAGATTAAAACAGACAGATAACTTATCTGAAAGATGCAGGACAGAGCAGGGAGCAAGCAGACTTCCAAGGCTCAGGAAGAAAAACCAAATCACCGGCAACAACTAAAGGAAGGCTGCTCCCTTTAATCTCTCTAGTCTGTAACACCTGATCTCCAATCATCCTCTTCAGGTGACTGACTTCTGTCAGCCAGACCAGCTCCATTACCCGCCGCAACCACCAGAGGGAGCCCAAACTCAGAAGCCAGATCCAAAGTGTTCACAACAGGGGAGGCTGTTATGATATGGTAGCCGAGGAGGACTGTAACAAAAGTAGCCAAGGCAGCCAGTCACCCAGAGTGGTTGGTAACTAATGAATTGCAGACCCCTAAACTAACCGCACAACTAGAAGCAGCCATGGGACGTACCTACGATGACCTAGATGCCTCAACACAGCCGGAGAGTTAGCTAAGCCTCAAGATAGAAAGGGGAAAGCTAACTGCCCCGGAGTAGCGCCCCAAAGGAATAGGTAGCCCCCACACATATATTGGCGGTGAGACAAGATGAAATACAAACACAGCAGAAAATAGAGTAAGCAAATGCTGGGGCCCAAAACTGTCTAGATAGGATAGGACAGAAAAGAATACTTTCTGCAATCCAGCAAAACCCTAGGAAAAATTCCAACACTTCTGATTCCAAAAAATACTGAGACCACACGATCTCTCCCCGCTATATCAGAACTCTGGTGTGAACAGGTAGCTACCCAGCAGCCACTGAAATAACAGGGACTGAACAAATGAACCAATATCTGAGAAACAGAGACCAGCGCAGGCCCCAGCAGGGGACCTGGCTGACCTCACTCAAAGGCAGAAAGAGAAAAGAAAAGAAAACTACAGAAACAAGCAAGAAATAGCTTATCTGAAAGTTGCAGGAGACCGCAGCAAGCTGACTTCCAAACTGGACCAGGAATAGACAACTAATCACCGGCGAGGATCATGGGAAAGTTACTCCCTTAAATCTCCCCAGTCATGACTCCCAGATTGCCAATCGTCCGCAGCTGAATCCTCAGCTGAAAGGTCTCTGTCAGTCAAGACAGCTTCATTAATATCAACAGCCACCAGAGGGAGCCCCAACTCAGAATCCAGAGAATTCACAACAGTAGACTGTTTAAGAGTGGATGTTAGAGTCTCTAAGACTTAGGATGATGTACAGTATGCACTTATAATATACGCAGCACAGGTTTTATTGGTGTATTCATTTGTGTCTTTTGTATAGTTTTTCTATTGTCCAAGACCTTTATGTTCTACCTGGCAAGAGGGTTTGTTGAACTATTTTCATTGTTAAGGTCCAGCTGTTGATTTCTGAAACTGAAACAATACAGAGAATAGTATTCTTAGAATCCTTTATTTTCTACTACTTATACATAACTTTAGCAAGTGTAAAGATCGATGATTCAAATATATTCCTATTTAAAAGTGTATGTATTTTACATGTGCTTCAAGTTAGGCTAGTAAAGAGTAAACCAGATTTCTTTGTACTGATCTTACTACGGGGGCACCTTTTTGCAGTTCGCTTCAGGCAGCAGAGAGGGTATGTTCACCCCTGCGTGGGGGTACTCTTGGAAACAGAACAATGCCTTCTCCCCGTCAGCCCCACTAACTCTTCCTGCCTATTGTGGCACTCTGGTTCCCTCCCCCTCTGTGCGTCTGTGCTATCTCTGCATGCCACCTTGCCAGGTTGGGTCAGTGACTTCATCATCCACCACCTCGTCTTCCACTTCCTCACTCTGGTCCTCCTCCTGACTTGTTCTTTTAACATGACTTGTTGGCAACTGTGTCTCAACATCATCCATCGCTTGAGACCATATTTGCCGTTCACCACCGTCGGCTTCTTCTGACTGTGGCTACTCAAATATTTGGGCACCAGTGCACACAACCTCCTCATGTCTGTTTTGAAACTTACATGGTGACAGGCCAGCAGCTGCCATAAATAGTAAGGTATAGAACTCCGCTGAGTGTCCAAGTATGAGTGTTTCTCGTCTTCTGGGTCTCTTGGCATGGTGGGAGGAAGGAGGATTAAGGTGAAGATTATGTGGTCCTAACTCTTGGCCAGTACGCATTATCTGTCATCCAAACCACAACCAGCTTGCACTGTTCTGGCTTTAAGGGCTCATACTCATTTGTAAGCAAAATGGACGAGTCCAATCCGATAACAAATCGGATTACACTCTGACCAATGTTAAGCTATAAGTCGCAGCTCATTTGCGTTTTTTTCTCAGCTATAATCAGACTGAGAAAAAAATCACAGCATGCTGCGATTGTCCTTGTATCTCGGATGAGACTCAACAATGCAAGTCTATGGGTGCTAGAAAATAATCACACAGCACTCAGACCAGGAGAGTGCCGTCCGATTTTTACTTACCGATGTCCTTTGAATAGCCGGCAATTCATCTGCTGTGTACAGTAAAATCACAGTGTGACCCGACAAAATAGAATAGATATATACAGTACAGACGAAAAGTTTGGACACACCTTCTCATTCAAAGATTTTTCTGTATTTTCATGACTATGAAAATTGTAGAATCACACTGAAGGCATCAAAACTATGAATTAACACATGTGGAATTATACATTACACTTTACAGAAAAGTGTGAAACAACTGAAAATATGTCTTATATTCTAAGTTCTTCAAAGTAGCCACCTTTTGCTTTGATTACTGCTTTGCACGCAGAAAAGTTGAACGGATGGACTCTACATGCCTAGTTCCCACCTTGAAGCATGGAGGAGGTGGTGTGATGGTGTGGGGGTGCTTTGCTGGTGACACTGTTGGGGATTTATTCAAAATTGAAGCAGTGAGCGGTCCAGCTCACCCCAAACCATCTCAATTGGGTTCAGGTCTGGTGACTGTGGAGGCCAGGTCATCTGACGTAGCACCCCATCACTCTCCTTCTTGGTCAAATAGCCCTTACACAGTCTGGAGGTGTGTTTGGGGTCATTGTCCTGTTGAAAAATAAATGATGGTCCAACTAAACGCAAACCGGATGGAATAGCATACTGCTGCAAGATGCTGTGGTAGCCATGCTGGTTCACTATGCCTTCAATTTTGAATAAATCCCCAACAGTGTCACCAGCAAAGCACCCCCACAGCATCACACCACCTCCTCCATGCTTCACGGTGGGAACCAGGCATGTAGAATCTATCCGTTCACCTTTTCTGCGTGCAAAGCAGCAATCAAAGCAAAAGGTGGCTACTTGGAAGAACCTAGAATATAAGACATATTTTCAGTTGTTTCACACTTTTTTGTAAAGTGTAATGTATAATTCCACATGTGTTAATTCATAGTTTTGATGCCTTCAGTGTGATTCTACAATTTTCATAGCCATGAAAATGCAGAAAAATCTTTGAATGAGAAGATTAGTAGATGTTAGTAGCCAGGGGGGGCACAAAAAAAATGTACCCTCCCTAGACTGTTATTATCTGCCCCCACTCGCTTGCTTTGTCTGTCTGGTGGAGAAAATACAGCGGGAGCCCACGCATTTTTTTTCAACGAATTTACACCTTTAATTAACCCCTACATGTCTGAAATTTTGCACAAATACACTCATGTAATTGTAAGTTCTAAACAAATATCAAAATACAGGAAATGACATGGTTAACTGTGTGGAAACAATGTATCATTTCATGTCGGCTTCTGTGATTTCACAAAAGCCGGCAATTGAATTAGCGGCTATTACAGTATGTAGAAGTCTAGGAACTATAAATATATATATATATACATGTCACAATTATATATATATATATATATATGTATTCTATGTGTGTATATCTATTCTTTCTATTCTTTATTAAAGCTGTCAGTGTGATTTTACAGTATAGCCGAGGATGAATTGCCGGCTTTTCTAAAGGACACCGATGCGATTAAATCGCAAGTCACACATGCGGTCCGTTTGTAATCAGATTTTTCATCGCTCCCATAGACTTGCATTGGCGATAGTCGACCCACAATCGGTGACAATCGCAGCATGCTGCGATTGCACACAGACGTTTAAAACGGACCACAAAAAATCTGATACTAGGAGCTGCTCCATAGATTAACATAGGGCAGACTGCAATACGATTTTTCATCGTATTGCAGTCGTCCGATTCTGTCGCCAGTGTGACGCCGGCCTAATAATACAACAATCCCTACTCAGCCACCAAACCCAAAATTATTTTCAGATATGAGGGGTATTAGTAGAGAGTAGAATATATTTCAATTGTCAGTGAAAGGATTATTTCTTATACGTGTCAGCAACAAACCACTAAATGCAATCAAACCTGCCAATATGTCTCTAATATGCTAATCTCTACTCCGTCACCAAACCCTAATTTTTTTTCAGATATCAGCAGTAGTATTAGAGAATAGAAACTACTTGAATTGTCAGTGAATGTATTACAGTCATGGCCAAAAGTTTTGAGAATGACACAAATATTATATTTTCACATGATCTGCTGCCCTCTGGTTTTTATGTGTGTTTTGACAGATGTTTTTATCACAGACAGAAATATAATTGCAAACATATGAGTAACAAAAGCTTATATTGACAGTTAGAATGAGTTAATGCAGCAAGTCAATATTTGCAGTGTTGACCCTTCTTCTTCAGGACCTCTGCAATTCTCCTGGCATGCTCTCAATCAACTTCTGGACCAAATCCTGACTGATAGCAGTCCATTCTTGCACAATCAATGCTTTCATTTTGTCAGAATTTTTAGGTTTTTGTTTGTCCACCAGTCTCTTGATGATTGACCACAAGTTCTCAATGGGATTAAGATCTGGGGAGTTTCCAGGCCATGGACCCAAAATCTCTATGTTTTGTTCCCTGAGCCATTTAGTTATCACCTTTGCTTTATGGCAAGGTGCTCCATCATGCTGAAAAAGGCATTGTTGATTGCCAAACTGCTCTTGGAGGGTTGGGAGAAGTTGCTCTTGGAGGACATTCTGGTACCATTCTTTATTCACGGCTGTGTTTTTAGGCAAGACTATGAGAGAGCCGATTCCCTTGGCTGAGAAGCAACCCCACACATGAATGGTTTCAGGATGCTTAACAGTTGGCATGAGACAAGACTGGTGGTAGCGCTCACCTTGTCTTCTCCGAATGAGGCGTTTTCCTGATGTCCCAAACAATCGAAAAGGGGATTCATCAGAGAAAATAACTTTACCCCAGTCCTCAGCAGTCCACTGCCTGTACCTTTTGCAGAATATCAGTCTGTCCATGATGTTTTTTCTGGAGAGAAGTGGCTTCTTTGCTGCCCTCCTTAAGATCAGGCCTTGCTCCAAGAGTCTCCGCCTCACAGTGCGTGCAGATGCACTCACACCTGCCTGCTGCCATTCCTGAGCAAGCTCTGCACTGCTGGTAGCCCGATCCTGCAAATGAAACACTTTTAAGAGACGGTCCTGGCGCTTGCTGGTCTTTCTTGGGCGCCCTGGAGCCTTTTTGGCAACAATGGAACCTCTCTCCTTGAAGTTCTTGATGATGCGATAGATTGTTGACTGAGGTGCAATCTTTCTAGCTGCGATACTCTTCCCTGTTAGGCCATTTTTGTGCATTGCAATGACGACTGCATGTGTTTCTTTAGAGATAACCATGGTTAACAGAAAAGAAACAATGATGCCAAGCACCAGCCTCCTTTTAAAGTGTCCAGTGGTGTCATTCTTACTTAATCATGACAGATTGATCTCCAGCCATGTCCTCATCAACACCCACACCTGTGTTAATGGAGCAATCACTGAAAAGAGGTTAGCTGGTCCTTTTAAGGCAGGGCTGCAATGATGTTGAAATGTGTTTTGGGGGATAAAGTTCATTTTCTAGCCAAATATTGACTTTGGAAGTAATTGCTGTTAAGCTGATCACTCTTTATAACATTCTGGAGTATATGCAAATTGCCATTAGAAAAAGTGAAGCAGTAGACTTTGTAAAAATTAATATTTGTGTCATTCTCAAAACTTTTGGCCATGACTGTATTTCTCAGACGTGGCAGCAACACAGTCTGTAACGCAATCAAACGTGCAAAAATGTCTATAATACATTAATCCGTATACCGCTACTGAACCCTCAATTTTTTTCATGTATCAGCGGTAGTATTAGAGAATAGAATCCATTTGAATTGTCACTGAAAAAATTGTTTCTTATATAGGGCAGCAACAAAGTCTGTAACACAATCAAACGATCAAAAATGTCTGTAATACGATAATCTCTACTTCGCCACTGAACCCAAAATTATTTCCACATAATAGGGGTATTAGGACAGAATAGAATATACAGTGGGGAAAAAAAGTATTTAGTCAGCCACCAATTGTGCAAGTTCTCCCACTTAAAAAGATGAGAGAGGCCTGTAATTGACATCATAGGTAGACCACAACTATGAGAGTCAAAATGAGAAAACAAATCCAGAAAATCACCTTGTCTGATTTGGCAAGATTTATTTTGCAAATTATGATGGAAAATTATTTGGTCACCTAAAAACATGCAAGATTTCTGGCTCTCACAGACCTGTAAACTTCTTCTTTAATAAGCTCCTCTGTCCTCCACTCATTACCTGTAGTAATGGCACCTGTTTGAACTTGTTATCAGTATAAAAGACACCTGTCCACAACCTCAAACAATTAAACTCGAAAACTCCACTATGGTGAAGACCAAAGAGCTGTCGAAGGTCACCAGAAACAAAATTGCATTCTGTACGAGGCTGAGAAGACTGAATCTGCAATAGGCAAGCAGCTTGGTGTGATGAAATCAATCGTGGGAACAATAATAAGAAAATGGAAGACATACAAGACCACTGATAATCTCCCTCGATCTGGGGCTCCATGCAAGATTTCACCCTGTGGGGTCAAAATGATCACAAGAACGGTGATCAAAAATGCCAGAACCACACGGAGGGACCTAGTAAATAACCTGCATAGAGCTGGGACCACCATAACGAAGGCTACCATCAGTAACACATTACGCCGCCAGGGACTCAGATCCTTCAGTGCCAGACGTGTCCCCTTGCTTAAGCCTGTACATGTCTGGGCCCATTTGAAGTGTGCTAGAGAGCATTTGGATTATTTAGAAGAGTATTGGGAGAATGTCATATGGTCTGATGAAACCAAAGTAGTACTGTTTGGTAGAACCAAAACTCGTCGTGTTTGGAGGAGACAGAATGCTGAGTTGCATCCAAAGAACACCATACCTACTGTGAAGCATGGGGGTGGAAACATCATGCTTTGGGGCTGTTTCTCTGCAAAGGGACCAAGATGACTGATCCATGTACATGAAAGAATGAATGGGGCCATGTATCATGAGATTTTGAGTGCAAACCTCCTTCCATCAGTAAGGGCATTGAAGATAAAACATGGATGGGTCTTTTCAGCATGATAATTATCCCAAGCACACCACCAGGGCAGCGAAGGAGTGGCTTCGTAAGAAGCATATGAAGGTGTTTGAGTGGCTTAGCCAGTCTCCAGATCTCAACCCCATAGAAAACCTTTGGGGGGATTTGAAAGTCCGTGTTGCCCAGCGACAGGCCCAAAACATCACTGCTCTAGAGGAGATATGCATGGAGGAATGGGCCAACATACTACCAACGGTGTGTGCCAACCTTGTGAAGACTTACAAAAAAAGTTTGACCTTTGTCATTGCCAACAAAGGATATATAACAAAATATTGAGATGAACTTTTGTTAATGACCAAATACTTATTTTCCACCATAATTTGCAAAATAAATCTTACCAAATCAGACAAGGTGATTTTCTGGATTTGTTTTCTCATTTTGACTCTCATAGTTGTGGTCTACCTGTGATGTCAATTACAGGCAACTCTCATCTTTTTAAGTGGGAGAACTTGCACAATTGGTGGCTGACTAAATACTTTTTTTCCCCACTGTATTTCAATTGTCACTGAAAGGATTATTTCTTATACGTGGCAGCAACTAACTCTGAAACACAATCAAATCTGCCGAAATGTCTCTCATAGGCTGATCTCTGACACTGAACCCTAAATTATTTTCAGATATGAGCAATGGTATTAGAGAATGTAATACAGGGTGGGTCATTTATATGGATACACCTAAATAAAATGGGAATGGTTGGTGATATCAACTTCCTGTTTGTGGCACATTAGTATATGGGAGGGGGAAACTTTTCAAAATGGGTGGTGACCAAGGTGGCCATTTTGAAGTCAGCCGTTTTGGATCCAACTTTATTTTTTCCAATGGGAAGAGGGTCATGTGAAACATCAAATTTATTGAGAATTTCACAAGAAAAACAATGGTGTGATTGATTTTAACGTAACTTTATTCTATCATGAGTTATTTACAAGTTTATGACCATTTATAAAATGTGTTCAAAGTGCTGTCCATTATGTTGGATTGTCAATGCAACGGTCTTCTCCTACTCTTGACATACTGATAGCAACACCACAACACACAGCAACACCTTCTAACATCCTAGCAAAATAAAAAGATGCATGAAAATGGTGTTGACGTAAAGTAAACATAATATGTTAAATTTATTAATTTTTGTTTAATGTAGCATGACTATTTGGTTTAAGTGTATAAACATTCATGTTAACTGCTAAACTGTAAAGCCCTGCTAAGTATACAAAACTAGATACACCAAATAGGTTTGTATTATTGCCTATATCTGGTGTTTCTCTTGTTGTTTCCCTTTTGTCTTTGACTTACTACAATTAACAGAAAAGGGCAACAGTGATCTCTTTAAAACAAAATTCAAGTGTTGAGGTAAAAGCTTCCAAAAGAAGCTAGAACATGGTGGCATGTAATAATTTAGTAACCAATATTTAATAATGCTTAATTAAAAGATGGATTACTTTAAAAATAAGACAAGTAGATATTGTTCGGACTGTAAAGGTTGAGTGCACTCCCATTTCACAAAAAATGCATTAAAGGGAATCTGTCACTCCATTTTTGCCCTATGAGATACGGCCACCGCCATCAGGGGCTTATCTACAACATTCTGTAATGCTGTAGATAAGCCCCCGATGTTACCTGAAAGAGAAGAAAAACTAGTTATATTATACTCACCCAGGGGAGGCTCGCCGTCCGATCGGCGTCGCGGTCCGGTTCGGTGCCTCCCATCTTGTAGCGAAGCCGGCCTCTTCTTTCCGTCCTGTCGCGGCTCCTGCGCAGGCGCACTGCTCTGCCTTGGTGAGGGCAGAGCAGAGTACTGCAGTGCGCAGGCGCCGGACCTCTCTGACCTTTCCCGGCACCTGCGCACTGCAGTACTCTGCTCTGCCCTCACCAGGGCCGATCAGTGCGCCTGCGCAGGAGCCGCGACGGGACGGAAAGAAGAGGCCGGCTTTGCTACAAGATGGGAGGCGCTGAACCAGACGGAGACGCCCATCGGACTGAACCGAAACGGCGGAACGCCCCATGGGTGAGTATAATATAAATCGTTTTTCTTATCTTTCAGGTAACATCGGGTGCTTATCTACAGCATTACAGAATGCTGTAGATAAGCCCCTTATGGCGGTGGCCCCATCTCATAGGGCAAAAATGGGGTGACAGATTCCCTTTAACCAAAATTCTTAAGATTGATCACAATCAGGTACAACACCTCTTGCTTGCTGGATATGGGTACTCATAGTAATAGACAAATTACCACCAATCATTGCCAATATTTTTTATATCTCATGTTTTTCTACATTTTAGAAATGTTATGTTATTTTTCATAGTAATCCTGTCCTTTTATGATAATGATATGACTTCTATCCATGCTACAGGATAAACAGCACAAAATGAAACATGAAAGGGGCAGCTCAGTGGGCAGTGTAAAAACTGCTAGATTAAGGAGTTTTTTCTTACAAATAGCGATATGAAAAAAAAGTACAGAAAAGTCAACAATTTAGAAATATTTCTCATAAACATAATTTCACATGTATTTCCTCTCATTTTGCATCAGTGACAACAAGGATCTCCAAAATTTGGAATCTCTCCAATGACATTCTTTATGAATTGGAAAATACAAAAATACACTTTTTTTACCAAACTAAAATATTAGGTAATTGGTTTTAAGAACTCGTTCACAGTCGAAGTTCTACACTTTATTTTGGTTGCTTACACGAACAGTATATTGATGAAGTGTTAATCCTTAACTACTTAACCCCTTAGTGAAAGAGCCAAATTGGTACATAACCCCTTTCTGCCATCAGACGTACTATCCCGTCCAGGTGACCTGGGCCCGTCTGACTATGGACGGGATAGTACGTCATCACGATCAGCTGCGCTCACCGGGGAAGCGCAGCTGATCGCGGCCGGGTGTCAGCTGATTATCACAGCTGACACCCGGCACTATGTGCCAGGAGATGTCACGGACTGCTCCCGGCACATTATCCCCTGGCACACTGCGATCAAAGATGATCGCAGTGTTCCGGCGGTATAGGGAAGCGTCGTACAGGGAGGGGGCTTCCTTGAGACCCTCAGAACAGCGCGATGTATCGCGCTGTTCAGAGTGACCCTCCTCCCTGCAGGACCCCGGATCCAAGATGGCCACTTGGTCCTTCCGGGTCTTGCAGGGAGGCGGCTTTCTCAGTACCTGCTGAGAGCAGGCGCTGAGAAAGCCTGCAGCAGAGCCAGTGAGATCGCTGGTCTGACAGAGTGCTGTGCACACTATCAGACCAGCGATCTGACATTATACAGTGATGTCCCACCCTGGGACAAAGTAAAAATGTAAAAAAAAATAAAATAAACATCTGTAAAAATAATTTAAAAAATCCTCAAAAAAAAAATATTCCCCAATAAATTCATTTCTGTATGTAAATAAAAAAAAACACAATAAAAGTACACATATTTGGTATCGCCGCGTCCATATGACCCGCCCTATAAAACTGTCCCACTAATTAACCCATTTAGTGAACCCCTTAAAAAAAAAGACAAAGCAAAAATCAATGCTTTATCATCATACCGTCGAACAAAAAGTGGAATAACACGCGATCAAAAAGACGGATATAAATAAACATGATACCGCTGAAAACGTCATCTTGTCCCGCAAAAAACGAGCCCCCATACGGCATCATCAGCAAAAAAATAAAAAAGTTATAGCTCGCAGAATAAAGCAATGCAAAAATAATTATTTTTTATATAAAATTGTTTTTATTGTATAAAAGCACCAAAACATAAAAAAAGATATAAATGAGGTATCGCTGTAATCGTACTAACATGAAGAATACAACTGATTTATCAATTTTACCACACATGGAACAGTATAAACGCCCCCCCCAAAAGAAATTCATGAATTGCTGCTTTTGTTCATTCTAACCTCCCAAAAATAAATAAAAATAAATAAATAGCGATCAAAATCATGTGCCCAAAAATGGTACCAATAAAAACGTCAATTCGTCCCACAAAAAATAAAACCTCACATGACTCTGTGGGCCAAAATATGCAAAAATTATAGCTCTCAAAATGTGGTGAGGCAAAAACTATTTTTTGCAATAAAAAGCGTCTTTTAGCGTGTGACAGCTGCCAATCAAAAAAACCCGATGTAAATAGTAAATCAAACCCCCCTTTATCATCCCATTAGTTAGGGAAAAATAATAAAATTTAAAAAATGTATTTATTTCCATTTTCCCATTAGGGTTAGGGTTAGGGTTGGGGCTAAAGTTAGGGTTAGGGTTGGGGCTAAAGTTAGAATTAGCGTTAGGGTTGGGATTAGGGTTAGGGTGTGTTAGGGTTAGATTTGTGGTTAGGGTTATGGTTAGGGTTGTGACTTGGGCAAGGGGTGTGTTGGGGTTAGGGTTGGAGTTAGAATTGGGGGGTTTCCACTGTTTAGGCACATCAGGGGCTCTCCAAATGTGACATGGCGTCTGATCTCAATTCCAGCCAATTCTGCATTGAAAAAGTCAAACGGTGCTCCTTTCCTTCTGAGCTCTGCCATGCGCCCAAACAGTAGTTTACCCCCACATATGGGGTATCAGCGTACTCAGGACAAATTGCACAATAACTCTTGGGGTCTAATTTCTTCTACTACCCTTGGGAAAATAAAAAATTGGGGGCGAAAATATAATTTTTGTGGAAAAAATTATGATTTTTTATTTTTATGGCTCTACGTTATAAACTTCTGTGAATCACTTGGGGGTTCAGACTTCTCCCCACACATCTAGATAAATTCCTTGGGTTGTCTAGTTTCCAAAATGGGGTCACTTTTGGGGGGTTTCCACTGTTTAGGCACATCAGGGGCTCTCCAAACGCGACATAACGCCTGCAGACCATTCCATCAAAGTCTGCAATCCAAAACGTCACTACTTCCCTTCCGAGCCCTGACGTGTGCCCATACAGTAGTTTTCTTCCACATATAGGGTATCAGCATACTCAGGACAAATTGGACAACAACTTTTTTGGTCCAATTTCTACTGTTACCCTTGTGAAAATAAATATTGGGGCGAAAAAAATCATTTTTGTAAAAAAAAAAAAGTTTTTTTTGTTTTTACGACTCTACGTTATAAACTTCTGTGAAGCACTTAGGGGTTCATAGTGCTCACCACACATCTAGATAAGTTCCTTGGGGGGGTCTGTTTTCCAAAATGGGGTCACTTGTGGGGGTTTTCCACTGTTTAGGCACATCAGGGCCTCTCCAAATGCGACATGATGCCAGCAGACCACTCCATCAAAGTCTGCAATCCAAAACGTCACTACTTCCCTTCCGAGCCCTGACGTGTGCACATACAGTAGTTTTCTCCCACATATGGGGTATCAGCGTACTCAGGACAAATTGCACAACAACTTTTGGGGTCCAATTTCTCATGTTACCCTTGTGAAAATAAAATATTAGGGGCAAAAAAAATCATTTTTGTAAAAAAAAAGGATTTTTTTTGTTTTTACTGGTGTACGTTATAAACTTGTGTGAAGCACTTGGGGGTGCAAAGTGCTCACCACACTTCTAGAAAAGTTCCTTGGGGGGTCTATTTTCCAAAATGGGGTTACTTGTGGGGGGTTTCCACTGTTTAGGCACATCAGGGGCTCTCCAAATGCGACATGACGCCCGCAGACCTTTCCATCAAAGTCTGCAGTCCAAAACGTCACTACCTCCCTTCCGGGCCCCGACGTGTGCCCATACAGTAGTTTTTCTCCCACATATGGGGTATCAGCGTACTCAGGACAAATTGCACAACAACTTTTGGGGTCCAATTTTTCCTGAAACCCTTGGGAAAATAAAAAACTGGGGACTAAAAGATCATGTTTGTGTAAAAAATATGATTTTTTATTTTCATGCTCGGGTGTTGTAAGCTTTAGTGAAACACCTGGGGGTTCAAAGTTCTCACCACACATCTAGATAAGTTCCATGAGAGTTAGTTTCCAAAATGGTGTCATTTGTGGGGGGTTTCCACTGTTTAGGCACCTCAGGTGCTCTCCAAACACGACATAGCGTCAAGCCAATTCTGCGTTGAAAAAGTCAAATGGCGCTCCTTCCCTTCCGAGCTCTGCCATCCATCCAAAAAACCACCAGGTATGGGGTATCAGCGTACTCAGGACAAATTGCACAATAACTTTTGGGGCCTTGATACCCTTGGGAAAATAAAAATTGGGGTGAAAAGATCATTTTTGTGGAAAAAATATGATTTTTTAAATTTTACAGCTCTATGTTATAAACTTGTGTGAAGCACTTGGGGGTTCAAATTGCTCACCATAGATCTAGATAAGTTCCATAAGGGGTCTAGTTTCCAAAATGGTGTCACTTGGGGGGGGTTTCCACTGTTTAGGCACATCTGGGGCTCTCCAAATTCAACATGGTGTCCAATCTCAATTCCAGCCAATTTTGGTTGGAAAAAGTCAAATGGCGCTCCTTCCATTGCGAGCTCTGCCGTGCGCCCAAACAGTGGTTCCCCCCCACATATAGGTTATCAGCGTACTCAGGACAAATTGGACAACAACTTTTGTGGTCCAATTTCTCCTGTTACCCTTTGAAAAATAAAAAATCGATGACTAAAAGATCATTTTTGCGTGAAAAAAATAGGATTTTTTATTTTCATGCCCGGGCATTATAAACTTGTGTGAAGCACGTGGGGCTTCAAAGTGCTCACCACAGACCTAGATAAGTTCATTAGGGGATCTAGCTTCCAAAATGGGGTCACTTGTGGGGGGTTTCCACTGTTTAGGCACATCTGGGGCTCTGCAAATGGAACATGACTCCCATCAACATCTGCATTCCAAAACGTTATTACTTCCTTTCCAAGCCCTGCCGTGTGCCCAAACAGTTCCCCCCCACATATGGGGTATCAGCGTACTCAGGACAAATTGGACAACAACTTTTGGGGTCCAATTTCCTTGGGAAAAATCAAAAATTGGGGACTAAAAAACCATTTTTGTGGATTTTTTTTTTTCACACCCAGGCATTATAAACTTTTGTGAAACACTTGGGGGTTCAAAGTGCTCACAACAGATCTAGATAAGTTCCTTAGGGGGTCTAGTTTCCAAAATGGTGTCACTTGTGGGGTTTCCACTGTTTAGGCGCATCAGGGGCTCTCTAAACGCGACATGGCGTCCAATCTCAATTCCAGCCAATTCCAGCTCCTTCCCTTACGAGCTCTGCCGTGCGCCCAAACAGTGGTTTTCCCTCACGTATGGGGTATTGGCGTACTCAGGAGAAATTGCACAACTTTATCTGTCCATTTTCTCCTTTTACCCTTGTTAAAATAAAAAAAATGTTTGTAAAAGATCATTTTTGTGACTAAAAAGTTAAATGTTCATTTTTTCCTTCCACATTGCTTCAGCTCCTGTGAAGCACCTGAAGGGTTAATAAACTTCTTGAATGCGGTTTTGAGTACCTTGAGGGGTGCAGTTTTAAGAATGGTGTCACTTTTGGGTATTTTTTGCTATATAGACCACTTAAAGTGACTTCAAATATGAGGTGGTCCCTAAAAAAAAAGACTTTGTAAATTTTGTTGTAAAAATGAGAAATCGCTGGTCAACTTTTAACCCTTATAATTTCCTAACATTCCAAAATTGTGCTGATGTAAAGTAGACATGTGGGAAATGTTATTTATTAACTATTTTATGTGACATATTTCTCTGTTTTAAGGGAATAAAAATAAAATTCAAAGTTTGAAAATTGCAAAATTTTTACAATTGTCGCCATATTTCCATTTTTTTCAAAAATAAATGCAAGTTATATCGAAGAAATTTTACCACTAACATGAAGTACAATATGTCATGAGAAAACAATCTCAGAATCGCGAAGATCAGTTGAAGCATTAATGAGTTATAACCTCATAAAGAGACAGTGGTCAGAATTGTAAAAATTGGCCCGGTCATTGTGAGGAAGGAACAGCCACCATCTTGGATATGGCCTACTCTAGCCGCCATGTTGTCTGAATTCACAGATTCACAGCAGCTAACTGCTGTAATTCCCTATGGCCTCTGGGCATATTCGATACAATAGGGTTTGGTCTTTGAAAAGGTCTATTAGTATGCTGAGTAGATTCGACTCAAGACAGGATTTACTGCTCAATGTGAATAGCCAGGCCTGTTAGTATGCTAAGTAGGCCAGGTCAAACAATACTTCAAAGCTGGGGGCTTCAATTAGATTATACCTGCCAGCTAGACACAGAAAACACATCTATTGTGTCTCCCAGCCATGACGGCTCCGTTCTAGGATTATGAATTATGAGCACATCTTTCTAGGTACAAACTCATAAAAAATATCTGCGTGATCCTGCTGACCTCGGGCATCTGATGGTGCAACTCCCGAGTCGGTGATGGCTCGGGGGTCTGAGATATAGAGATTGGCACTCCAAAGAGACCCAATTGGGCCAAGTTTGATCTCCACGCGACAGGCAAAACATACTGCATCCGCTGGTACCTCTCGTGTCCTGATCCGATCGTCCTGGAGAAAGTTAACCCCTTTATTAGGTATTGGGAATAAATTCTGCAGGGGCTAAGGGTGGAGATTATCATCCCACCCTCGGACACTGAGGGGAGGGACCTAGCAGGTTTAGGAACTGTGAGCTATGGGCAGACCAGAGTCATTCTCACAGAAGCCAAGACAATGAAGAGCTAAGGACCAAGGGACAGATCTGCCAAGGGAGCAGTGGCACACGTTTTGGGGGACTGTCCAGCAACTAAGACTTTCACCTGTGGATCGCAGAGCTCCCTGCCTCCACATGCCATTACAACCTGGTAATATTGACCTCTAGTTAATACCTCTAAGCCTTGTACCATTATTGTTGTATTTTACTCTGACTGCAAATCCACTGTAATTCCGTTGTATAGCTACTGTATATTTCTGTAATTATCTAGTGCGCCCTTAAGGCAATTAAACCATAAAATTAATCTTGGGCTGATGCTTTTACTCTGATCACGAATCTTAGAATACCCAGTGGGTAACAGGACACCCTCCCCGGCGGCCATTTGCTCTAGGTGCAGTTCCCTTACTGACCTGAGAGACAAAGGGGGCGCCGGAGAGCTGTGCCTGTGGAGATACGTCACATTGGTGACCTGGAAGGAAGGGGGTTTCCTTCACATTTGGTGGCAGCAGTGGGATCAGAGTAATAGTGTGCGTGGGACCCCTACTCCCAGACACTAAAGACTACCAGCGGTAACTTTCACTGCTGGGGTCTTAAGGTCAGCACAGCACTAGACGGTCAGAGTGTAAATATAATAAGTTGTGTGGCAAGGTCAGGGTTGCAGCTGTGTCAGTAACCAAAGGTTCCCAAGTTGGCAGAAGGCACCAGGAGTAAGGCAAAGGGGGAGGCCAATGCTATGGTCTATGAGGGTTTCGATACCGATGAAGGCGAGGGGGAGCTCAGCCAGGGCTCCCCAAGGAGTCAGACCCCCATGCTCAGTCTCGCAGTGGACTGTCCACCCCTTGCCCATCCCAGCCTGTCCAGATCGGAGGCCCTTTTCCAAGCGGCTATGGCACAGCTCGAGGCTGGTAATGACGCCGCCCATGACAGACTCCTGGTGGCAGCAGAGAAAGCGGCAGAGCGTGAGCAAGCAGCGGCAGAGCGTGAGCATGCGCCGTGAAGCTGCGGAGTGCCGGCACCGACTGGAGGTGGCTCAGCACGGGCTCCCTCTGGACGCTCCAGCCTCACCGGAGACCAAGGCTTCCAAGGTCCGGGCGGAGGACTTTCCCTTGCTGGAAAAGGATGGAGACCTGGATTCCTTTCTGCTGGCCTTTGAGAGGACCTGCCTCCAACATTATCTGGCCCTGGATCAGTGGGCAAGGTACCTGACCCCCCGTTTGAGGGGTAAGTCCCTGGAAGTTTTAGGGGACTTACCTGCCGGGGAAGAGCAGGACTACAACAGCATCAAACGGGCCCTGATCCAGCACTACAACCTCACCCCGGAGTCGTACCGCAGGAAGTTCAGGAGCCTGCAGCGGGGTTCAAAGGACACCTGGACCGACCACATGCGGGCCCTGCTGAGAGCTGCGGAGCACTGGACCTCAGGTCTAGAGCTCACCACCCGCCAGGAGGTCCAAGAACTGTTCGTCACGGAGCAGTTCTTGTGGAACTGCCCAGAGGACCTCCAGCAGTTCCTCCGTGACCGGAAACCAAAGAGGGCTTCTGCTACAGCCGCCCTGGCAGACGAGTATGCCAACAAAAGGGCGCCTGAGCCGAAGAAGCCTGCCAGCAGCACCTGAGAGGGGGTAAGCCCAATCCTGCCACGGCCACATATCCAGCCCCCAGAGTGCAAGGGGTGTACCCCTTGCTGCCCTCTCCAGGCCAGGAACAGAACCCAGGCGTTGTCATCATTGCAACCAGCCGGGACACTTTAAGGCTGCGTGTCCCCAGCGCCATAAGGCCCCATCCCTGTCCCAGAAACCGTCCACTGTTTTGTGTGTGGGAGGAGTTGGTGGGAGGTCCATGGACAATTACCAACCTGTCACCATCGGCCGCTCAGCGGTCATGGGACTGTGGGACACAAGCGCTGAACAAACCCTGGTATGTCCTGAGATGGTGTCCCCTCAAGACTTGGTGCCTGGGAAAACCCATTCCGTCTCCGGAATTGGAGGCGTTGAACCGGCGATGCCCGTCGCCAAGGTGTATTTGGACTGGGGCACCGGGAGGGGGATGTGGGAGGTGGGAGTAACGCCAAATATTCCTGCCAATGTGTTGCTTGGGACCGATTTGGGGCGGTTAGTGTCCCAGTATGTGGCCACTGAAGCTCCAAGTTCGGCTCCCCAAGAATGTCATGACTCTACTGTGAATGCTAATGTTAATGTATTGAATGTGCCTCCAACAGTGGAGGAGGGAGTGAAACCTGATGGTAAGCCATGCACTGACACTACACACACAGGGCTCACAGTGAGGACAGGTGAGGAGGCTGCAGGGGAGAGCTCAGAGGTGCAGGGAGGGGCTGCTATGGGCAGTATAGGGCTCCTAAGTGAATCCAGCCTGCTGAGTCTAGGGCCCCTGCAGAAAGAGGAACAGGCCATGGGGGAGGGGGCATCCCAGGAGAGGAGCCACCAGGTAAGACCTCAGGGCAGGAGTTCCCCACATCCGGGATGTCAGGAGGCCAGGGAAGTTTGCCTGACCCTGCGACTTGGTCAGGGGACGAGGGGAAGCAGGCGCTACCCGTGGTCCCAGCGGTCGTGGCCGCTGTTACCAGGAGTGGGAGCGCCGAAGCCCAAGGAGCCTCGCGGAGGTCCGACAGTTTCCCCCTCTCCGACCAAGTGGCTGCCGAGTCAGACAGTGGCCAGGAGACAGATCCCGGGGAACTGACAGAGGATGTGGCAGTTTCATCAATTCTTGCCACATCAAGTCAGGGATTTCAGGCAGCATTGGAAGCTGACGCTAGCCTGAAAACTCTCAAGGAGAAGGTGGCACAGCCTCCCCTGGAGTCCGACCACGAGCGAGTGGTCTGGGATCAGGGACAGCTGTACCGGGTAACGGTCCAGCAGGGTTCACCGGAGGCGTGGTCCAGGGACCGACAGTTAGTGGTACCCTATCCGTTCAGGGCGGAATTGTTGCGGATCGCTCACGAGATTCCCATGGCCGGACACCTAGGGATCACTAAAACCAGGGCCAGGCTAGCTCAGCATTTCTACTGGCCTGGAATGAGGACCGAGGTGATAGCCTACTGCCGTTCGTGTGACACCTGTCAGAGGGTGGGGAAGGCGGGGCGGCGCCCCAAAGCCCCACTGGTAACTCTGCCCATCATCGAAGAGCCTTTCTCGAGGGTGGCTGTGGATCTCATTGGACCTCTGTCCACTCCCAGCCGCTCCGGGAAATGCTTCATATAGTGGAGTATACCACCCGGTATCCGGAGGCGGTAGCTTTGTCGTCCATTCAGGCCGACAAATTGGCCACTGCCTTACTGGAGATTTTCTCGAGAGTGGGGTTTCCCCAGCAAATGCTCATTGACCGAGGGACCCAGTTCATGTCGCAGCTGATGGAGTCTCTCTGTAAGCAGGTACAGGTGCAACATCTGGTAGCCAGCCCATATCACCCACAGACCAATGGCCTGTGTGAGCGGTTCAATGGCACCTTAAAGCAGATGCTGAAGATGTTGGTCGACTCCCACAGGAGAGACTGGGAGCGGTATCTCCCACACCTGCTGTTTGCCTACCGGGAGGTCCCACAGGCCTCAACGGGGTTCTCCCCCTTTGAGCTCCTGTACGGGCAACGTGTACGGGGGCCCTTGCTCTGGTGAAGGAAGCATGGGAAGGGGATTTAGCCACCCCTGGAGTGTCGGTCATTGAGTATGTCGTGCGCTTCCAGGACCGAATGATGGCCTTGACACGGCTGGTGCATGACAATATGGCCCAAGCCCAGGCTGACCAGAAGCGGTGGTGCGACCAGAATGCTTGTGAGCAGACCTACCAGGTGGGTCAAAAGGTGTGGATACTGGTCCCCGTACCTCAAAACAAGCTTCAGGCACCCTGGGAGGGCTCCATACCTCGTGCACAAGCAGCTCAACGCCGTCACCTATCTGGTCACCCTGGACCATGCCCGTGGAAGGAGGAAGGCCTTCCATGTGAACATGATGAAGGCCCATCATGAGCGGGAGGCTTGTGCCCTCCTAGTGTGCAACCTTCCCTAGGAAGGAGAGGCAGAAACCCTCCCTGATCTGCTCACCCAAGCCAAGGCGAGTGGATCCATGGAGGATGTGGGGGTTGGCCACCAGCTCTCGGAGGACTAACGTTCCCAGCTGGGGTTCACCCTACACCCCTTTCGGGAGCTGTTCAGCAGCCTGCCCGGAAGGACTGAGACAGCAGTCCATGACGTGGACACCGGCAATCACCCCCCGATTGTTATGAATGTGCTAGAGATGGTTTCTGAGCAGAGGCTCCCTCTGGTGGTTACAGACAGTACTGAACCTTTCAGCGAGGAGTGGCAATCTGGAATCACGGACTGGTCTGATATAAGGGAGGTTCCCTCCCATGATGGTTGCCGGTGATCAATTGTTCTTGTCTCAATTGTGGTTCCTGGTTCATTTGGAAGTTTGCTGGAGTCCTGCCTGCATCTCCTGCTTTCAGATAAGATATTTTTTGCTTTTCTTTTTGTGCTTGCTTTTTGCATTGTTTTCTGCACTTTTGTGGAGGTCAGTCAGGTCCCCTCCTGTAGCCTGAGCTCCTCGCAGTTTTTCTGCAGCCACTGTTGTTTGCTCATTTGCTTTTTCCTGTTTTTTCAGCGTTTGCGGCTTGGTTTTTGTTCACACTGAGATCTGATTTAGAGGGTGGCGAGATCGTGTGATCTCAGTATTTTTGTAATCAGAATTGTTGAATTTTTGTAGGGTTTTCTGGGTTGCAGAAAGTAATCTCTCCTGTCCTATCCTATTTAGTCAGCTTGTGGCCCCAGCGTTTGCTCAGTCTTTTTTCTGCCTATGTTTGTATTTTCATCTTGTCTAACCGCCATTATATGTTTGGGGGCTTCCTATTTTCTTTGGGGGATCTGCTCCTGGGCAGATAGCTTTCATCTTTCTGCCTTTAGGTGTAGTTATCTCTCAGGCTGTGACGAGGCGTCTAGGATCAACGTAGGAACGCTCCACGGCTACCTCTAGTTGTGTCGTTAGTTTAGGAATCTGCAACTAGTGTTGAGCGATACTGCTCGATATCTAAAAATATCGGATCGGAATGGTATCGCCGATATCACTAAATATTGTCGATATCCGATTCCGATACCGGAAGTCCCATGTAAGTCTATGGGAACCAAATATCGACATTAAAAAAAAACATTCTTGCCTTGTTGGTTAACACTAGGACTACTGGACTCGTGACCCCGCCTAGAACTACTGAAAGGAGTCATTTTGACTCCTTGCTTGTTTTCGTTTATTTTTAGAGTTTCATTTGTGGTTATTTATTAATAATTATATTTTTTGTAATGTATTATTATTGTGAGATCCAACAGTAATGCTTTTGATTGTTTTTTTTCTGCTTTTCTTATTTTTCTACAGAAAATAACAATAATTATAATAGACGTTTTTCAAACATTTTTTTTATTCAAGTGCACACATATAAACAACAACTGAAGAACAAAAAGCAGAGAAAATGTAGGTGGAGTAGCATAAAAATGAAAATATGGCGCAGAATTCACCTTCTAAACATTTGGTGTTTCGCATTTTAGGCATTGCCTTTGATTTATGGCAGTACATTGCCCACACAAAGACTTACCACAAGTCTTACAATTGCCGACAGATCTATTTTTCTTGCACTTTTCTTTGATCTGGCAAAATTTTGTTTGAACCATCACTTCTGAGCATGTAGAAACTTGGGACGTGGAACCCTTTTCCCTATCTGTGACATAAGGACCACTCAACTCTCTCACAAGCGTTTGCAAAAATGCCTTGCGTGACATTTTTTGGTGGGTTATCTCATTGAATATTATCCATGCATTTATACCCGCAAAGTCTAAGGCATTTTCAAATGCATGAACAGGCCATCTCCATGTGCATGTTCGTGTGGTATATTTTCGTGCCATCTGATCCACTACATCTACTCCATATTTTGTTTCATTGTATAACTTTAACCGTTTCTGGAGTTTTTTTAGCGGAATCAGACGCAACAACAACATCTGGATGGACGGAACTCAAAATGACAACATTTTTGTTGGGCTTTCCTTGATATACTGTAAGTGTAAAATTGTCTTCATTTCTAAACACTTTAGTGTTGTACAATTCCTCTTTCATGGATTTTATTTCTTTAGGCACTTCTCGCCTTATCTTGTTCAGTGTTCCCACGATGGTTGTTCCTTTGCTTTTTAGCTGTTTAGCTAATTTTACTGAAGTAAAATAATTATCGGTTGTAACATTGCGACCTTTTTTCAAAAACGGGTCCAATAACTTCATTACCACATGGTCAGCTAAACGGTCCTCAGCACGGCGTGTGTCATCTTTGTCTAGATAAGGGAAGCCATTTGCCAGATATTTGCTCTCCTTATCAACAGCTAGCCAATATTTGTGGCCATATTTATCTGGTTTGGAAGGCATGTACTGCGTGAATGGACACCTAGTTTTGCTTGGGAAAAGTTGCTCATCCACCGTTATGTATGGGCCAGGTTTGTAACACGCAATACAATTTTCAATAAACCTGTCCCACACAGTAGAAAATAGAGCAAACTTGTCCGTTTGCAGTCTCTCCGATCGAGTAGATTTCTCATCAAATCTGAGAAACCTCATAATTTCAACAAAGCGGTCCCTAGACATTGTCGCTTTGCAAAACGGTATTCCCCAGTCATTACACCAAATACTGCTAATCGAGTGACGGTTCGTGCCAGATATTCCACAAGCATAGAATATCGCAATGAATGCATCTAGCTCCTCATCAGATAGAGTAAACTGTAAATTATTGTTCCTGCATGCTTCTGCAAGCGTACAGTTCTTTATATGTGTCAATATATATGAATCAAAAATTAGCATAAGATAAGAGCCTAGAGTAAACAAGCTATTTTGTTCAGCATTACACAGTAATACAAGCAGGTAAAACACAAGGAAAATGTGAAAAGTTGACATGTAAATTGAACTACATCTATATGAACATCAGGGTAAATAAGACAGAGTGAAAAAATTATGCACAAAACTTTATAGCAACATTTAGTGACAAAAGGACCTCAAAATATAGTAGGGAGTCAAAATGACTCCCTTCAGTAGTTCTTGGTAAATTTTGAAAAAAACGCGCAAATTTTTCACCAAAATTATTTATTCTCACAAAATCTTTTTTCACACCATATTTGAGGAAAAGTCACCGAGTTTCAAGCCGGAATTCTGAAAAATGTAGTCACAGAAGAGAAATAAAAAACGAAAGGAGTCAAAATGACTCCATCAGTAGTTCTAGTGTTAATTGTACATGAAGGAAAACAACAAAGACTAATGTAGAATGTATTGGGGGAGGTTGAGGAGACAATAAAGGCATACATGTTTAACCCAATGCATTCGAATAGCATTAATATATTTTTTTTTGGAAATACGTTTGGATTGACTAACAAATTGACAATGTTGTTAACCTTTTTTCTATTTTGGCAAATATGTATGTTTCACAACTTCCATGCTCTTCACCTTTTTAACTTTTGCCAGTGCCACACTTTCTCCTTCATAATCTTCAGCAGCAGCATCATCTTTCTCATCAAATTATTCTTCATCTTCACCTTCTTAATCTTCTTCTTAAACTTCTTGCTATTCATGTTTTTGTTTACATTACTCATATTGTTATTATTAAACTAATTAATCTTCTTTATATTCAAATTCTTCATCTTCTTCCTCATCATCTTCTTCATCATATTCTTATTTGTGACAGAGATTCCTGTACTTGTAATCTGTAAAAGTATGAATTGTTCATCCTTCCGTTGTTGCTGTCACAAAAGATTTAAATTACAACAGTATTTGTCCGTGTTCAGTTTAGCCTGCAGCAGCAGCAGGCATTTTCCAGGGGCACCACGAGGAGGAACGGACTCACCCCCATACACTGCTTAGTCTTCTTCTGCTTAGAATTTAGAGCATATATTTTGCTCTTCATTTTGGTCTTATACTTCATGTTCTTCTGCTTTTTGATCTTTTGCTTATTGTTCTTCTGTCTCTTGTTCTGTATCTTGTAGTTTGTCTTAACCTTCTTTGTCCTGTTGGTGATCTTCTTCTGGGTAATCTTTTATTTTTTCTTTGTGATGGTGTTCAGGCTGGTTGGCTTCATGCTCGTCGTCCTTGTTGTCATCATCTTCTTCTGGGTGGTCTTTAAGGTCGTCTAATTTCCGAGAAACAGCTGACGTTACTGGAACCCTGACGGGTATCAGATGGAGCAAGAGACAATGGAAGTAACGAGGACCAGCTGACTGTGCTGGACCCCGGACGGGTAGCAGAAGGAAAAGAGGCAATGTCACAACCGAGTACCAGCTGACGTTACTGTGACACGGTTACTAAGCAGGAGGTACCTGTGCTCCAAAGCACTACCAAGGACCAGCAGACGTTGGTGGAACTCGGATACAGAGATGGAGGCACCTAGGCCAAAGGCACTGGGGAGAACCACTTGACGGTACTGGACCCCGGACGGGTAGCAGAAGGAAAAGAGGCAATGTCACAACTGAGTACCAGCTGACGTTACTGTGACACGGTTACTAAGCAGGAGGTACCTGTGCTCCAAAGCACTACCAAGGACCAGCAGACGTTGGTGGAACTCGGATACGGAGATGGAGGCACCTAGGCCAAAGGCACTGGGGAGAACCACTTGACGGTACTGGACCCCGGACGGGTAGAAGAACGCACACATGAAAATGTAAGTTGACAGGACGCAAGCCGTCCGCAGTTAACGAATCACACAGTCCTACAGTGGGTGCTTGTCCTATTGTCACAATGGAAACCGCCTTTATTTACATATCCCACAGCACACATAGGAATCACCTAAACTGCAGGCACCATAGAGTCGGCTAACCCGAATGCAACACGACAGCACAACTTATTGGAGGATAATTGACGTTCACACTGCCAGGAAACAGCTGTCGTGCTGTAACCAGGCTGGCCAGGAGTCAGTACCCCTGCCAATTACTTACGAGCAACAAATGGCGGTGCTGTAGCCCAGGGAGTACAGTTCAGGTGGTAGAAAGATGAACATAACAGGAGACATGGAAAACGTTGCCAAACAGTTATTTAATCTGAAAACGGACAGGCAAATTCAGGTGAGATCCATGCCTTGTTCATTTTCAGAAAAGTAAGCCGGTCTACATTCTCTGAGGATAGTCGCATGCGACGGTCTGTTACTACACCACCTGCAGCACTAAAGACACGCTCAGATAATACACTGGCAGCAGGGCAAGCCAGCACCTCGAATGCATACTGGCTAAGCTCTGGCCATGTATCCAACTTAGAGACCCAAAATTTGAAAGGGGAAGAGGCATCTGGGAGTACACTTAGAGGGAAAGCCAAGTAGTCTGTCACCATCTTACGGAAACGTTTCTTCCTGGTGACTGGAGCCGTCTCGGATGGTGTAGACCTTGCTGGCGCTGTCACAAAACTTTGCCACATTTGTAACATACAGTTCTTGCCCTGTGCAGAGGCGCTGCTTCTGCTCCCTCTTGTTGTAGAGGTGTCTACACTGCCTCGACGCACAGAGCTGCTTTGTAAAGCAGTAGCAGCAGCAGCTGCTCTCTCGGCTGGAATGTACAACAGTATGGATTGCACCAGTGTGTCTTGGTACTCCTGCATTTTACAGTCCCGGTTCACCGGTGTGATGAGGGTTTGTAAGTTGTCCCGGTAGCGAGGGTCTAGGAGGGTGTACACCCAATAATCTGACGTGCTGAGAATGTGGGCGATGCGGCGGTCGTTTCTCAGGCACTGAAGCATGAAATCAACCATGTGCTGCAGACTCCCAACTGGCCAACAAAGGCTGTCCTCTGGAAGAGGCGTCATCTCTGTCTCCTCTGCATCACCCCACCCTCGCTCTACATACTGACTACAGCGTTGTGTACCTCCCTCTGTAGGGATTTCTTCCTCCTCCATTGACTCCTCCTCCTCCTCATCCTCCTCACAAAGTGAGCTCTGCCCAGCCCTTTGTGAGGAACCACGTTGCGCTGACTGTCCTGAAGGTAATTGAATTTGTGACTCCTCATCCTCCACCTCTTCCAAAACCTCTTCCTTTAGTGCTTTCAGTGATTTCTGAAGCAGGCAGATAAGGGGGACAGTCATGCTGACTAGTGCATCATCTGCACTCGCCATCCGCGTTGAGACATCAAACGCACGCAAAACGTCGCAGATGTCCTTCATAGAGGCCCACTCAGTAGTGGTGAAGTGTGAACGGCGCAAATTGCGAGTTGATTGCGCCTGTTGCAGCTGATACTCCATTACTGCTGGCTGCTGCTCACACAACCGCTCCAACATATGTAACGTGGAATTCCACCTGGTGGGTACGTCACATATGATGCGATGTTCAGGAAGGCGAAATCTGACTTGCAGAGCTGCAATGCGCGATCTGGCCATGCTGGAACGTCGCAAGTGAGCGCACTCTAGGCGGACCTTGTGCAGCAGTGCATCAAGATCCGGATAGTCCCTCAAAAACTCTGCACGACCAAGTTGAGCACATGTGCCAGACATGGTATGTGAGTGAGGTTGCCAAGGCCCAGAGCTGCCACCAGATTTCGGCCATTGTCACACACATACCAAGCCTGGCTGGAGATTAGCTGACAAAAACCACACGTCGCTCTCCTGCTTGATGGCATCCCAGAGCTCCTGCGCTGTGTGGCTTCGATTCCCCATGGGAATTAATTTCAGGACGGCCTGTTGACGTTTGGCCACGGCTGTGCTCATATCGGTCGCAACAGGTAAGCGTTCACGGGTCCTTGTGGAGGTATACCGTGACGGCTCGTGCAGCGATGATTCTGAGGAACTGGAGTAGGAGGAGGAATCAATGTGCACAGACTGGATTCCTGCAATCCTTGGAGTTGGCAGAACACGTACAGCGCCACTGGCAAGATCTGTACCCGGCTCCACAACATTGACCCAATGGGCAGTGAGGGAAAGGTATCGTCCCTGGCCATGGGTACTGGTCCACGCATCGGTGGTCAGGTGGACCCTGCTACTGACGGCGTTTAGTAGCGCATGTTTAATGTTTCCCTCGACATGTTTTTGCAGAGCAGGGACAGCTTGCCTGCTGAAATAAAATCAGCTTGGCACATTATATTGTGGGACTGCCAATGCCATAAAGTTCCTGAAACTGTCAGTCTCCACCAGCCTGAATGACAGCATTTCAAGGGACAGGAGTTTTGCAAGGCCAGCATTCAGAGCCTGTGCTCGTGGATGGTTTGCCGAGTATGGCCGTCTTTTATCCCATGCCTGTGTTACCGATGGCTGTTTTTTGTTCTGGGAGTGTGACGATGACTGTGAACTTGCTGCTGTGGGTGGAATAACAGTTTGTCTATGGACAACAGTGACCGAGGTTCTTCCATGGAGATCCTGTGAGGAAGCCGAACCAGGTGTGTGTGAGCTGGAGGTAGAGGCTCGAACACGACCTAAAGATGTAGGTGCTGCTGTAGGTTGGCCTACATCTCCAGTGTGTCTTTGTAACTCAGCTACGTGCTTTGTCCGTATATGTTTCCACATATTTGTGGTATTCAGGTTACTGATATTTTTACCTCTTTTAACTTTTTGCTTACACAGCTTGCATTGAACATAGCAAATATCATCTACAAGTCTGTCAAAAAAGGACCACGCAGTGCAAGTCATGGGAGCACCAATTTTGACATTTCTAAGAGAACTGCTCCCAACAGGTGCCAAACTGGAGGCTACAGGCAAGCGAGTCTGCAGCCTACCTGTCCCTCCTCTTTGTACCGTTGGGACAATCTCTTCCTCAGAGCTGCTCCCACCACCTTCCTGTTGCTCACGCCATGTTGGGTCTCGGACTTCATCATCTCCACTACCCTCTTCCAACACCTGCTGCTGTTGGATGGTCTGGGCAGCACCATGCTCCACAAAACCTGGCACCTGAGTCTCATCATCATCATAAGATGCGTTCTGCGGTGTGCTGTCCATCGGCACTGGCTCACCCGCCTCTTCAGATTGAGAGAGACACAGCTGTTGCGCATCACTGCATACTCCCTCTTCTTCAAATTGCAGAATGCTGCTTGCCTGTGCCCGTGTTTGCGAGCCAACAGATTCTGAGAACAGAAGCAGAGACTCAGCTGGCTCCTGTACAGAACTCTCTGACTGCCTGGGCAATTTGACAGGCGGTGAACAGACAGATGGTTGCTCAACAGTGTTGTGTTCCTGAGAGGAGGTGGAAGGAATTGAAGTCGATGCATTGGCTGCCATCCAACCAACAACGGCTTCAATTTGTTCTTCCCGCAGCAGGGGGGCACGCCGAGCTCCTACCAAAGTGCGCATAAAGGAACGCTCACGGGGAAAACTGGTGGATGCTGTGTCACTGAGGGCGGCAGCAGCCACAGAATCCCCACGTCCTCTCCCTGCTGAAACTCCACGGCCACGACCACGTGCCTTACTCCTGCCTTCTTCATCTTGGTAGATTGATAAAGAAAGTCAGAAAAGTTATAAGGCCTAAGTGTGGTTATTACGCAGAGACTGAAGTGAACACTGAAACACAACTGTTCACAATCTGTGAAAGGCTACTCCTTTGTCTACTTCTATAGTGTTTGCAACCAATGTATTGTATACAGATGGAAGCGCGTCACACTAATAGATTATATTTTAAATGGAATGGAGCAGAACCAATTGGAGATAAATGAAAAGGATGAGGCACTGAGACACGCTCAGCAGAGTACAAGCAGCAGTGCTTGAACAAGTAACTGGAGCGTGATGTGCACTCAAAAAATAAAAAACACAGACTGAAGTGAACACTGAAACACAACTGTTCACAATCTGTGAAAGGCTACTCCTTTGTCTACTTCTATAGTGTTTGCAACCAATGTATTGTATACGGATGGAAGCGCGTCACACTAATAGATTATATTTTAAATGGAATGGAGCAGAACTAATTGGAGATAAATGAAAAGGATGAGGCACTGAGACACGCTCAGCAGAGTACAAGCAGCAGTGCTTGAACAAGTAACTGGAGCGTGATGTGCACTCAAAAAATAAAAAACACAGACTGAAGTGAACACTGAAACACAACTGTTCACAATCTGTGAAAGGCTACTCCTTTGTCTACTTCTATAGTGTTTGCAACCAATGTATTGTATACGGATGGAAGCGCGTCACACTAATAGATTATATTTTAAATGGAATGGAGCAGAACTAATTGGAGATAAATGAAAAGGATGAGGCACTGAGACACGCTCAGCAGAGTACAAGCAGCAGTGCTTGAACAAGTAACTGGAGCGTGATGTGCATTCAAAAAATAAAAAACACAGACTGAAGTGAACACTGAAACACAACTGTTCACAATCTGTGAAAGGCTACTCCTTTGTCTACTTCTATAGTGTTTGCAACCAATGTATTGTATACGGATGGAAGCGCGTCACACTAATAGATTATATTTTAAATGGAATGGAGCAGAACCAATTGGAGATAAATGAAAAGGATGAGGCACTGAGACACGCTCAGCAAAGTACAAGCAGCAGTGCTTGAACAAGTAACTGGAGCGTGATGTGCACTCAAAAAATAAAAAACACAGACTGAAGTGAACACTGAAACACAACTGTTCACAATCTGTGAAAGGCTACTCCTTTGTCTACTTCTATAGTGTTTGCAACCAATGTATTGTATACGGATGGAAGCGCGTCACACTAATAGTTAAATTGCATGGAGCTGCAAGAATTACACTGAAGGAAAAAAAAAGAGTCTGTGAGTGACACGTGCAGATGCCTACAGACAGCGTTGCATGCAGAGCAAACTGCAGCGTCACCTGCACTCACACACACCTTGCAGAGCTGTTAAAACAACACTGCAGGCAAAAGGAAGCTTTACACAGCGGTTGGTGCTAGCCTGCCTACAGCACAGTACACTAAATCGCAATCTCTAACTGTCCCTCAGAGTCAGCACAGCAGCGTTCTGTCCCTTACTGAATTCACAGCACAGTGACGCTAAAATGGCGGCGGCGCCTTTTATAGTGCATTCTGACATCATTTAAGCATCCAATCACAGCCATGCCATTAGTTAACATGACCGCAGCAGTACAGGATGTGCCCACACTTCTTAGGATTCCTCATTGGCTGACTAAAATCACATTGCCTCGCAAAGAATTATGGGAACTTCCGATTCCGGTATCCGATAAGACGAAAATATCGAAACGAAGTATCGAAAGGCCGATAGAGCTAATATCGGCCGATACCTGATATTTGCAGTATCGTATCGCTCAACACTATCTGCAACCCATCAGTTACCAACATCTCAGGTGTTTGGCTGCCCTGCTGTTGCTCCTGTCCTCCTCAGCTACCGAAACATAACACCGATCATGCGTTCAGCATATCGGGTCTCTCGTGAGGTGCAGCAGCAAATGCGCCAAGAGATAGATGAGATGCTGAAGCTGGGGGTGATCCAAGCGTCCAACAGCGCGTGGGCTTCGCCTGTAGTCCTCGTCCCTAAAAAGGACCGAACTACGCGGTTCTGCGTGGACTACTGGGGGCTCAACGCTGTGACGGTCACCGATGCATACCCAATGCCGCGCATCGATGACCTGCTCGACCAGCTGGCCGGGGCTAAGTACCTGACCTATCCTATTTAGTCAGCTTGTGGCCCCAGCGTTTGCTCAGTCTTTTTTCTGCCTATGTTTGTATTTTCATCTTGTAGCCAGCCCATATCACCCACAGACCAATGGCCTGTGTGAGCGGTTCAATGGCACCTTAAAGCAGATGCTGAAGATGTTGGTCGACTCCCACAGGAGAGACTGGGAGCGGTATCTCCCACACCTGCTGTTTGCCTACCGGGAGGTCCCACAGGCCTCAACGGGGTTCTCCCCCTTTGAGCTCCTGTACGGGCGACGTGTACGGGGGCCCCTTGCTCTGGTGAAGGAAGCATGGGAAGGGGATTTAGCCACCCCTGGAGTGTCGGTCATTGAGTATGTCATGCGCTTCCAGGACCGAATGATGGCCTTGACACGGCTGGTGCATGACAATATGGCCCAAGCCCAGGCTGACCAGAAGCGGTGGTGCGACCAGAATGCTTGTGAGCAGACCTACCAGGTGGGTTAAAAGGTGTGGATACTGGTCCCCGTACCTCAAAACAAGCTTCAGGCACCCTGGGAGGGTCCATACCTCGTGCACAAGCAGCTCAACGCCGTCACCTATCTGGTCACCCTGGACCATGCCCGTGGAAGGAGGAAGGCCTTCCATGTGAACATGATGAAGGCCCATCATGAGCGGGAGGCTTGTGCCCTCCTAGTGTGCAACCTTCCCTAGGAAGGAGAGGCAGAAACCCTCCCTGATCTGCTCACCCAAGCCAAGGCGAGTGGATCCATGGAGGATGTGGGGGTTGGCCACCAGCTCTCGGAGGACTAACGTTCCCAGCTGGGGTTCACCCTACACCCCTTTCGGGAGCTGTTCAGCAGCCTGCCCGGAAGGACTGAGACAGCAGTCCATGACGTGGACACCGGCAATCACCCCCCGATTGTTATGAATGTGCTAGAGATGGTTTCTGAGCAGAGGCTCCCTCTGGTGGTTACAGACAGTACTGAACCTTTCAGCGAGGAGTGGCAATCTGGAATCACGGACTGGTCTGATATAAGGGAGGTTCCTCCCATGATGGTTGCCGGTGATCAATTGTTCTTGTCTCAATTGTGGTTCCTGGTTCATTTGGAAGTTTGCTGGAGTCCTGCCTGCATCTCCTGCTTTCAGATAAGATATTTTTTGCTTTTCTTTTTGTGCTTGCTTTTTGCATTGTTTTCTGCACTTTTGTGGAGGTCAGCCAGGTCCCCTCCTGTAGCCTGAGCTCCTCGCAGTTTTTCTGCAGCCACTGTTGTTTGCTCATTTGCTTTTTCCTGTTTTTTCAGCGTTTGCGGCTTGGTTTTTGTTCACACTGAGATCTGATTTAGAGGGTGGGAGATCCGATCATCCTGGAGAAAGTTAACCCCTTTATTAGGTATTGGGAATAAATTCTGCAGGGGGCTAAGGGTGGAGATTATCATCCCACCCTCGGACACTGAGGGGAGGGACCTAGCAGGTTTAAGAACTGTGAGCTATGGGCAGACCAGAGTCATTCTCACAGAAGCCAAGACAATGAAGAACTAAGGACCAAGGGACAGATCTGCCAAGGGAGCAGCGGCACACGTTTTGGGGGACTGTCCAACAACTAAGACTTTCACCTGTGGATCGCAGAGCTCCCTGCCTCCACATGCCATTACAACCTGGTAATATTGACCTCTAGTTAATACCTCTAAGCCTTGTACCATTATTGTTGTATTTTACTCTGACTGCAAATCCACTTTAATTCCGTTGTATAGCTACTGTATATTTCTGTAATTATCTAGTGCGCCCTTAAGGCAATTAAACAAAAAAATTAATCTTGGGCTGATGCTTTTACTCTGATCACGAATCTTAGAATACCCAGTGGGTAACAGGACACCCTCCCCGGCGGCCATTTGCTCTAGGTGCAGTTCCCTTACTGACCTGAGAGACAAAGGGGGCGCCGGAGAGCTGTGCCCGTGGAGTTACCTGGAAGGAAGGGGGTTTACTTCACAGTCATTAACGTGCAAACCACCCTTGGGGTAAAGGGGTTAATGACCAAGCCAATTTTCACAATTCTGACCACTGTCACTTTATGAGGTTATAGCTTTGGAATGATTCATTGGATCCCACTGATTCTGAGAATGTTTTTTTCGTGAAATATTGTACTTTATGTTAGTGGTAAAATTTGTTCAATATAACTTGCTTTTTTATGAAAAACACAGAAATTTGGAGAAAATTTTGAAAATGTTGCAATTTTCAAACTTTCAGTTTTTGTGCCATTAAATCAGAGAATCATATCGCATAAAATAGTTAATAAATAACATTTCCAATATGTCTACTTTACATCAGCACAACTGTGGAAACATAATTTTTTGTTAGTACGTTGTAAGGCTTAAAAGTTGACAAGCGATTTCTCATTTTTCCAACAAAATTTACAAAACCATTTTTTTTAGGGACCACCTCACATTTGAAGAGAGTTTGGAGGATCAATATGACAGAAAATATCCAAAAGTGACACCATTCTAAAAACTTCATCCCTCAAGGTGCGCAAAACCACATTCAAGAAGTTTATTAATAATTCAGGTGCTTCACGAGAACTAAAGCAATATGGAAGGAAAAAATGAACATTTTACTTTATGTTCTGCCCATTTATGCTCAGTAAGAGAAAGTATTTGTAGTTTGACACTTGTTACGACCCGTAAGAAGTGACATGTTATCCTTATATGACGTTTGAATATGTTTAGCACAATCTGGCAGCATTCTTAAAGATGCAGGTGTCTTCCCCTTGTACAGTGACTAAGGGCCGCATAATTAATGGGAGGTATGTATCACAGGGATGGCTGCTCCTTGTGATATAACCCGGAATATTTTTTTTTAGTGCACGTAAGCACTAAGTAGTTGTTCACATTTGGGTCCGGGCTTACGGGTAGTTATTAGAGATTGGAGGGCCTGGCTACCCATATACCTTACCACGAGGTGAGAGTGCTCACTGTACCCCTTTTTCCCTGTGTGTGTTTGTGAGTTTGAGGACCTGCAGTGATGTCACAATCACATGACAAGTCCATGTGATGTTACCTCACCCGTGGGTGTGGTTAGAGGCTACCTAATGGAGCCTGTGTGTTTGTCAGATGTGGCAGTGCTGGCTAGTCTGAGCCAGAGGAAGGAGGACTGTGAGATACCTCCACAGTGGATGGTCTGACAATCGTCAGTGATATACTGACCGGGGTCAGAAGGTACACATCTTCGGGAACAGTCCTTCCCCTGCAGTCGCTATCTACGGTCTCCGAAATTCCGCCAAGGAGGGTGAAGAAAAGTATGGGTCTGATGTTAGATCCTTCGTAGAAAAGGACTTCTATGTAGATGACTGTTTGAAATCCACACCAACAAACGAGGCTGCAATCAGTCTCCTAAAAAGGGCTCAAGAAATGCTCGCTCTCTCTAACTTGAGTTTGCACAAGATTGCCTCCAACAGCCAAGAATTAATGGAAGCTTTCCCCTCTCAAGAATATTCAAGCAATCTAAAAGACTTGGACATAAGCACCGACTCCATTTCCATGCAGCGGATCCATGGATTGCTTTGGGATTTAAAGGCGGATGCATTCACCTTCCAGATCAGCAAGGATGAGAAACCCTTCACATGCAGAGGTGTCCTTTCTTTTGTAAACAGTTTGTACAACCCACTGGGATTCATAGCTCCGGTAACTATCCAAGAAAAAATGTTGCTAAGAGACTTCACCCAAGAGACATCTGATTGGGATGATCCACTTCCAGCAGAAAAAGCAGACCTGTGGCCTCGACCGACCTTCGTGTGAAACGACCGTATGTTCCTGTGCCATCCACAGAAGTCAAGACACAAATACTTTGTATCTTCTGTGACGCATCAGTCAAAGCGATCGCAGCAGCAGCGTACCTCAAAACTATAGACGTGAATGAACAATGCCATATCGGGTTCGTTATGAGCCGGACAAAACTGGCACCACTCCACGAACACTCTCTTGTTATGTTTCGGTAGGTGAGGAGAAACTGCAAAAAATAGCCAAAGTAGCAATACACCAGAGAGGCTGGAAACTATTGGATTGCAGTAACCTAAACTATCCGCCACACTAGAAGTAGCCGTGGAGCGTACTTACTGTGATCCTAGACAGCCGGAGAGATAGCTACACCTAAAGGCAGAAAGATGAATGCTATCTGCCCCGGAGCAGAATCCCCAAAGAAATAGGAAGCCCCACAACATGTAATGGCGGTTAGACAAGAAGAAAACACGGACACAGACTGAAAATAGAATGAGCAAACGCTGGGGCCCAATCTGTCTAGATAGAAAAGTATAGGAAAGAATTCTGACTGCAACCCAAAAAAACCCTGACAAAAATACCAACACTTCTGATTAACAAAAAACCTGAGATCACACGATCTCTACCACCTAAATCAGATCTCTGGTGTAATACACAGCAACACAGCAAATAAAAAGTGACAAAGGAACAAAGCAAAAATGCAAACACACAATGAGCACAATTGCAGCGCAAGACCCCAAAAGGGGACCAGGCTGCAGTCCACTGCAAGCAGCAAACCAGCAGTGAAAATCCAACAGAGGAAAAAAAAGCAAAACACTTATCTGAATGAGAGCAGGAAAGCAAGATGTGCTCCAAGCAAGAGCAGGAGGAACAATTGATTACCGGCAAGGCTGCTGGGAACTCAGGTCACTTATATCATACCATTCAGAGCCAGCTGAAGGCCATTCAGTAATTAGTTCATTACCCTCAGCAACCACCGGAGGGACCGCCAGCTCAGAAGTCGCCTCCAAGGTATTCACAACAGTACCCCCCCCTTGAGGAGGGCTCAACGAAGCCTCACCTGCGCAACCAGGCCGATCAGGATGAGCTCGATGATAGGCACGGATAAGTCTCCCAGCATGGATGTCCGAAGCAAACATCCAAGAATTGTCCTCCTGACCATAACCTCTCCACTTAACCAAATACTGGAGTTTCTGTCTAGCAAAACGAGAATCCAATATTTTCTCAACCACATACTCCAAATTGCCCTCAACCAAAACAGGATCAGGAGGCGCAGCCATAGGAACCACTGGCTCGATAAACCTCTTCAATAAGGAATTGTGGAACACGTTATGGATCTTAAATGTCCCTGGAAGAAGCAAACGGAAGGAAACAGGATTAATAATTTCAATGATCTTATAAGGTCCAATGAACCTTGGCTTAAATTTTGGAGATGTAACCTTCATAAGGATATTTCTTGAGGACAACCAAACCAAGTCCCCCACTTTAAACCGAGGACCATCAGTCCTAAGCCGGTTAGCAAACCGCTGGGCCTTCTCTTGAGAGAGAGACAATCTCTCCACTACCTGGTCCCAAATCTGCTGCATACGCTGCACAATAGAGTCAACCCCCGGAGAGAGAAGCCTCCGCCTGTCCTGAAGAAAATCGAGGGTGAAACCCAGAATTGCAGAAAAATGGAGACATCAAGGTGGCAGAGCTAGCCATATTATTAAGAGCAAACTCAGCCAAAGGCAAAAAAGAGACCCAGTCATCTTGATCAGCAGACACAAAACATCTCAAATAAGTCTCCAAGGTCTGGTTTGTTCTCTCGGTATGTCCATTGGTCTGAGGGTGAAATGCAGAGGAGAAAGATAACTGAACACCAAGTTTAGAACAAAATGTCCTCCAAAATTTGGAAACAAACTGGACTCCTCTGTCAGACACAATATTCTCAGGAACGCCATGTAACCGAACCACGTGCTGAAAGAACAAAGGCACCAATTCGGAGGAGGAAGGCAACTTAGGTAATGGCACAAGATGTATCATCTTGGAAAACCTATCACAGATTACCCAGATAACGGTCATTCTCTGAGAGACAGGAAGGTCGGAAATAAAATCCATAGAAATATGGGTCCATGGCCTCTTGGGTACAGGTAATGGCATTAACAATCTACTAGAATGAAAGCATGGCTTGGAACGAGAGCAAGTCCCACAGGACTGCACAAAGTCCCTGACGTCACGAGACAATGTAGGCCACCAAAAGGACTGACTCACCAAGTCTCTGGTACCAAAAATCCCGGGATGACCAGCCAACGCGGAACAATGAATCTCAGACATCACACTCTTTTTCCACTGGTCTGGGACAAACAATTTCCCAACAGGGCAGAGCTCAGGTTTATCCTCCTGACACCCCTCCAGAGCCAGTCTCAAATTGGGCGAGATGGCGGAAAGAACTACACCCTCTTTTAAAATAACAGCAGGATCAGATAGCTCAGGAGAATCCACAAATAAACTCCTCAAGAGGGCATCCGCCTTAACATTCTTAGTGCCCAGAAGAAAAGAAACCACAAAATTAAAACGTGTGAAAAGCAAGGCCCACCTGGCCTGTCTAGGATTAAGTCGCTTGGCTAACTCGAGATAAACTAGGTTCTTATGGTCCGTGAGGACCACCACCTGATGTTTGGCTCCTTCCAGCCAATGTCTCCACTCTTCAAAGGCCCACTTCATGGCCAATAGCTCCCGATTACCCACATCATAATTACGTTCAGTTGGAGAAAATTTTTGAGAGAAAAAGGCACAAGGGTTACTCTTAGAGGTCTCTGGATCGCTTTGGGACAAAACGGCACCTGCCCCAATCTTAGAGGCATTAACCTTCACCTGAAACGGCAGAGAAACATCAGGCTGCCGTAGAACTGGAGCAGAAATGAATCTCTGCTTAAGTTCCTGAAACGCCGAAACTGCCTCAGGAGGCCAATTCACCAGATCAGAACCCTTTTTGGTCAAATCAGTCAATGGTTTAACAATACCGGAGAAATTACCAATAAATTTACGATAAAAATTGGCAAAACCCAAAAATCTCTGAAGAGCCTTCAATGAAGTAGGTTAAACCCAATCACAGATGGCCTGAACCTTGACCCGGTCCATTTCAATAACAGACGGAGACAAAATGAATCCCAGAAATGAGACCTTCTGTACGCCAAAAAGACACTTTGATCCCTTCACATACAGTGCATTCTCTCTCAAAATCTGGAACACAGTCCGAACATGTTTCACATGAGAGTCCCAGTCGTTGGAAAAAATCAAGATATCATCCAAATAAACAATCAGAAATTTATCCACAAAATCCCTGAAAATATCATTCATGAAGGATTGGAAGACGGAAGGGGCATTAGTAAGCCCAAAAGGCATCACTAGGTACTCAAAATGCCCCTTTGGGGTATTAAACGCCGTCTTCCATTCATCCCCGTGCTTAATGCGAATAAGGTTATACGCCCCCCTGAGGTCAAGCTTGGTAAATCAACTAGCACTTTTCACTCTGGAAAATAGGTCAGAAATCAAAGGTAACAGATACTGATATTTAACAGTGATCTTATTCAGGAGGCGATAATCAATACACTGCCTCAATGAACCATCCTTTTTGGCCACAAAGAAAAAACCGGCGCCCAAGGGTGAGGAGGATGGTCTGACATGACCCTTCTCCAATGACTCCTTGATATAAGATCGCATAGCATCTTGTTCAGGTACAGATAAATTAAAAAGGCGACCTTTAGGAAATTTACCACCAGGCACTAACTCAATAGCGCAATCATAGCTCCTGTGAGGAGGTAAGGATGCAGATTTACTTTCACTAAACACATCAGAAAAATCAGTCAAAAAGTCAGGGACATCCTGAGACTGGGGAGAGGCAGAAAAAACAGTAGTGTCAGTATTAACACATTGGCAACCCCAACTGGTCACAGACACAGATTTCCAATCCAAAACAGGATTATGAGTCTGTAACCAAGGGAAACCCAGTACAATAATGTCATGCAGATTATGCAACACCAGAAATTTGCAACTCTCCTGATGATCTGGTTCAACACTCATTATCACCTGAGTAGAAAACTGGGGTTTATTCTCCGCCAAAGGGGTAGAATCAATGCCCAGCAAAGGAATAGACTTCCGCAAGGGTATCATGGGAAACCCACAACGTTTGGCAAAGTCAAAATCCATCAGGTTAATAGCTGCTCCTGAATCAACAAAAGCCTGAGCAGAAAATGTGGACAGGGAGCAAATCAGGGTAACAGTCAACAGAAATTTAGTCTGAACACTACCCAAGATAACTGAGCACGCAAAACGTCTTCCCCGCTTAGGGCAGACGGAAATAGCATGGGAAGCGTCACCACAGTAGAAACATAACCCATTGCGCTTACGAAACTCATGACGCTGAGCCCCAGAAGTCACTCCATCACACTGCATGGGCTCAGGAGCTGGCTCACAAGGCAACACTATCTCACGCATACCTCTGCGCTCCCGCAAACGTCTGTCAATTTGAAAAGCCAAAGACATAGAATCATTGAGACCAGAGGGAACAGGGAATCCCACCATAACGTCCTTTACATTTTCTGACAGACCCTTCCGAAAAAGGGCTGCCAAAGCATCATCATTCCATTTGGTCAGGACTGCCCATTTTTTAAATTTCTGACAGTACAGCTCATCGACTTCACGACCATGATTTAATGCCAACAAGGTCTTTTCAGCCTGATCAGTGACATTAGGTTCATCGTACAATAACCCCAGAGCCTGAAAAATACATCAACATCATTCAAAAAAGGATCCCCAGGTGTCAGGGAAAAAGCCCAATCCTGAGGGTCGCCGCGCAGCAGAGAGGTGACAATTTGAACCTGCTGTGCTGCGTTTCCTGAGGACTTAGGCTTTAAGGCAAAAAACAACTTACAGTTATTTTTGAAATTTAGAAATTTAGACCGATCCCCCAAAAATAAATCTGGCATGGGGATCCTAGGTTCCACAACTGGCAACCTAGCAAGATAGGTAGCAATACTCTGAACCTCAGTGGCAAGCTGCTCCACACGGCCAGACAACTGTGCAAACTCCATTGAGAGAAAAAAAAATTCCTCCTCAGCACCCAGAGAAATAGAGGGAAAAAAATGTAACAAACTTTTTCCTCTTTACTATTTTTCCCTTCTGTGAGTACAATATAATTTTCAGTCGGGCCGGTAATACTGTTATGTTTCGGTAGCTTAGGAGAAACTGCAAAAAATAGCCAAAGTAGCAATACACCAGAGAGGCTGGAAACTATTGGATTGCAGTAACCTAAACTAACCGCCACACTAGAAGTAGCCGTGGAGCGTACCTACGGTGATCCTAGACGCCTCGTCACAGCCGGAGAGATAGCTACACCTAAAGGCAGGAAGATGAATGCTATCTGCCCCGGAGCAGAATCCCCAAAGAAATAGGAAGCCCCACAACATGTAATGGCGGTTAGACAAGAAGAAAACACGGACACAGACAGAAAATAGAATGAGCAAACGCTAGGGCCCAATTTGTCTAGATAGAAAAGTATAGGAAAGAATTCTGACTGCAACCCAAAAAAACCCTGACAAAAAAACCTACACTTCTGATTAACAAAAAACCTGAGTTCACACGATCTATACCACCTAAATCAGATCTCTGGTGTAACACACAGCAACACAGCAAATAAAAAGTGACAAAGGAACAAAGCAAAAATGCAAACACACAATGAGCACAATTGCAGCGCAAGACCCCAAAAGGGGACTAAGCCACTGCAAGCAGCAAACCAGCAGTGAAAATCCAACAGAGGAAAAAAAAGCAAAACACTTATCTGAATGAGAGCAGGAAAGCAAGATGTGCTCCAAGCAAGAGCAGGAGGAATAATTGATTACCGGCAAGGCTGCTGGGAACTCAGGTCACTTATATCATACCATTCAGAGCCAGCTGAAGGCCATTCAGTAATTAGTTCATTACCCTCAGCAACCACCGGAGGGACCCCCAGCTCAGAAGTCGCCTCCAAGGTATTCACAACACTCTCTACCCAGACAGGAACTCTGCGCTGCCATCCTCGCAGTTGAGTTGGCCTTACTTATCTCAGATGGAATGAATCTGGAGATCAAAGACGTCGAATTTTACACAGACAGCAAAGTGGTACTAGGGTATACTGTATTTGCAATGAAACGCGACGTTTCTATGTCTACGTTAGCAATCGGGTGCTGAGGATCAGGTGATCCACTTGCCCTAATCAGTGGCATTACGTGTCTACACATCACAATCTTGCGGACCATGCAACTAGATCCATCGTACCAAATCATCTTAAAGAGACTACATGTTTCACAGGACCTGCATACTTGTATTGTTCGACACCCCACATCGTTAAGTCTGATACGTTTGAACTAGTGGATCCAGATGCTGATGAAGAACTCCGTCCTCAGGTGCCTGTTCTACGTACAGTGACCTCAACTCATCACCTCAAATACCATCAGTTCAGCAGGTTCTCAACCTGGAAGTCACTCGTTCAAGCCATCGCTTGCCTACTTAATATAGCTAAGTCTTACAAGTCAGCACTACCTACAAGTCAAAGACCTTGCAAAGGTTGGCACCATTGCAAACATGTGATTACCGCTCCCAACCTAGAAAGAGCCAAGATTGTGATACTTCGTACGATACAAAGTGAAACCTATGCCAAAGAAATCAACAATCTCAATAAAGAACAACCCGTTCCTAGAGACAGCGTGCTGAAGAAGCTTGATCCGATTGTTGACCAAGACGGGCTACTGAGAATAGGAGGTCGTCTTCAAGAAGCCGAGGTAGAATTTTCAGAGAGACACCCCGTAATAATTCCTGGAAGTCATCACGTCACGATTCTGCTCATACATCATCATCATGTCTTAGTGAGACACCAAGGCTGTTTGTTTTCAGAAAGGAATCTACGGGCAGCTGGACTATTGATAATTGGGCAAAAAGAAGTGTGAGCAAACTCATCTTTAACTGCATTACGTGTAACAAACTTCGTAGCATGTCTCAAAATCCAAAGATGGACCATCTCTCATCCGACAGACTTAGTACTGATCCCCTGTTCATCAATGTTGGACTAGACATATTCGGCCCTTGGTCTGTGGCTACATGGTTCACTAGGAAGATTCACGCTGAAGCATAGTGTTGGGCAGCTCTATTCACTTGTTTGTCTATCAGAGCTGTTCATATCGAGGCAATCGAATCTATGGACACTTCAAGTTTCATAAACGCACTTCGACGTTTCATCGCGATCAGAGGCCCTGTGAAGCACATTCGTTCGGACAGAAGCACAAATTTCATTAGAGCAGAAAGAGAACTCCAAATTCCTTCCAATCTAGACATTACTACCATAGAAAGATACTTAGGCGAACAAGGATGCACCTGGACTTTCAACTTGCCACACTCTTCCCACATGGGAGGTGCTTGGAAAGGAATGATAGGGATAGCACGCAAAAACCTAGACTCTATCTTCTTACAAGCAAGCGCCAGACTCACATGCGAGAGTTTGACTATGTTCTTGGCCGAGGCTTCAGCTATCATGAATGCCAGGCCGTTGAAAGCACTATCTGGTGGTTCCGGAGACCCGACAGTTCTCACCCCTACCATGCTACTCATGCAGAAAACCTGCGTTCCAAGTGCACCACTCAGAGAATTCAGTGACAAAGATCTCTACAGATGACAATGGAGGCAAGTACAAAGTGTCTCCAATGCCTTTTGGGACATATGGAAAAATCAATACCTCTCCACCCTACAAACCAGTAAGAAGTGGCAGAAAGACCACCCAAACATCAAACCTGGCTACGTCGTACTTATAAAAGATAATCAGTCGCATAGTAAAGAGTGGCCACTCGGCCTAGTCACCAATCCTTTCCCTAGCAAGGATGGGAAAGTACGCAAAGTAAAAGTCAGAGTTTGCAAACTGTTCCTCAGGCTAGTAACAGAGCTTGTTTTGCTGTTTTCCCCAAACAAACCTAATAGTGGCATCCATTGATGCCAAGCGGGGAATGTTCTGCCTATTTATGCTCAGTAAGAGAAAGTATTTGTAGTTTGACACTTGGTGACATGTTATCCTTTTATGACTTTTGAATATGTTTAGCACAATCTGGCAGCATTCTTACAGATGCAGGTGTCTTCTCCTTTAAGTTCAGTGTGCTTTGTGGGACCGCCCCCTGCTCCTCTGAGAAGAAAGAGACATATTTTCAGAGAAGCACGGACTCTAGCCAGACAAAACACATGTCTATTGCATCTGCTCAGTTCTTACTACTATCCCCATCCTCCAGCTAATCCGTTTTATCACTTATATTCATCTTCACATCATTGCACCAATAAATCATAGACTACTGAACCTTACAGTCTTTTTACTTGGGATGTGAAGGAGGTTTAGCTGTATGCTGGAATCCACATAGTCCCAGACGTGGAAGAAGTCAGAACATACTATTTTCACAAAAAATTTTCTTTGGAACCAAACTTTTTGATTTTCACAAAGGTAACAGGAGATAATGGGCATAAAATTTGTTGTGTAATTTCTCCTGAGTACACCGATACCCTGTCTGTGGGGGAAAGCCACTGTTTGGGCGCATGAAGGGAGGGAGCACCGTTTGACTTTTTGAATGCAAAATTGGCTGTAATCAATGGCAGGTGCCATGTCGCGTTTGGAGACACCCTGATGTACCTAAATAGTGAAAACCTCCCAATTCTATAACTCCAACCTAACACAGCCCTAATCCCAACCCTAACCCTAACACACCCCTTACCCTAATCTCAACCCTAACCATAACCCTAACCCCAACACCACCACCCTAACCCCAACACCACAATCCTAACCCCAACACAACCCTAACCCTAGCCCAATCCTAACTCTAGCCCAACCCTAACCCAAGCTCTAGCCCCAACCCTAACCCTAGCCCAACCCTAACCCTAGCTATAACCCCAACTATAACCCCAACCATAACCCTAAGCCTAGCCCAAACCTAACCCTAGCTATAACCCCAGCTATAAAAGCAACCATAACCCTAACCCTAGCCCTAAATCTAACCCTAGCTATAGCCCCAACTATAACACCAACCATAACTCTAACCCTTGCCTTAACCCTAACCCTAATGGAAAAAATACATTTTTTTAAATTTTATTATTTTTACGTAACTAAGGGGATGATAAATGTAACGGGTCTGGTAGGTGAAACCACTGAGCTTTATTATACAAGACAGTATACTTGTAAGAGAGCAGGTGGCGCCCGGGGAATACGGACAGGAATTCACGGGAAGTGACCAGGGCAGTCTCTGGGTAGGCAGGTTGTCACGGCAAGTGACCAGGGCAGTCTCTGGGTAGGCAGGTTGTCACGGCAAGTGACCAGGGCAGTCTCTGGTAGGCAGGTTGTCACAGCAAGTGACCAGGGCAGTCTCTGGGCAGGCAGGTTGTCACAGCAAGTGACCGGGGCAGTCTCTGTTCAGGCAGGTTGTCACAGCAAGTGACCAGGGCAGTCTCTGGACAGGCAGGTTGTCACAGCAAATGACCAGGGCAGTCTCTGGACAGGCAGGTTGTCACAGTAAGTGACCAGGACAGTTTCTGAATAGACAGGCTTATACGACCTGAGATGTTGGAGCCTCCTGGTAGGCTGCAGTCTGATGGCAGATGATCGCTCCCAAGCGAGCAGGCAGGAGTCTCTGGAGTAGCCGGTGATCACTGCTGGAGATGTCCGAACCTTCGGATAAAGCTGCAGTCGGATGGCAGATGATCGCTCCCAAGTGAGCAGGCAAGAGTCTCTGAAGTAGCCGGTGATCACTGCTGATGAAGTCCGAACCTTCGGATAGAGCTGCAGTCGGATGGCAGATGATCGCTCTTAAGTGAGCAGGCAAGAGTCTCTGTAATCGCCGGGGATCACTGCAGGTGATGTCCGAACCTCCGGGGAGGGCTGCAGTCAGATGGCAGACAGCAAACAGACGGGTAACAGGCAGGCAACTGGAAACAGGAGCTGAGGGCTGAAGCAGAGTTATACAGTGCAACAACAACATTGCTCGGGCACCTCCATTAAGGAGGAAGCCCTTAATATAGGGTGGAGTCCTCCGGCATTGGCCGGAGACTAATTTGGAAAATGCGCGCGGCTCCTTTAAGAGCGGGGGAGGGCGCGGGCGCGCGCCCTAAGTCCAGCAGCAGGGAAGGAGCGCGCGGGCCCAGCAGGGCGGAATGAGGACTCCGAGGATGCTGGGGGTGCTGAGGACGCTGGGGGCGCTGAGGACGCTGGGGGCGCTGAGGACGCAGAGCGCTGGTAAGGGGAACGGCGTCCCTGCCTGGCAGAGGGCCGGGACGCCGATGCTACAATAAAGGGGGGTTTGATTTACTATTTTTTGGGTTTTGATAACTGTGATAGGGTCTATCACCGTGATCACAATGAACCAGTTGGAGAAATCTCCTATTGCTGCTGAGTGTCGGCCGGGGGACAGGACTGGCGAATGCAGGAGGGTCCAGGGACACCGGAGGTACTGGGGGCTCGGGGGACTCCATTTCTCTCTCCTCTGATGTGCTAGATTATATCAGAGGAGAGAGAAATTAAATGGGAAATCAGACTTTTTGTTTCTTTGCGGTCGCCGTTATCCCGTAAATAAGACATTGGTTCTCCATATGTGTGTGTATAGGGGGAGACCTGTCAGTCAAGGGGAGTTGGGCAGGGAGTAGCCACCATGGATCATGCTGCCTAAACTACAGTCATAATGAATCAGTCACTGGTATAAATAAGACATTGTCTCTCTATATGTGTGTATATAGTTGGAGAACTGTCAATTAAAGGGAGTTGGGCAGGGAGTAGCCATCCGGGATCTGCCTCAGACTATTTATTCTAGACCAAGCCTGCACAACATACAGCCCGCCGATCTATGTTGTGCGGCTCGTGCAGCTGTCTGGTAGACGTCTCTCTGCTCTTTTAGAAGAGAATACATTTGAAGACTGCGGTGCCGGGACTGGTGCAGAGGAGCGCTCGTCAGCCCCCTTCATCACACTGCTGTCGATGCCAGGGCTGAACAGGCAGAAGAGACGTCAGGCACTGGTATGGAGAAGCCAAAAATTAAATGTCATGTTATTTTAGATGAGGGTCTGGGGGAGTGAAGGTTAGTGTTATTACGAGGACGCATAGGGCTATTTGCGACATCATGACAGATATTATAGGGCAATTTGGGACATAATAGGGGGACATTATGGAGTTATTTGGGACATTATGGGGCAATTTGGGTCATTAAGGGAGACATTACCGGGCAATTAAGGGGGATTGTGAAAAGGGGCAGAGTATAGTGAGGGCCAGTGTTTTGGTGGACTTAGAAAAGGGAAGTTTTGGGGAGATATGGAAAGGGCAGTTTGTCAGTGAACATTATGGAGAGGTCTTGTGTTGGGGATATTATATATCATAAGGGGGAAATATTATATAAAGGTGCCATATGGTGCGATATTTTGGAGAGGGACAGTGTGGGGGATATTATACAGAGAGACAGTGTGAGGGGGATATTATATAGATGGGCAGAATGGGGAAATATTTTGAAGAAGAGCAGTGTGTCGGGGTTATGTTATAGAGGGGCCATGTAGGGAGTATTTTGGAGAGGGGCAGTGTTTGGTCGGTATTTTGGAGAGGGGAAGTGAGGGTATTATAGAGAGGGGTAGTGTGGGTGTAATATTTTGGAAAGAGGCAGTGTGGGGGGATATTTTGGATAAAGGCAGTATGTGTGTGGGTATTTTGTGCAGGAAGCACAGTTAGGGGAAATTATTTATTCAGGGACAGAGCATGGGATATATTGTTATTTATAGGTTATTATAATGATGCTTTTATTTTTAAGGGCACTGTCTGTATATGCTGCTAAAGAAGAAGAGGCAGGTTTGGAGAAAGAAGTTCTGGGCATGAAATCTCATCATGGCATCTGAGCTACATAGTGACAAAAGGAATGGGAATGATGCCAACCAGAGAAGATGTCACTTATAATGTGCCTGGGTGTAAAAGTTTTTTGTGATACTGACTACATTTAACAATGCTGTGGTTCCTGTCTGATCCACATTCTGATACTGGCTGGTAACATCAACTCCCAGAATCTAGTGTAGTAGGTTCATGCAATACAAATGTATATGGGTCTGACCGGACATTACAATTGATTGCTGTTCTGAGCTTGGCGCTGCATTCATGTACTGATGGAGATTCTTTCACTACATTCATGTACTGACGGTATTTCTGACACTGCATTCATGTTCTGATGGTGTTTCTAGTACTGCATTCATATACTGACAGTGTTTCTGGTGCTTCATTCATATACTGACAGTGTTTCTGGTGCTTCATTCATATACTGACAGTGCTTCTGGTGCTTCATTCATATACTGACAGTGCTTCTGGTGCTTCATTCATGTACTGACGGTGTTTCTTTCACTGCATTCATTTATTAACGGTGGTTCTTGCACTGCATTCATGTACTGATGGAGGTACTGGTGCTGCTTTCATGCACTGATGGTGGTTCTGGTGCTGAATTCATATCCTGACGGTCAGGGCCGGCGTCAGCACCCGGCACACCCAGGCAAGTGCCGGGGCCCTGAGCAGGCGGGGGGCCCACTCGCAGTCTGGCACCCCCGCGCCCGTTAGCGGAGGAGAGCGGAGTCAGCGCCGCCACTGGGCCCCCCCCCGCCTTGCTCAGGGCCCCGGCAGCAGCTGGCACAATACTTACCTCTCCCGTGCCTCCGTTGCCGCAGCTCCGGGCTCCAGGGGGCGCCGGCGCCTCCTCTCACAGCAGCGCCGCTGAATGACATCATCATTCAGCGGCCGGCTGTGGCAGAAAGCGCGGGGACGCCGGACAGGTAAGACGTGTGTGTGTGTGTCTCTGTGTGTATGTAGTGCGGTGCTTTGTGTGTGTATGTGTGTGTGTGTGTGTATGTGTGTGTGTATGTATGTGAGAGAGTGCTTGTGTGCTGTCTGTGTGTGATGATGGGCAGGCATTGCTGATAATGGGGAGGCATTGATGATGATGATGGGGAGAAGATGATGATAATGGGCAGGCATTGATGATGGGGAGAAGATGATGATGGCAGGCATTGCTGATAATGGGGAGGCATTGATGATGATGGGGAGAAGATGATGATAATGGGCAGGCATTGATGATAATGGGCAGGCATTGATGATGGGGAGAAGATGATGATGGGCAGGCATTGATGATGATGGGGAGGAGATGATGATGGGCAGGCATTGCTGATAATGGGCAGGCATTGATGATGGGGAGAAGATGATGATGGGCAGGCATTGATGATGATGGGGAGGAGATGATGATGGGCAGGCATTGCTGATAATGGGGAGGCATTGATGATGATGGGGAGAAGATGATGATAATGGGCAGGCATTGATGATAATGGGCAGGCATTGATGATGGGGAGAAGATGATGATGGGCAGGCATTGATGATGATAGGGAGGAGATGATGATGGGCAGGCATTGCTGATAATGGGGAGGCATTGATGATGATGGGGAGAAGATGATGATAATGGGCAGGCATTGATGATAATGGGCAGGCATTGATGATGGGGAGAAGATGATGATGGGGAGGAGATGATGATGATGGGCAGGCATTGATGATAATGGGGAGGCCATGATGATGATGGGGAGGCAATGATGATGATAAGGAGGCAATCATGATGATAATGGGGAGTCTTTCCACAGCGCCCTTTCCTGAGCCGTAACAGTGCAGAACGCAGTACAGCGCAGAGGAGAGCTCCATATTTTGTATGGAGCATTATATGGGGACCAGTATCCTGTATGGAGCATTATATGGGGACCAGTATCCTGTATGGAGCATTATATTGGGTCCAGTATTCTGTATGGAGCATTATTTTGGGTCCAGTATTCTGTATGGAACATTATATGGAGGGTGACATCCTGCAAGGGGTATTATATGGGTGATGAGGGGGAGACTGTGGTGCCCATAATATTGTATGGAGGACTGTACTGTCCAGTCTGTTCTGTGCACTGTGAGGATTTGGCAGTTTTTGAGCTATTGTACAATTTACAATAGATATCACTCATGTAATGGAAGAAGTGAAGTATTTGGCATTGTACTGTACCTATATTTCTCTGCCGTATCTGTGCATCATGAATTGTGATCTGTGTTAAAGGGGCCCACTGAGGCTCTTTCGCCCGGGGCCCATAAAAACCTGGAGCCGGCCCTGCTGACGGTGTTTCTGGTGCTGCATTCATGTACTGATGGTAGTTATGATGCTGCATTTATGTACTGATGGTGGTTCTGGTGCTGCAATAATGTGCTAACATTGGTTCTGATTTTGTACATATGTAGCAATCCATAATGTATTTCATGGCTATGCTAAAACTTAAAAAGTGTTAAAACTTAGAAATTTGAGATTATGAAAAAGATGTGGCAAGTTTCTGCTCAGTTTAACTTGGGGTGTGTTCACACTGATTTTTTTGGAGCAGAAACTGAACAGAAACTTTCCAAATTCTTCTCAAATACTTAAAATTTGATTCTGATGGTGATGAATGAATGCAGCTACATTGGTTCAGTATGTGGCCCTTGCAAAATAAATTGTTCTAGACATGTAGTCCCCTGCCGGCTTTCTAAGTATGATTTCTCTAAAAGGATAAAGTGTTTCATTTCAGAGCAAAATATTACGGTTGTAGTAATGCAGTTGGACTCTGATGCATTAATTTCAAGTAGGAGCCCTTGTAATAGTGCTACCTCTAAAAGTCACCAAGCTTTTCATCTGAATGACCCCCAAAGATAAGATAATTTGCATAAACTTTCTCTCTCTTTTTTGGGCAGTGTTATTATGTAGGTACTTCATGAAAACTAAGTGTATAAGTGATCTATTTACAGTAGAGGTTTCCATCAAACTTTCCATTGTAGGGCTGATTTGCAAAGGTGATGCTCATAAAAATGAAAATTACACTTAGAAAAATGTGGAAAAGCTAATCTATAGGTTTAATCGTCATTGTCTCTTTTGCTTTGTCATAAATCAGGCTACAAATTGTAGGTAGCCCGTAACTGTTTTCTTTACTTTTATAGAATTCATAAGCATCACAATTTAACTTGCTGCAGAGTAAGCAGCCCGAAAATGAAGGTGTCCTATGATATAACGTGCAAGTCCATGAAGAAGGAAGAAGGGAGTTGGATGAGTCCTAGTTACTTTGTTTTCTAAACATGATGTTCACTTGACACATTTGTGATAAAGGAGAATAAAAATGCACTAGTTTGTGTGTGTGCCTCCTTCCAGTTTGCCTGTATCATAAGGCAGCTCAGAGTTCTGTCAGCATTTACAAGCTGTTCCACAGTGTTGAAATTTACTGTCTCTACTAACTTATTCCTTTTTTAGATGATAAAGCTGCCTTGAGAAGCATCAAGGCCACATGTATAGGAATACAAATACGAAATCCCTTGAATTTCAAGTGACTGCACGCTGATTCTGCTCCCTCATTTCTTGTTCTTTCATTTAAATGACATCTTCAGTATAGATATAATGTAACTCCTTGACTGATTAATAACAAAGGTATTCCTCATGAGAACCTGCAGGACTGTGACATTATAGGAAACCCTTAAGTTAAACTGGAAAAAGAAGTATGAGAAACCATGTAAAGCAAGATAGCAAACTACAAATACAAGCAGCAGAAAAAAAAACTAAAAGAAATATAGATTCTCAATCACTCAATACAAGTTTCTAGTTTATGCAGGGAAACCCGGGGAAAAATATGCAAATGTGTTCTCTTTTAGAGGATAGAAAACAGTCTCTCTGGTGTCACTTATCAGTAGCTAACCTGTAAGTTAAAGGGAACCTGTTACCAGGAAAAACGCTGGTTACCTCCAGATATGGGGTTAATCTGCCCGGCGTATGCATGTAGCCGAATGCATGCATGTAGCTGAATGAACTTTACTCTCCCCGACAGCATACAGTATTCAGTCATGGAGGCGGAGGCACCACGGGTTCAGTCACCATAACCGCTCCCCCTGCCCTGACTGACAGCCATCCTCAATGTAAAGCCAGTGTCAGTCAGGGCCGGGGGCATGATTACAGCTACCGCTCTTTCTAGTCGGAGTGGTGACTGAACCAGTGCCGCCCCCTCCTCCATGACTGAATACCAAATGCTGCTGGGGAGAATAAAGTAAATTTTTTTCCCGCTGCATTCAACTACGTGCAGGCGCCGGGCAGCATGATAAAGCTTTTAACCTACAGATTAACTCCAAATCTGCAGGTTAACAGCGTTATTCCTGGTGACAGGTTCCCTTTAATGCTCTATGATGCGTGGCCTTAAAGATTAGATTCATACATTCATGTTACCTTCCAAAAGGAACGGACTGATTTTTCTCTTGGGTGTTATCCTAGTTGCATCCTGGTTGTTCCTAAACTGCATGAGTTTTTTCTCATCTGTTATTTTCACTGAAGCAGGTAGAATGCCTGAACATTTTTTTAACAACAGACTTTTAGCAATGTGTCACTTAAATCAGGTGAATCTCGGATGAAACTCTGAAATACAACATATCTTCCCATTTTCATTTGTGTCCCACAGATTCCCATAAACTTTAATGGCTGTGTCTGAGAAGCAAAATATGATGACAATAGGACATTCTCTGAGTCTCATGGACTGGGGAAATGGATCCATTATTAAAACTGAAATATGCCCATTGAAACTGTATAGGACAGTGTACTGTTCCAGAAAAGCAAAAAACAGCACTAGAATGTGTCAAACAAATGTGTGAATGTAGCCTAAGACTCTCTAGACCAGTAGAAACTCCAAATGGGGAATCTGTATCCCATGAGACCTATGTGTCACCGCGATACCATGTCAGAGAGGGGCCAGAAGACAGCGTTGTCTGGTTTCACGGACTGTGTGCACTGGGGCTTTCCTACTTTGATTGTCTCAGTTGTTCAGTGGGTCAAGGTTTAGTCTGATTGATGCCAGGTTCGTCCAGGACCAGGGTCTCCAGCCATATAACCTATCCAGACCTATACCAGTAATCTCTATTGACTCAGCACCCTTTTGCCAGGGATATTTTACTTAAGTTGTCAGAGGGATACATCTGCAGGTAGGGGCGATGCACTTGGAATTAATTGTTATGTGCTAGAGGGCTTGCCCTCTCCTGTGGTTCTTGGACTACCATGGCTGATGTTGCGTAATCCCGTAGTGGACTGGCAGACTTGGGAGATGGTAAGGTGGAGTGAGTACTGTCAAGGACACTGCTTGGGCACCCGGTTAGCCAGGGTGGATACCCGGCCACTGCAATAATACCTGTCTGACTTCGGGGATGTGTTTTCGGAACAGGGCTGTCAAAAACTCCCTCCTCATTGTACTTATGATTGTGCCCTAAATCTTACTGCTGGGGCCAAGATGCCTAAGAGCAGGTTATGTAATATTTCTGGTCCGGAGAGACAGGCCATGAAGGACTATATTGCTGAAAGTCTGGCAAAGGCTCATATCAGACCATCCTCATCTCCCTTTGCAGCCGTTTTTTTCTGTTAAGAGAAAAGATGGGGGTTACACCCATGCCTAGATTTCTGCGAACTTAATTGGATCACGGTCTGGGATCCACATCCTCTCCCTCTCATTCCAGACCTCTTTAACCAGATCATCGTGACAAAATGGTTTTCTAAAATGGACTTTATTGGGAAAATTATTCAAATTCAAATTAAGGAGGGGGATGAGTGTAAGACAGCCTTTAATACACTTGAAGGACACTATGAAAACCTTGTGATGTTATTCAGGCTTACTAATGCTCCCGCAGTCTTTCAGCATTTTGTAAATGACATCTTTTGTCACCAGGCAGGTAGATTTGTAGCGGTTTATCTTGATGACAAATTGATTTATTTGCCTGACCTTCAATCACATCAGGTACATGTCAGGCAGGTCTTACAGATAACGAAAACTTGAAATGTTCTGGCTTCTTGAATAAAATCCAAAGTTTATTTAGTCCATATTAAAACATGTAAATGCTCCTGAACCACACTCGATCCAGAGGAAAAGCAATGTCTTTCAATCGCAGCAGCGATCTTTATCAAAGCTGCGATCGAAACATGTTGCTTTTCCTCCAGATCAACTGTGGTTCAGGAGCTTAAATTTTTTATTATGGACTAAACAAACTTTGGATTTTATTCAAGAAACTGGAACGTTTTCATTTTTTTGTTGTCTAACATGACTAATAAGTACGGAGTTCAGTGCATCTGGGGTGGCTGTCTGTGAGCTGGCTTTGTTTGTATGTTACCATTTAGGTGTGTTACAGATACTCAGAGACAATAAATTATATGTCAAACCAGACAAACTTATGTTCTCGGTTCAGACAATCCCTTTTCTGTGTTATTACTTATCGTCCACCTGTTTTCGCATGATTCGAGCGAAAGTCCTGTTGGAACTTGATTGGGATCGTCCTGAGGACTTAAAGTCTATACAAAGGTTTTTAGGTTTCGCTAACTACTACTGTGAGTTCATCAAAAACATTTTGGTTGTGGCCAAACATCTCACGGATATGATCAGGAAAGGGACAGACTTTTCCAAATGGTCCAGTCCGGCCAATGAGGCATTTGATACTATAAAGTAAAGATTTATACAGCCTGATGTCAATCGGCTATTCATTGTACAGGCTGACGCGTCTGAAGTGGGGGTGGGGCCTGTATTGTTGCAGGGCCAAGTAAATGGCATCCATGTGCATACATTTCAAAGATAGTGAAGTCCTCTGAGAAAAACTATGACACTGGTAATAGGGAACTCTTGGCAATAAAGTGGGCTTTTGAAAAGTGGCGACGATGTTGGAGGGGGTCATAAATCTGGTTACAGTGTAAGGGAGGGACAGGACTGTACTCTTCTCTTCCGCGTACCTGTGGATCGCCCTCCAGGGCGCTTCTTAAAGGGGAAGTGTCACAGCGGCAGTGACCCAGTCCGTGGCCCTGGGCGTCCAATAAAAGGGGTATAGTTACAAGGAATAATAGAGTTTGTAATAAGGTGTTCGTGACACCACCTGTGGTTTCTGGTCAGAGATGACCAGCGCTGCAGTGCATAACCTCTGGGACTGGTGATGTGATGCAGCAGAGTTGGAATAGCTCTCCACAGGCAGAGCGTGCTGTCCCAAGGCAGATGTACAGTATATTGTAGATGGTAAAGATGTAGTATTTAGCAAGGGATGTAGCAGTGTTGAGTGGGTGTTGCAGGAAGAACTTGAGAGGACACAGTCAGATGCAGTTTCCAAAGCTTTACTCACAGTTCTGCAGGCAAAGTGTCCAGGGATCAGGTTACAGATGGTGCTGGAGTCGGTCAGCCTGAAAGCAATTTGGAATCTCCTTATTCAGGTGGGATGTGAGGTCTCCTTTCTAGCGCTATTCTCTGAGGTACTTGCTGTTGTAAACTCTGTTCAAGTTCCTCTCTCTCTCTGTTACTTAAGTAGCACTCCACTCTTATGACAGGCAGCTGTAGCCTGCTTCAGGAATCGCTCCTTTATGGCGTCTCCGGCTCACATGTGCTGCTGTGTAGTCAAGTCTCAGTTGGGGCAGAGAACCTGCTGTCTTCTGCCCTCCGGATTCTACTGCTGGGAGTTTAGTTACCCACTCAGCCTCGGACTACGGGGTCCGGTTTCTGGCGCTCAGACCTGGGGATGAGCTCAGATTTAGCTCCAATACCCCAGCTTGTCTTCAACAAGTCCTTCCTCAACTCGTGCTCAGTAATCACTAACTAACTCCTCCCCCAGCCAGAATGTTCCAGAGAAAGCTCCCCTGAAATCAGGTGTTAGAGCTCCTCCTTCTGGTCTGGAGTAAGAAAAGCGTTGTATGCTGTGTGTTACCTGTTAAAGGGATCCTTCCTTGCTTCCAGGCATGACATCATTCCCCTCTGGAGGGAGGCAAGGTCACTGTGGCAACCGAACTCTTGGGGTGCCACACCTGCATCTCCAAGTTCAGCTTCCCCCGAGCACTTCACAGGCAATGACGGTCCCTCTTTCAGGCGACCCCCAGTAATGGAGACACAGTACAGGATAACTTGAACATTCTCTTTACTTACACTTCACACGTTACATCCACAGTTGGCACATCATGGGATTCACTTGTTTCCTTATCTTTCCCTGCTTTGCTGTCACTTCTGTGCAGTACACGCCCGGACCAAACCGTCCTAGACTGCTCCCCAGTACCTTCCTGGCCTGACCTTGCCATGATGACATTTCCTTCTGCCTGTTTCGCTGCAGACTCAAAATCATCAGTCACCAGGTTTGGTTGCCTCTAGTAAAGCATCCGGCCCGTCTCTACCGATCTCGTCGAAGCTCCAACTTCCTTAATCTCCTCAGTCCAACCGACTCCTGCCCTAAAAGCATCTGCCCAGGCTATTAGTCACCACATTTTCCTTCTCTGTACTGGCTCACTGATATGATGCACAGTGGCCGTGGATAATGTGGGCTGCAGCACTTCAACGTTACGTGGCTGCCGAGCTGTCTGGGCCTATAGCCCATGTGGACACTTGGGCACTCTGGCCCTGTCTGACTCATACTTCCTAGAAACCTCTCTCTTACTACCCAGCAGCCCCTCCTACACTTAACCCTCTATAGAACATCCTATCAACTATACCTAACAGTGCACACTAGTATGGCCCCATCTAGTGGCCCATAAAGTAACTACATCTACCCTTATCTATAGGAACTATATACTAAAGTGCCCTCCTCTAATGTCCTCAAAAGGATGCACTAACTTTCCCTGGCTGTACAGATATACAATATTATAATACAAGAATACAAGACAATATATACAGTTTTCTATATAATGGTAACACATTCAAGTGGCAATACCATAAGCAGTGAGCGGTAATACATAGTTATACATGTAGCAGTACCGCAGGCAGTTATCATAAAACACATCTGTAAACATGAAGTACTGGAAGACAATCAGAGTGAAGGGGAAGCATGATATTATATTTCACCCCTTTACAATAGTAATCACCAATCATAAAAATCTTTTATATTTAGAATCTGCTAAGCGTCTGACACCTAGACAGCCAAGATGATCATTGTTCTTCACCAGATTTAACTTTTTTTGTTTCATATAGGCCAGGGAACAAAAACATAGGTGGATGCCTTATCTCTTTGTTTTCCTGGGAAAGGAGATAATTGTCAACCCATGGGCATACCCACCATGGGGCAGGGGGGGGGCAGCTGCCCCCCCTAGAAGCAGGGGCGCCCGCGCGCACCTATCATGATGAGGCCACCCAGCCCCTTTTTCTTCTGCTGGCCCTTTAAAAGGTGCTTGCGATGCACATAGGGGTTAAGAATGTCCTGACGTTATATGTCAGGACATTCTTTGTGGGTGGAGAGAGCGCGCTCTGCTCTCCCACCCCTGGCTGCAGGCCTGCAGCAGTTGGTTGTGAGAGCTGCAGCCTCAACGTATCAGGCATCAGGGAGTCCAGGCAGGGCACACTCCCTACCCACGTGTGCCTGATGCCTGCTGCCTGCCTGCTGCAATCGCGTGGCGTTAGGTCAGGTGGCGGGTATCATCACATCAGTGACGCCGGTCTCTCTGGGACTGGGTAAGTGAGTCACTCAGACTGCCAGACTGAGTGTATAATTGATCCAGAAAGATGTTTAAAGTAAAATACATCAACCCAGAGGCCAGCACCTGTAATACAGTGGGGCTGATGTATATACAGGTGCTGGGCTGGAGCTGGTGATGTATATACAGGTGCTGGGCTGGAGGCTGGGGCTGGTGATGTATATACAGGTGCTGGGCTGGAGGCCGGGGCTGGTGATGTATATACAGGTGCTGGGCTGGAGACTGATGTATATTCAGGTGCTGGGCTGGAGGCTGGGGCTGGTGATGTATATACAGGTGCTGGGCTGGAGGCTGGTGACGTATACAGGTGCTGGTCTGATGACGTATACAGGTGCTGGTCTGGTGATGTGTACAGGTGCTGGGCTGGTGACGGATACAGGTGCTGGGCTGGTGATGGATACAGGTGCTGGGTTGGTAATGGATACAGGTGCTGGGCTGGTGATGTATACAGGTGCTGGGCTGGTGATGTATATACCGATATACAGGTGCTGGGTGGTGATGTATATACAAGTGCTGGGCTGGTGATGTATATACAGGTGCTGGGTGGTGATGTATATACAGGTGCTGAGCTGGGGCTGGTGATGTATATACAGGTGCTGGGCTGGTGATGTATATACAGATATACAGGTGCTGGGCTGGTGATGTATATACAGGTGCTGGGTGGTGATGTATATACAGATATACAGGTGCTGGGCTGGTGATGTATATATAGATAAACAGGTGCTGGTGATGTATATACAGATATACAGGTGCTGGGGCTGGTGATGTATAAACAGGAGCTTGGCTGGAGGCCGGGCCTTAAGTATATACAGGTGCTGGGCTGGTGCTGGTGACGTATACAGGTGCTGGGCTGGGGCTGGTGACATATACAGATGCTTGGCTGGGGCTGGTGATGTATATACAGGTGCTGGGCTGGTGATGTATATACAGGTGCTGGGTGGTGATGTATTTACAGGTGCTGGGCTGGTGATATATATATACAGATATACAGGTGCTGGGCTGGTGATGTATATACAGATATACAGCTGCTGGGGCTGGTGATGTATATACAGATATACAGGTGCTGGGGCTGGTGATGTATATAGATATACAGGTGCTGGGGCTGATGATGTATATAAAGGTGCTGGGCCGGGCCTTAAATATATACAGGTGTTGGGCTGGGGCTGGTGACGTATACAGGTGCTGGACTGGGGCTGGTGATGTATATACAGACCGTCCAACCGTCCTGGATTGGGGCTGGTGACGTATACAGGGGCTGGCTGGCCTGGTGGTGATGTATATACAGGGGCTGGCCTGGTGGTGATGTATATACAGGTGCTGGGCTGCGGCTGATGTATATACAGGGGCTGGGCTGGGGCCGATGTATATACAGGGGCTGGACTGGTGATGTATGTACAAATATATAGGTGCTGGGCTGGTGATGTATATACAGGTGCTGGGCTGGTGATGTATATACAGGTGCTGGGGCTGGTGATGTATATACAGGTGCTGGGCTGGTGATGTATATACAGGTGCTGGGGCTGGTGATGTATATACAGGTGCTGGGGCTTCTGATATATATACAAATATACAGGAGCTGGAGATATATATAATGGTGCTGGGCCGGGCCCTAAGTATATACAGGTACTGGGCTGGGGCTGGTGATGTATACAGGGGCTGGTCAATTTTCGTTTCATTCACCTTTTTCATTCTAAAATTTTACAACCTGAATAACCATGGCTTGCCCTCCCTAGTTTTGATCCTGGGTACGCCTATATTACAGAAAAAGGCACAAAGTATTTGCAAGTTTTCTCACCAACAAAGAATTGAGAGGTCTGTAATTTTTATCGTAGGTACACTTCAACTGTAAAAGACAGAATATAAAAATAAAAACCAGAAGATCACATTGTGTAATTTTTAAATAATTAAATTATATTTTATTGCATGGAATAGGTATTTCATCACCTACCAACCAGCAAGAATTTTGTGTCTCACAGACCTGTTATTTTTTCTTTAAGAAGCTCTCTTACTCTGCACTCATTACCTGTATTAATTGCACTTGTTTGAATTTACCTGTATAAAAGACATCTGTCCACACACAAAATCACACTCCAACCTCTCCACCATGGCCAAGACCAATGAGCTGTGTAAGGACACCAGGGACAAAATTGTAGTCCAGCACAAGTCTGGGATGAGCTACAGGACAATAGGCAAGCAGCTTGGTGAGAATGCAACAACTGTTGACACAATTATTAGAAAACTAAATAAACATGAGATGACTGTCAATCTTCTTCGGTCTGGGGCTTTATGCAAGATCTTGCAGTCTCCAGATCTGAACCCAATCAAAAATCTTTGGAAGGAGCTGAAATTCATTGTTGCCCAGTGACAGCGCTGAAACCTGAAAGATCTGGAGAAGATCTTTATGGAGGAGTGGGCCAAAATCCCTGCTGTAGTGTGTGCTGTAGTGTGTGTACTTGATCAAGAACTACATGAAACATTTGACCTCTGTAATTGCAAACAAAGGTTGTGCACCAAATATTAAGTTCTGTGTTTCTATTGTATTAAATACTTATTTCATGCAATAAAATGCAAAAAATCATAGAATGTTATTTTCTTATTTTTATTTTTAGATTCTGTCTTTCACAGTTGAAGTGTACCTATGTTAAAAATTACAGACCTCTCCATACTTTGTAAGTCGGTAAACTTGAATACAAACACATGGGCCATGCACAAAGTGAACAAGCCTGTAGGGACAGTGTTCACACCACAGAAGACTGAAACATAGAAAAGCACAGTAAAACAAACGTATAAAAATACTCTGCTGTAAAAAAGTAACAGCAAACAGCAAGTGCTAGTAAAAAGATAATAAAACAAAGGGTATTTGGTTGATACGTTTTTTTGCAAAAAATGTATACTAAGCCGCTCTACCAAACGTCAAGGTATACCCATATCAGAGCAGTCCCTGACTAATGTGTTTAATCCCTAACTGATGTATTTAAAAAACTGGTCATGTGTATAGTACCTATATGAGCAGGATTCAGAAAGGTAATGTCCAATGTGGACACGCTGCAGAGAACGGCCTTTATGTGCATGGCTCACAAAGGAGGGGTGGAAAACCTCCCTAATCTTACAAAAAAACAAGAAACAAATTGAATACCAACACATGAGCCATGCACACAGTGAACAAGCCTGTAGGGAGAGTGTTCACACCACCGGAAGACTGAAACATAGAAAATCACAGTGAAACAAACGTATAAAAATACTCTGTTGTAAAAAAGTAACAGTACACAACAAGTGCTAGTAAAAAGATGATAAAACACAGGGTATTTGGTTGATACTTTTTTTGCAAAAAATGTGTACTAAGCCGCTCTACCAAACTTCAAGGTATACCCATATCAGAGCAGTCCCTGACTAATGTGTTTAATCCCAAAATGATGTATTTAAAAGCCTGGTCATGTGTATAGCACCTATATGAGCAGGATTCAGAAAGGTTTTCCGCCCCTCCTTTGTGAGCTATGCACATAAAGGCCATTCTCTGCAGCGTGTCCACATTGGACATTACCTTTCTGTGTTTCAGGTCACTAAACTTGCAGTATATGAAATGCTTATTTTCTCCACTGTAGTTATTGTGAATATATGTTAGGATCTGGAGGTTGTAGTGTTGAGGAGAGCCTTAAGATCAAATACTTAATTAACCTCAAGCCATAAGAGATTGAGAGGAACTACCCATAAAGTATATTATTTCACCTTACATGAGCTTTTTCAGATCAAAGTGTGACACTAAAGATGGCTGCCATTTCCTGTTTCACCACACCATGTGCTTTTATCCAAGTTCGATCATGACTAAGGGTGCTGCGTCACCTGAAACGAGTTGATAACACATTCATCTGCTGCTATCTATGCTGATACTCCTCTGTATTTGGAATGACAAGTGAATAAAGATTTTTTTATCTTCACTTCATCGTTGAGCTGGATTTTCTCCTTTTGCAATGTTCTACGTCTGACACAGCGGTTCCTTGCTCCGATCTCTGGTATGCTGCACTGGTGAGCTGGACTTTTATTTCTACATCCTTTTTTTACACCTACCCATTATAATCTATGGTGCTGTTCACATGTCCATGTTTTTAGTCAACAGTCCCTAGGGTAATCAAATGGTCTGCCAGAATAATATTTATGTCTTTCTATGTAAATGTGATTGACCATTTTGCAGTATCAAAGATAATTTACAACATTAACCCCTTCAGCCCCAAGGGTGGTTTGCACCTTAATGACCGGGCCAATTTTTACAATTCTGACCACTGTCTCTTTATGAGGCTATAACTCTGAACGCTTTAACGGATCTTCGCGATTCTGAGATTGTTTTCTCGTGACATATTGTACTTCACGTTAGAAGTATAATTTCTTCGATATAACTTGCGTTTATTTTTGAAAAAAACACAAATATGGCGAAAATTTTGAAAATTTTGCAATTTTCAAACTTTGAATTTTTTTTTCCTTAAAACAGAGAAATATGTCACATAAAATAGTTAAGAAATAACATTTCCCACATGTCTACTTTACATCAGCACAATTTTGGAACCAAAATTTTTTTTTGTTAGGAAATTATAAGGGTTAAAAGTTGACCAGTGATTTCTCATTTTTACAACAAAATTTACAAAGCCATTTTTTTAGGGACCACCTCACATTTGAAGTTACTTTGAGGGGTCTATGTAGCAGAAAATACCAAAAAGTGACACCATTCTAAAAACTGCACCCCTCAAGGTACTCAAAACCACATTCAAGAAGTTTATTAACCCTTCAGGTGCTTCACAGGAGCTGAAGCAACGTGGAAGGAAAAAATTAATATTTAACTTTTTAGCCACAAAAATGATCTTTTACAAACTTTTTTTTTATTTTGACAAGGGTAAAAGGAGAAAATGGGCAGATAAAGTTGTTGTGCAATTTCTCCTGAGTACGACAATACCCTATATGTTGGGGAAAACCACTGTTTGGGCACACGGCAGAGCTCGTAAGGGAAGGAGCGCCATTTGACTTTTTCAAACTAAAATTGGCTGGAGTTGAGATTAGACGCCATGTCGTGTTTGGAGAGCCCCTGATGCGCCTAAACAGTGGAAACCCCCCACAAGTGACACCATTTTGGAAACTAGACCATTTTGTTTCACAAAAGTTTATAATGACTGGGTGTGAAAAAAAAAAAACAATTTTCCACAAAAATGATTTTTTAGTCCCAAATTTTTGATTTTTTCCAAGGAAATTGGACCCCAAAAGTTGTTGTCCAATTTGTCCTGAGTACGCTGATACCCCATATGTGGGAGGGGGAAACTGTTTGGGCGCACGGCAGGGCTTGGAAAGGAAGCAGTAACGTTTTGGAATGCAAACATTGATGGGGGTCATGTTCCGTTTGTAGTGCCCCAGATGAGCCTAAACAGTGGAAACCCCTGACAAGTGACCCCATTTTGGAAGCTAGACCCCCTAAGGAACTTATCTAGATCTTTGGTGAGCACTTTGAACCCCCAAGTGCTTCACACAAGTTTATAATGCCCGGGCATGAAAATAAAAAATCCTATTTTTTTCCCACAAAAAATATCTCTTAGTCACTAATTTTTTATTTTCCCATAGGTAACAGGAGAAATTGGACCTCAAAAGTTGTTGTCCAATTTGTCCTGAGTACGCTAATACACCATATGTGGGGGGGAACCACTGTTTGGGCGCATGGCAGAGCTCGGAATGGAAGGAGCACCATTTGACTTTTTCCAACCAAAATTGGCTGGAATTGAGATTGGACGCCATGTTGCATTTGGAGAGTCCCTGATGTGCCTAAACAGTGGAAACCCCCCACAAGTGACCCCATTTTGGAAACTAGACCCCCTAAGGAACTTATCTAGATCTTTGGTTAGCAATTTGAACCCCCAAGTGCTTCACACAAGTTTATAACGTAGAGCCGTAAAATTAAAAAATCATATTTTTTCCACAAAATTGATCTTTTCACCCCAATTTTTATTTTTCCAAGGGTAACAAGACTCCAAAAGTTATTGTGCAATTTGTCCTGAGTACGCTGATACCCCATATGTGGGGGTAAACCACTATTTGGGTGCATGGCAGAGTTTGGAAGGGAATGAGCGCCGTTTGACTTTTTCAACGCAGAATTGGCTGGATGCCATGTCGTGTTTGGAGAGCTCCTGATCTGCCTAAACAGTGGAAACCCCCCACAAATGACACCATTTTGGAAACTAGACCCCTCAAGGAACTTATCTAGATGTGTGGTGAGCACTTTGAACCCCAAAGTGCTTCACAGAAGTTTATAACGTACAGCCGTAAAATAAAAAATCTTTTTTTTTTTTTTACAAAAATGATTTTTTTCGCCCCCAATATTTTATTTTCACAAGGGTAACAGGAGAAATTGGACCCCAAAAGTTGTTGTCCAATTTGTCCTGAGTACGCTGATACCCAATATGTGGGAGTAAACTACTGTATGGGCGCACGTCGGGGCTCGGAAGGGAAGTAGTGACGTTTTGGATTGCAGACTTTGATGGAATGGTCTGGGGGCGTCATGTCGCATTTGGAGAGCCCCTGATGTGCCTAAACAGTGGAAACCCCCACAAGTGACCCCATTTTGGAAAATAGACCCCACAAGGAACTTATCTAGATGTGTGGTGAGCACTTTGAACCCGAAGTGCTTCCCAGAAGTTTATAACGTACAGCCGTAAAAATAAAAAATCCTTTTTTTTTTACAAAAATGATTTTTTCGCCCCCAATATTTTATTTTCACAAGGGTAACAGGAGAAATTGGACCACAAAATTTGTTGTCCAATTTGTCCTGAGTACGCTGATACCCAATATGTGGGAGAAAACTACTGTATGGGTGCACGTCTGGGCTCGGAAGGGAAGTAGTGACGTTTTGGATTGCAGACTTTGATGGAATGGTCTAGGGGCGTCATGTCGCATTTGGAGAGCCCCTGATACGCCTGAACAGTGGAAACCCCCCACAAGTGACCCCATTTTGGAAAATAGACCCCACAAGGAACTTATCTAGAAGTATGTTGAGCACTTTGAACCCCGAAGTGCTTCACAGAAGTTTATAACGTACAGCCGTAAAAATAAAAAATCCTTTTTTTTTTACAAAAATGATTTTTTCGCCCCCAATATTTTATTTTCACAAGGGTAACAGGAGAAATTGGACCCCAAAAGTTGTTGTCCAATTTGTCCTGAGTACGCTGATACCCAACATGTGTGAGAAAACGACTGTATGGGTGCACTGTCTGGGCTCGGAAGGGAAGTAGTGACGTTTTGGATTGTAGACTTTGATGGAATGGTCTGGGGGAGTCATGTCGCATTTGGAGAGCCCCTGATGCGCCTAAACAGTGGAAACCCCCCACAAGTGACCCCATTTTGGAAAATAGACCCCACAAGGAACTTATCTAGAAGTGTGGTGAGCGCTATGAAGCCCCAAGTGCTTCACAGAAAATTTATAACATACAGCCGTAAAAACAAAAAAATCATTTTTTTTTTACAAAAATGATTTTGTCGCCCCCAGTTTTTTATTTTCCCAAGGGTAACAGAAGAAATAGGACAAATTGCACAATAACTCTTGTGGTCCAGAGTACGCTGAAACCCCATATGCGGGGGTAAACTACTGTTTGGGCGCATGGCAGAGCTCAGAAGTGAAGGAGCACCGTTTGACTTTTTCAACGCAGAATTGGCTGGAATTGAGATCAGACGCCATGTTACATTTGGAGAGCCCTGATGTGCCTAAACAGTAGAAACCCCCCAATTCTAACTCCAACCCTAACCCCAACACACCCCTAACCCTAGTCCCAACCCTAACCACAAACCTAACCCTAATACACCCCTAACCCTAATTCCAACCCTAACCCTAATCCTAACTTTAGTGCCAACCCTAACCCTAACTTTAGCCGCAACCCTAACCCTAATGGGAAAATGGAAATAAATACATTTTTTTAATTTTATTATTTTTCCCTAACTAAGGGGGTGATAAAGGGGGGTTTGATTTACTATTTATAGCGGGTTTTTATGATTGGCAGCTGTCACGCTAAAAGACGCTTTTTATTGCAAAAAATAGTTTTTTGCATCACCACATTTTGAGAGCTATAATTTTTGCATATTTTGGCCCACAGAGTCATGTGAGGTCTTATTTTTTGCGGGACGAGGTGACGTTTTTATTGGTTCCATTTTTGAGCATGTGACATTTTTTGATCGCTTTTTATTTCGATTTTTGGGAGGTTAGAATGAACAAAAATCAGCAATTCATGAATTTCTTTTGGGGGAGGCGTTTATATCGTTCCACGTGTGGTAAAATTGATAAAGCAGTTTTATTCTTCGGGTCAGTACGATTACGGTGATACCTCATTTATATCATTTTTTTATGTTTTGGCGCTTTTATAGAATAAAAACAATTTTATATAAAAAATCATTATTTTTGCATCGCTTTATTCTGCGAGCTATAACTTTTTTATTTTTTCGCTGATGATGCTGTATGATGGCACGTTTTTTGAGGGACAAGATGACGTTTTCAGCGGTACCATGTTTATTTATATCGGTCTTTTTGATCGCGTGTTATTCCACTTTTTGTTCGGCGGTATGATGATAAAGCATTGATTTTTTGCATAGTTTTTTTTTTTTTTAAGGGTTTCACTAAAGGGGTTAACTAGTGGGACAGTTTTATAGGGGGGGTCGTTACGGACGTGGCGATACCAAATATGTGTACTTTTATTGTTTTGTTTTTTTTATTTACAGGAAGAAATGAATTTATTGGGGAATATTTTTTTTATGATTTTTTTTACCACTTTTTATTTTTACTTTTTTACTTTGTCCCAGGGTCGGACATCACTGTATTTTAGCAGATCGCTGGTGTGACAGTGTGCACAGCACTCTGTCACACCAGCGATCGCTCTGGCATCGCTGCAGGCTTCTCAGTGCCTGCTCTCAGCAGGCACTGAGGAAGCCGCCTCCCTGCAGGACCCCGGCGCCATCTTGGATCCGGGGACCTGGAGGGGGGACGGACCCTCGGAACAGCGCGACACATCGCGCTGCTCTGAGGGTCTCAGGGGAGCGCGCAGGGAGCCCACACCCTGCGCGATCCTCCCCTGTGCCCCGGGTACACCGCGATCATCTTTGATCGCGGTGTGTGCCAGGGGTTAATGTGCCGGGAGCGGTCCGTGACCGCTCCTGACACATAGTGCTGGGTGTCAGCTGTGATATACAGCTGACACCCGGCCGCGATCAGCTGCTCTCCCCCCGGGAGCGCAGCTGATCGCACATGACGTACTATTCCGTCCATGGGAATTAGGTCCAGGGTCACATGGACTGAATAGTACGTCTGATGGCAGAGAGGGGTTGACAATTAAAAAGAAAATAGATTTTTATAAATAATAGTCTGATCATGTTAAGAAATAAACTGAATTTAGTAATCTCGAATTATATTCGGCCTGGAGTGGGGAAATCATTTTGAGCAAATGTTCCATTTTATTTTCTTAAGATGCATTTTTCCCAGTGAAGCTTCAAAGTTAGAAGACAATGACTTCTAGAATGAAAACCTGTCCTGTGTTTTACAAATACGGACGTGTTTACCTGATGGATTTTGTCACTTCAGTGAAAGCCGCTGCTTATGGCTTTTTACATTCAGGGAAGGGTGACAGGAAGCTTAGAACGTGTGCATGGCTGTTCTCCAATAACTTCACTATGAAATCTGACAGACCAGACTAACAAGTAAAAGCTGGCAAGAAGCAAGTGACATCAGCATGGAAATAGCAGGAAAGGTAACACGGAGCCGCACAAATACATTAATCCGATACATTATATTCTCTCACCGGATGGGGAGTAACACGCTTGTGTTGTGTGGGGTTACTCACAAATATTATAGTCATTGGCTCAATATGTGCTTAGTATTTGGCTAGTATTTGCAATTTTATACCTTGCAGCATTCTGCAAAGGAACAAACACAGTGAATCCATTCAAGTCTAGCATAAAACACCCTCATATCTCTCTTAATATCCAGTAGTAATTGTGAACTACTGCAATTACTAGATCAATTCGCTGAATTTAAAGACTAGCCCTCATTTTAATTTTTATTTCATAAATCAAAAATACACATAAACTTTGTAACATATCTTTTCAAATAAATCCACATCTTTCTCCTCCTGGATTGATCTTTCACTCAATTCAAGGGTAAAATCTGCATTCAGTGAAGACAAATTTTTCCATTACTTAGGTACAGGTGCTTCTCACAAAATTAGAATATCATCAAAAAGTTAATTTATTTCAGTTCCTCAATACAAAAAGTGAAACTCATATATTATATAGAGTCATTACAGAGTGATCTATTTCAAGTGTTTATTTCTGTTAATGTTGATGATTATGGCTTACAGCCAATGAAAACCCAAAAGTCATTATCTCAGTAAATTAGAATAATTAACAAAAAACACCTGCAAAGGCTTCCTAAGCATTTAAAAAGGTCCCTTAGTCTGTTTCAGTGGGCTCTATAATCATGGGGAAGACTGCTGACTTGACAAATGTCCAGAAGGCAGTCATCGACACTCTCCACAAGGAAAGTAAATTTTACTTGGAAATCAAGGTCCATTTTACAAATTACACCACTCAATAAATTCATCTAGGGGTGCAGTGATCACATTGACACCACAGGTGGGTCACATAATTTTATACCAATGAACAATGAAGGAAAAAATAATAACATTTCTACCACCAAAATTTAGTTTTAGCTGTAGATTTTACATTCTCACACTGGAGAAAGGGTAAAAATGGCACCAAAATTTGTCCCACAATTTCTGCTGAATGTAGAAATACCCCATATGTGGCTGTAAAGAACTGGTTAGCCATATGGTGAGACCGTGTATACAGAGCCCAGTATCTGTAAGTACTATGCCGTACTTAGCCTTACCTCTGGAGCCATAGAAGGTATTAACACCACACTGCATACACAATGAAACCTGGACTCAATCTAAGTTTTAGGGAAAAGATGTGCCCCGTGACGTATCTGCCTCATTGACTATAGTTGGATGGATCACTAATCCCTGGTTTCAGTTAAATATAAGATGATGTAAGAGACTCCTGGTGGGTGGCATAGTACAGACTTGCATGCAGATTTTGTTTTGTTTATTGCTCTATGAAGTCTAAAAAGTGCTGATATACTTTATGTATTTCCTAAGCTATTAAATAATGTATGTGTTAAAAAAGAATCTAATGCTGAACCTTTCGTAGTATATCATAGACCCCAGATGACCACTGCTGACGGGAAAGTGGGTGTCCACATGGACGATGGCTGTGCGAAACAGGTATGAAGACCCCTTATGGGTACTAGACCCATGGGACAGTAGCTCCTTTGTGGACATCAACTTAACCCGTGGCAAACGGTTATACCATTTACAAAAGGGGGGAACATGCAATGTTTTTAAGATTCTGCAAAGACATGTTATGGGTACATGGTAAATAAAGTCATCATGAACTGGGTAACGGGGTACTACATGACTTACGTTGCTGTAAATGGTATAAGAGACAGCATTCTTGTGTGAATAAACAGAAACTGACTTGCTCACAACAAGTGTGCATTCTTTTATTTTGTGAAAATAAAAAATTTGAGAGTGAAATAACATTTTTGTTGTAAAAATTGGATTTTTTTATTTTCATAGTTCAGCACTATAAACTTCCATGAAGCAGCTGTGTTCACCACACAACTATATACATTCCTTTAGGGCTCTGGTTTCCAAAATGAAGTCACTTGTGTTTTGTTTTCAATATTTAGGCACATCAAGGGCTCTCCAAATGAGACATGACACCGGCAGACCATTCCATCAAAGTCTGCATTACAAAACATCACTCCTTTTCTGAGCCCCACCGTGAGCCCAAACAGTAGTTTACCCCTACATATGGGGTATCAGCATATTCAGGAAAAGTTGCACAACAAATTATATGGTGCAATTTCTCCTGTTACCCCTGTGAAAATGCAAAACTTTGGGCTAAAAAACATTCTTTTGTGGGGAAAATGTGATTGTTTTTATTTTCACGGCTCAATGTTATAAACTTCTATGAAGCACATGGGGGTTCAAGGTCCTCATCATACATCTCAATAAGTTCCCTCGGGGGATTTAGCTTCCAAAATGGTGCCATTTATGGGCGGTTTCTACTGTTTAGGCACATCAGGAGCTCTCCAAAAGCAACACGGTGTCGGCCAATTATTCCAGCAAATTTAACATTCAAAAAGTAAAATGGCGCTCCTTCCCTTCCGAGCTCTGCCGTGTGCCCAACCAGTGGTTTTCCCCCCCATAGGGGGTATTGGTATGCTCAGGAGAACTTGCACAACAAATTTTGTTGTCCATTTTTCCTGTTACACATGAGAAAATAAAATTGGGGTCTAAAATAAAATTTGTGTGACAAAAAATTAAATGTCCATTTTTTCCTTCCACATTCAAAAAATTCCTGTGAAGCACCTGAAGGGTTAATAAACTTTGTGAGTGTGGTTTTGAGCACCTTAAGGAGTGCAGTTTTTAGAAATGGCATCACTTTTGGGTATTTTCCATCATATAGGCCCCTCAAAGTCACTTCAAATGTGATGTGGTCCCTAAAAAAATGGTTATGTAAATTTTATTGGAAAATTGAGAAATCGCTGGGCAACTTTTAACCCTTATAACTTCCTAACAAAAAAAATTAATTTACAAAATTGTGCTGATATAAAGTCGACTTGTGGTATATGTTATTTATGGACTATTTTGTGTGATATAATGCTCTGATTTTAGGGCATAAAAATTAAGTTTGAAAATTGCAAAATTTTCTCCAAATTTCCATTTTTTTCACAAATGAATTAAAGTCTTATTGAATAAATTTTACCACTATCATGATGTACTGTATGTCACGAAAAACTGTCTCAATCAGTGGGATCTATTGAAGTGTTCCAGAGTTATTACCTCATAATGTTCTTAAAGTTATTACATTTCCCAGAGGATCATTGCACGGCGAATAAGCCTCCTTACCAGAGCTGGTATGTTGCTCTCCACAAGGAGAAACCTTACCCCTTACACCCCAGTCCAGAGCCTCTCATCTAGCTAAATCAGTTCTCATACTTTGCACTGGTGAGGGCCAATAGCCCTAAACACTGTGTTTGCAATTTGACATTCTGATTTGGCTTTTATCCTAAGTCATATTGCAAGATCGCTACTTCCAACAGGTGGTGTTATAGAGTTCAAGTCCTCTTTCTCTCTGAAGAGGCAATTAGCATACCTCATAAAGTGAGACTAGTCAGAACTGAAAAAATTGGCCTGGTCGTTAACATGCAAGCAGCCTTGCAGAATAAAAGTGGTACATCTTTAGAGATCTACTTTATTAGGAACTAGCAAGTATACTCATTGCTCGGGTTTCCCCCAGCATGCTCGGGTGATCTCCGAGTATTTTGGTGTGCTCGGAGATTTAGTTTTTGTGTCCTCAGCTTCATTATTTACAACTGCTAGACAGCTGGAATACATGTGTGGACAAAATAACTGAAAACTTCAATGTGCATAACTATTCACCCCCTAAAATCAGTACTTTGTAGAGCCTCCTTTCAGGGCATTACAGCTGCAAGCCACTTTTGAGAAGTCTCTTTGAGCTTTCCATACCTTACCCTGGTATTTTTGACCATTCCTCAAAGCAAAACTGCTCCAGCTCTTTCAAGTTAGATGGTTTCCTCTGGTGAACAGCAATCTTCAAGTCTGTCCGCAGATTCTCAATTTTATTAAGGTCGGGGCTTTGACTAAGAGACTCCAAAACATTTACACATTTCCACTTAAAACCACTCGGGTGTGGCTTTAGCAGTATGCTTTGGGTCATTGTCTTGTAGGAAGGTTAACCTCCGTCCCAGTCTCAAATCACTGACAGACTGAAACAGATTTTGCTCACGAATATCCATGTATTTTGCACAAGCTATCTTCCCCTTGACTCTGATTATTTTCCAGGTCCCTGCTGCCAAAAAACATGGTGTTGATGGTGTTCTTGGGGTGATGAGTTGTGTTGGTTTGATGCCAGACATAGCGTTTACCTTGGTGGCCAAAAAGTTCAGTTTTGGTCTCGTCTGACCACAGCACCTTTCTCCATATATTTGGGGAGTCTCCCACATGTCCAGGGTCGGATTGGCCTACAGGAGAACAGGAGAATCCTCCAGTGGGCCACTGTGCAAGAGTGGGCCACCACACTCTTCTACAAGCAGTACTTGGCACAATCACTATGTACAGACAAATAAAATTACATAACTTGGCACTCAATGAAGAATAAATGGAACAAAATGAAGATATTTTTTGCTATGGTTTCTTTTCTTGTCATCCAAACAAAATACATCTATTTTTCGGCCTAACACAATTGGCCTTCATCAGAACAGAAATGAAAGAAGCTGAAAATTAATAAAAGACATGAATTTGTCAAATAGGTGGATGCAATAAAAACGTCTCGAACAAACGGTGAGATATCATGACATGAAAAATAAATAGATGATATGCAAAATAAACATACAAAATGCAAATATACTTCCAAGGAGAGGAATATGCAGTCTGTTTAACACTGCTCCCGAGGCGGTCCCTAGCACGCCAGCATCCGGCTCCAGGTAACTTCAGGAGTAGACGCACGCTTCCTCACTCCTGTTTGATGACGCTTTTATAGCTTCCCTTTTATTTCCTACAGCGCTTTTCTCCCCGCTATAGTTATAGCCATTAGCGTCTTCCTTAAGCGTCCGGTCAGCGTCCTAAAGGTACAGCCCTGCCTTTGTCCTATTATCATCACACACAGAGGTTTTACATTTCTTTAACCCCCTAATAACCTTTCCTACCTACAGTTTGCAATTCCCTGTGGTGTTTACAAAATAGATGTCCTTACTGCTCAACAAGCTATATACCAGGTATCACCTGTTTTACCAATAACTATGTCTATTTCCTTTTTATGTCTGCACCTGGTAGTTATCATCAGTAGTTCACCATATCACGTGCTAAACTTGATCTTCTCTTTACAGGCATTTCTCTAGTGAATTCTCTGGGCACATCATTTCACTTCATATTTAATAGGGCCACTATATCCTTTCTGGTTTTGAGTCTAATTTTCTGATTCTTACCAATCTTACTTAATTGTTTTCCTTAATTAATTTTAACACATATCTATATGTATCTAGCACGTCACTCTTGGATGCAACGGTGTTAAACAGACTGCATATTTCTCTCCTTGGATGTATATTTGCATTTTGTATGTTTATTTTGCATATCATCTATTTATTTTTCATGTCATGATATCTCACCGTTTGTTCGAGACGTTTTTATTGCATCCACCTATTTGACAAATTCATGTCTTTTATTAATTTTCAGCTTCTTTCATTTCTGTTCTGATGAAGGCCAATTGTGTTAGGCCGAAAACGTTTAACTACTACATCTATTTTGTTTGGATGACAATAAAAGAAACCACAGCAAAAAATATCTTCATTTTGTTCCATTTATTCTTCATTGAGTGCCAAGTTATGTAATTTTATTAGTATTGGGCTGGAGACTCTACTTGTGCACCTAATACCACTGATTTTGAGTGCCGTGTTATCTATCATCGTATGTACAGACAAAGGCAGCATCTTATTCATTTAACAATCTATCCAGTTCATTTTTATAGAAATTTGTGATTGAGGATAATGTCACATTTGTATGTAGCTGAAAAGTGGGACCCTGGAGTTGATTATTAGTGGACCCTTGGCACCCCAGTCCGACACTGCACATATCTTTTGGCAAACTTAAAATGAGGCTTACAGTTTTTGTGTGTAAGTAAAGGTTTTTTCTGCCCATTCCTCTAAAACAGCCAGCTCTGTGGAGTGTATGGCTTACTGTGGTCGTATTGACAGATACTCCATTCTCTGCTTGGGAACTCTGCAGCTCCTTCAGCATTATCTTTGGTCTCTGTGCTGCCTCTCTGATTAATACCTGTTCTGCCTTAATACAAGTTGCCACGGTGTGCAATCTAGCATACAGCCTAAACCACGATTCCGTACTCCAAATAAGCAGACTGTCCTCTGTAGTCTAACTTGTTTACTGGTGAACAGTATAGAATATGCGCGGTAAAACTATAAAAATACAAATGACATAGATAAGTATTGGGCACACAGCTGACACTTTACAATTAACAGGAAAGTATACAGTATGATGCAAACTTTACACAGGATTCTAGTAACATCTCCTATGCACTGGCTGCTATACAGTTAATAATCTCCTAAACACTGCATTGCTAGAGAAGATATTGATCTTACCAGATATGCTTTACCAGGATAGCAAACTCAAGTTGGAGAAGTTACAGGAGAGCACATGAAACACGTGTATTCCCTGAAGTACACAGAAGAAAATGGAGCTTCTTCTTCCCAGAATACCTTGCTTCAATCCCACAATGCAATACTCTATCTGCTTGTTAAAGGCACACGCTATAAATTCAGCCACCACTAGATGTTGCTATAACAAACAAAACCAGTACAAAATAAGTAACATAATGCCCAGTACTCAGATGGGCAGAACACTCCACCCTTGGCATCAACTGATGCCACATACTGGCTCTTTTGGTGAAAACCAAAACAAGAAAAAGGAAATAGGCAAATGTAATATAAATATTTATTAATGTTAATCAAAATAAGAACACAGGAGAAAAGACATCAGAGTACAAAAACACACCAGGTGCACATACTCATGTGAACAGTGGCACAGTACCTTAACATAGAATAACCTGTAAAAATGTAAATTTTACATCATATGGCCCTGAAGGAAACATCAAAATCCATAAGCCCCCAGTGGGATACAATGAGGATGGTATATATATATATTATAAACAGTGCTATACACCGTATATCAAAGCCGGTCTATCTAGAGCATATATGTGCAGTATAGATAGTAAGGCACCAATCTAATACCGTGAAAATGCTACTATGTGATATGGCAGCATGTGTACATATAGCGGGGGTACAGAGACCAATTAATTTGCACATAGACTGTACGTAGGGTATGGAGATAGAGTCTAATGACCACATGCAGTCAGAAGCAGCTGATTAGTGCCGCTATAAGGTACATCAAAATCATAGAATCATGCCCTATAGGCAATCCTTTATTGATAAAATACCTCAATGGGTAGCACCCAAAAACAACCGTGATATAAAAAACAAAAAACAAAGTGTATTCCTAACTTAAAAGCTATGGGGATAGCCTAGAGTCCCTGATGTAGGTCTGGGCTGTCACCTGCCTAACAGCGGAGGTTGGCACCCTAGGGGGAAGCGTTGTGGTATACATGAAGAGGATATGGAGGGATATCAAGCCCTACGTGATCTTCTCAATGAAAATGAGAGGTCAAGTGAAGACGGTAAGGGCCCCTTCACTAAACTTAAAAATAAGAGTGAGAGGATGCCTCCTGCTGGTGATACGAGCAATATTGACATATTCTTGTCACTGGTGGAAAGAGATCTCAAAAAACTTAAGGTCACTGGGTTTGGGGAAGAGGATAACCTGTCATGCAGTGAGCGTGAGGCACTTGATAGGTTGAGCAAGAATGATCAGCTCATTGTCAAACCCTCGGATAAGGGGGGGAATCTAGTCATCATGGATCATTCCAAATACCGTAAGATGTGCCTAGATATACTGCTCGACAGAGAGACATATGAGGTCTTGAGCAAAAACCCAATGCTGGATTATAAGGAGATGTTACAGGGCCTGCTTGAGGGCGGATTGGGGTCGAGGCTCATATCTAAGACCAAATATAATTTCCTGCTTCCCAAGTTTCCGGTGTTAGCCACCTTCTACGCTTTGCCAAAGATCCAAAAGGGACTGGTCCCTTTGAAGGGCAGACCCATCGTGTCTGGCGTAAATTCCCTCACCCAGAATTGTGGGATATATATCGATGAGATACTTCGTCCGTTTGTGACATCATTACCCTCATATTTGAGGGACACCTCCGATCTGATACTCAAATTAGAGGATATTCACCTAGAGGAAGATTTCTGGTTGGCCTCCATTGACATCGAAGCCCTGTATAGTAGCATCCCTCACCACCTGGGCATCAAGGGTGTAGAATTCTATCTGAGACAGAGGTCTGTGGGATGTGGGGAACATAATGACTTTGTGGTCAGGTTACTTGACTTTGTACTGACCCACAACTCCTTCACCTTTGATGGCATGCACCTCCACCAGCTCAGGGGCACAGCGATGGGGAGCCCCTGTGCCCCCTCGTACGCCAATTTGTTCCTGGGCTGGTGGGAGGAAACTGAGGTGTTTGGCGAGGAGAGATGGTGGCAGGATATGATTACACTATGGTACAGATACATTGACGATGTATTCATTATATGGACAGGCACAAAGGAGAATTTTGAAAGTTTCGTAAATGAATTGAATACCAACAAACTGAACCTTAGGTTCACTTTCGAAATACAGAAGAGCGAACTGTCATTTTTGGACATCAGTATTAGAAGAGAAACTGTAGGTAATCTGTCCACAAGAATATATCGGAAACCAACCAGTACCAACAGTCTCCTCCATTGGGATAGCCACCACCCTGTTCCCCTAAAAAGAGGCATCCCTAAGGGACAGTTCCTCAGGCTCAGACGGAACTGTTCGAATTATGATGCGTTTCTTCTACAGGCAGGAGATATGCAGAGGAGGTTTAAGGAAAGAGGTTATCCCCATCATGTTATTGATACAGCTTTCCAGCACGCTAGGAGAACAGACAGACAACAGCTTTTACATAAGAAACCAGATCGTGATGATACAGATATCACCAGAATTATCGGTACCTTTGACTCTCAGCATATGCAAATTAGGAGTATTCTAATGAAACACTGGGACATTCTAAAAATGGACCCAGATCTGAGAGATTGGGTGGGTGAAAGACCCAACATTACCTATAGAAAAGGTAGATCCATTAAGGATCGTCTGGTACATAGCCAATACAGAAAACCGTTGAAAGCAGGTACATGGCTAGATAGAAAGCCCATTGGTTTCTTCACTTGTGGCGACTGCAGTCTGTGCAAATGGATGTCACCTATGAAATCCTTCCGTAGTGCTCACACAGGAAGAAGATTCTATTTAAGAGATTTTGCTAATTGCAAGACCACGGCTGTGGTATATAAGGGGACGTGTACTTGTCCCAAGGACTATGTGGGCAAAACAAAAAGAGAATTTAGAAGGAGGGTGGGAGAACACATGGGTGACATCAGAAATAACAGGGATACTCCCCTTGCGAGACACATCAACAATCAACATGGTGGGAGAATGGGCGAGGTTAAGTTCATGATTCTGGAGGTTGTTAAGCTAAATCCGAGAGGGGGTGACGTGGACAAAATTATCCTCAGACGCGAGTGTGAATGGATCTTTAGGCTAGAATCACTCGAACCATATGGATTAAACGAGCAGATGTCATTTGCCTGTTTCCTATAGCCAAAACGTTGTTTTGGACTACTTGATTAAACTGACTATACAATTCTATGTTTCATGTTCCCCTATAATGGGTGACCATTATATTCTATGTATCAGAATGACTCTCGTATTACTGTCGAGTGTCGACCTTTTTCCATTTATGTTCTATGTCCCTCTATACATTTCTGTTAAAATATTATCCTAGGCCATCTTAGATTATCTTCCATTGGATAGGATAAATTAGGGACATACTCATCTATGTGGGGGTATGCCCACTATTGAGGCTCCCAGGTGGGGCTTGAACCGGTGAGCCATGAGCCCTTTGAAAGTTAGCCGTTCTGGCCGCTGTGCTTTAGTGGAGTCGCCACCAGGAACATATGTTATGCATAGCCTGTGCAGGGGTAAAGGTCCGCTCTGCACGCAACTAGTCAGGACCCAGACACCCCTCCTACTCCCGGCATGCACTGCTTCTCTGACGCAGGGCGATAGAGATACGCCCCCTGATGAGGTCAGAGCTTTCCCCACGAGCCTATTGGCGGAGCCATATAAGGGGGAGGAGCCTATGAAGGCGAGCCCGCACAGGGGGGGGTGGAGCGTCTCCATTAGGCGGCAGATATAAATATGAGGAAGTCACACAGCATCTGTTAGTCTCTGCACCATGTCATTTTGACATCGGACATCTGTACATCTGGCCTCCTGATGAGCCCATGGGGCGAAACGCGTTGAGGCGCTACTATTGATGGTGGTGGGGTGACCATGAGAAATGATGAGTATCGTTACGCATTTCTTATTAATATCATTTTATAATGGAGTTTCTCAGTGTATCCACATCATGATGAGGGGTGATTAATATTATACGTCCAGGAAGGCAATATATATACCTATTCCCCATTTAGCACCATACCTGTAGGAATGTTATATCTGTACCTATCTCCTATTCGGTACATCGGGCATTGCTAGGGAAGGTATACATCAATTATATCTTGCTGCCTTATACATTTATCTTCAAATATTGCTATCCCCTAACATGACACTAAAATCAAGTGTCAATGACCTTCTCATGATGCCGATGCGTCTTATATATTCCAGTCATTATATGCTCTAGTCATTCTTTCAGTGTGTTTATAAGTTCAGACTAGACTTTTGGTCCAATAGCTGACAATTATAGATTGCATCTTAGCTTATATTTGACTGTCTGGTATGCACACACATTTAGATTTCCCATACACTGGAGGAGCTTTGACTAGTGAGTGAACAAGTATGAGACTGTTCACATTCACTTTCATTAAGCTGTGGCACAAGAAGGCAGTTTTATCATAACTCCTGTTCATAAAAGGAGGCTGCTGTATACTAGCAGTGTTGTACAGCAGATCTGTGCCAATCTCCATTATACTTCCTACCACCCCGTGTGTTGTGAACTGTTTTTAATACTTTGGGGACTTAGGGTCACCTTTAATGTTAGCTGGTCTCTGTATTAATGTTAGGGGTCTCCCTACTATCTGGGTAGAGGTATCCCCTAAGGTGTAAGGGCCTAACAGGGACCCTAGGGTCAGCCATCGTGGAGCGGGGGCACCACAACGCTTCCCCCTAGGGTGCCAACCTCCGCTGTTAGGCAGGTGACAGCCCAGACCTACATCAGGGACTCTAGGCTATCCCCATAGCTTTTAAGTTAGGAATACACTTTGTTTTTTGTTTTTTATATCACGGTTGTTTTTGGGTGCTACCCATTGAGGTATTTTATCAATAAAGGATTGCCTATAGGGCATGATTCTATGATTTTGGTTTTGAAGCCCTTCTGTACCTATTATATATTTTCTGCTATAAGGTACATACCTAACCACCCGCATATGACAAATTAAGCTGACAAATCAAACTCTAGTGATAAATCAGTAGCAAAGCCATAGCCCAATTATTGCACATTTGCCCATACTAAAGTCAAGGACTGTAAACATTGAACACCTAATAATCTCAGCAAAGTGCTGTGTGCATATTACCTGGCGTGAAGAGGAAACCCCGATGCACGTTTTGCAACAGCTTCTTCAGCGTCTTCTACACAACCCCCCGAAGAAGCTGTTGCGAAACGTGCGTCGGGGTTTCCTCTTCAAGCCAGGTAATATGCACACAGCACTTTGCTGAGATTGTTAGGTGTCCTACGTACAGTCTATGTGCAAATTAATTGGTCTCTGTACCCCTGCTATATGTACACATGCTGCCATATCACATAGTAGCATTTTCACGGTATTAGATTGGTGCCTTACTATCTATACTGCACATATATGCTCTAGATAGACCGGCTTTGATATACGGTGTATAGCCCTGTTTATAATATATATATACCATCCTCATTGTATCCCACTGGGGGCTTATGGATTTTGAGGTTTCCTTCAGGGCCATATGATGTAAAATTTACATTTTTTTCAGGTTATTCTATGTTAAGGTACTGTGCCACTGTTCACATGAGTATGTGCACCTGGTGTGTTTTTGTACTCTGATGTCTTTTCTCCTGTGTTCTTATTTTGATTAACATTAATAAATATTTCTATTACATTTGCCTATTTCCTTTTTCTTGTTTTGGTTTTCTAATATGGGAAGGGCTTTCTTTATTGTTTGGACCTATTTTGGTTGAACAGTTTTTGTATGTTGGTTTTCCAGCATTTTTTGCGGTCATGGATTTCAAGGCACGGGAACAGTCCTGGCTATCTACAGTCATGGCCAAAAGTTTTGAGAATGACATAAATATTAATTTTTACAAAGTCTACTGCTTCACTTTTTCTAATGGCAATTTGCATATACTCCAAAATGTTATAAAGAGTGATCAGCTTAACAGCAATTACTTGCAAAGTCAATATTTGGCTAGAAAATGAACTTTATCCCCCAAAACACATTTCAACATCATTGCAGCCATGCCTTAAAAGGACCAGCTAACCTCTTTTCAGTGATTGCTCCATTAACACAGGTGTGGGTGTTGATGAGGACATGTCTGGAGATCAATCTGTCTTGATTAAGTAAGAATGACACCACTGGACACTTTAAAAGGAGGCTGGTGCTTGGCATCATTGTTTCTCTTCTGTTAACCATGGTTATCTCTAAAGAAACACGTGTAGTCATCATTGCAATGCACAAAAATGGCCTAACAGGGAAGAGTATCGCAGCTAGAAAGATTGCACCTCAGTCAACATTCTATCGCATCATCAAGAACTTCAAGGAGAGAGGTTCCATTGTTGCCAAAAAGGCCTTAGGAAGCCCAAGAAAGACCAGCAAGCGCCAGGACCGTCTCTTAAAAGTGTTTCAGCTGCGGGATCGGGCTACCAGCAGTGCAGAGCTTGCTCAGGAATGGCAGCAGGCAGGTGTGAGTGCATCTGCACGCACTGTGAGGCGGAGACTCTTGGAGCAAGGCCTGGTCTCAAGGAGGGCAGCAAAGAAGCCACTTCTCTCCAGAAAAAACATCATGGACAGACTGATATTCTGCAAAAGGTACAGGCAGTGGACTGCTAAGGACTGGGGTAGAGTTATTTTCTCTGATGAATCCCCTTTTCGATTGTTTGGGACATCAGGAAAACACCTCATTCGGAGAGGACAATGTGAGCGCTACCACCAGTCTTGTCTCATGCCAACTGTTAAGCATCCTGAAACCATTCATGTGTGGGGTTGCTTCTCAGCCAAGGGAATCGGCTCTCTCACAGTCTTGCCTAAAAACACAGCCATGAATAAAGAATGGTACCAGAATGTCCTCCAAGAGCAACTTCTCCCAACCCTCCAAGAGCAGTTTGGCGATCAACAATGCCTTTTCCAGCATGATGGAGCACCTTGCCATAAAGCAAAGGTGATAACTAAATGGCTCAGGGAACAAAACAGACATTTTGGGTCCATGGCCTGGAAACTCCCCAGATCTTAATCCCATTGAGAACTTGTGGTCAATCATCAAGAGACGGGTGGACAAACAAAAACCTAAAAATTCTGACAAAATGAAAGCATTGATTGTGCAAGAATGAACTGCTATCAGTCAGGATTTGGTCCAGAAGTTGATTGAGAGCATGCCAGGGAGAATTGCAGAGGTCCTGAAGAAGAAGGGTCAACACTGCAAATATTGACTTGCTGCATTAACTCATTCTAACTGTCAATATAAGCTTTTGTTACTCATATGTTTGCAATTATTATATTTCTGTCTGTGATAAAAACATCTGTCAAACACACATAAAAACCAGAGGGCAGCAGATCATGTGAAAATATAATATTTGTGTCATTCTCAAAACTTTTGGCCATGACTGTAATATGGATTCTATTTTTAAAGGAGAAATTACATCAGGTACTGGTGTAGAAATTGGGACATTTGTGGAGTTGAAAAACTCATATAAAATACTACTTAGAAAACGTCTACGTATTTGGTGGAACAAGGCCTCACTTGAAAGTTATTTGGCAAAGAGTATGATTCCAAGGGGTCTAAAGGTGAGAATTTTGCCCTCCTTCCGAGTAGAAGATGTCTTTTTTCGTACTAGATGGGAGGAGACGTGTAATTTATGCTCAAGATCTTTGATTGAACTTTTAATTGGCATTATCAAAAAGAGTTTGGAGGGTCTTGAAAGTGAAATTGATGATGTCAAAAAGAAACTTACTGAAGGCCTCTCAGCTGCAAACATGGATCAATTTAAGATTGAATTGGAGAAATTATTTTTGGTATGGGAAAAGGAGGTGCAGGAGGGTAAAGCCAAGAAATTTTCCAGGGATCTTTTGGATTATAAAAATAACACTGTATACAGATGGCATAAGACTCAGTTGGTCCATCGTACATCTTCTGTTTCTTCACTGTCCTCTGCGGATGAAACAACTACCAGTAATGTGCAGCAACATTATCATACCAGGGGTAGATTTAAGGGACACAACAAGAAGAACTCCTCCAATAAACATACTCCGAGAAAGGCATCTACATCCACCACCTCACAGGTGATAAATTTATCTGATATCCCTTTGACCGATACACAAATTGAGGTTTTAAACCTCGGCCTGACCTTCTCTCCTACCTCATCCTTTGATGTCTTTCTAGCAATAAAAGATTTACATCTGTTTGCACGCAAATTGATTTAAAAAAAACTACACGAGAAGAAAGGTGATGATGAAGAGTGGACACCGAGAGAACAGGAAGCAATTAGAATTCTTGATGAATTGGCTGAAGAAAATAATGGGAGGATGGAACACCTACTCAGGGTAAGTTTATGATTTCCAAACCTAAGAAATTCCCCCCCCCTGAACCTTTTTCCCAATATTGAAATGTTTGTTAAATTGGTATCCGAGGAATTGAAGAATATTCCTATGAGGATACGGAACGACAATTTGTCGAGAAGTCAACGGACTGCACTAAAGGAACTTAAGGCTATCAAGGGGTGGTGATTAAACCAGCGGAAAAAAGGGGTAACGTGGTAGTGTGGCCCACCGCCATGTATGAAAAGGAAGCATTTAAACAATTACGGAATTCAGAATGTTATCGCAAGCTTTCTTTTAATCCTACCTCCGCTTTCCAGGCAGAACTACGGAAGATTCTAGAGGATGCCTTTCAAATAGGACTCATAAATAAGGAAACTAAGGATGGATTGGTTCCCGAGTATCCACAGACTCCATGTCTTTATTTACTCCCGAAGGTGTACAAAAATCTGATATCCCCTCCTGGGAGACCGATCGTATCGGGTAATGGTGGACTCAATGAAATGACAGGTAAATATCTTGACTTTTACCTTAGACCAAGTGTCGAGAGTTTACCATCATATCTTAAGGATACTGGCGATGTTTTGCGCAAATTGGAGGACATTCACCTTGAGGATGACATGTGGTTAGTGACTCTCGATATTGAGGCCTTGTACACCTCTATCAGGCACCATGATGGCCTACAAGCTGTCAACACCTTCCTCTGCATGACAAGGATGGATCATGAATTCATCTTATTTCTGTTAGCTCTTTTGGAGTTTTCACTAACTCATATTTTTTTTTATTTTTAATTACACCCTCTTCCTACAGCTCCAGGGCACAGCTACGGGGGCGGCTTTTGCCCCTCGTATGCTAATTTGTTCCTGGGGCTGTGGGAGAGGGATGTCTTTTGCTCCAGTCCATCTGAATTAAGTAGCAAGATTGTATTTTGGGCCCGCTATATAGATGACGTCCTGGCTATTTGGCAAGGAAAGGAGGAGGACTTGATATCTTTCATAGCGGAGCTCAATACTAATGACATCAATCTGAAACTTACATATCATTACAGTCGCACAGCTGTTGATTTTCTGGATACACATATATCAAAAGATGAAAATGGTCAACTACATACGCGAATATACAGAAAAGAAACCGCTGTAAACGCTCTCTTGCATGCTTCCTCTGCTCATCCGTGAGCATTGAAGAACAGTATTCCATATGGGCAATTTCTGCGTACCCGAAGAGTATGCTCAGATGATTCGTTTTTGACCAACAAGCACATGAACTTGCCTCACGTTTTGAAGAACGTGGATACTCGGGACGTGCAATTCAGCATGGGTGGCGAAAGGCTTCTCGATCCAAACGTGAAGAATTACTATATCCAACTAGAGCCAATCACAAAAAAGCTCCACACAAGTGAGATTTATTTCAACCTTTAATGAACAGAATTTGGGTTTAAAGAATTCTCTTAAAAAATTCTGGCCAATTATTAAACAAGATCCCGTTCTGGATAAGTGTTTGGATGCGTATCCATCAATTACCTATAGAAGGGCAAAAAATCTGAAAGACCTTCTAGTACACAGCCATCATCGGGAATCTAAAATCTCAGGACCTTTTGGATCCAGTGGCCTCAGGTGGGGCTTTTTTCCATGTAGAGACTGCATGGCATGTGCTAACCTTGAACGTTGCAGCACCTTCTGTTCTAGTGATGGACAAAGGGAGTTTAAAATTACACATCACATTACATGCAGCACCACTGCAGTTATCTATCATGCATCATGCCCATGTGGCCTGGTATATATTGGGTTGACATCACGCCAGCTACGGATCAGGGTGCGAGAACATGTCCGGGATATCATCAAAGCTGGTGCAATCGCGGACATGTCTGTCTTGAAACCAATACACAGGCATTTTAAGATGGTGCATGCATGTGATGCTAAACTGCTGCGCATAAAGGGTATCGATAGGATTTTGGAAGATGGTAGGGGTTGTGATCTCAAAAAGAAATTGGCCCAGTTAGAGGCAAGGTGGATTATGAGAATAGATTGTGTGCGTCCCAAAGGTCTCAATGAGGTGTTGAGTTTTGCTCCATTTCTATAAATGTCCCTATGTCCTATTTTCTTGATTTTAATTTTTGTTTTTCTCACTACAGGTGTCCCTGTTTTAGTTTTGTCTTTAACCATACAATGATGTTCTTCTCCCCTGATATGCTGGATTCCTATCTCTATCTACTCGCCTGGAGAAGATTCAATCTTTTTATGAAGAAAAGAATATACACAATTTGCATATGTATGCACATTGTTCACTTCTGTCTCTATTTGTATATCATTGTATCGTGCAATATAGATTATCTTTAAACTGGGTGTCTCTTGAATAAGTGTAGATATGTGTTCTTAGTTTGGTACTATATATTGCTTGTTAATATTATCATTCTGACTAGCATACATTAATGTATCTTATCCTATTGGAATTTATGTGACCAGTATTTTTATCTGCTTCTGCACTGTATTACTTTGGGCAGTGTAGTTTCCCCCATTGAATATATATATGTGCAGCTTTTCCATATGTGAATTGTCTGTACCAATAACTATGGGCCTCGATATATTTCTAACTATGTATACTCACCTAGTTGTTTACATTGGTGGTATAGAGGTGTGCGCTTTCGGTGCTGCCGGGTTTGCCGGTTGCCATAGACATGCGCCCTTGCAACGTCGCTTGACCCGCCCTCCAGCTGACGCGTCGCTGGTGAGCGTGTGTCCTGTGATGTCGGGCGCTTGGTACGTGGCTTCCGGCTCTCTGTGTCGGCGCCGGAAGCGCCGATATACTGCTGGACTTCGGCTATTTGCATTTTTATATAAAAGGGGCACCTGAACTTTCTTCTACACAACCCCCCGAAGAAGCTGTTGTGAAACGTGCGTCGGGGTTTCCTCTTCATGCCAGGTAATATGCACACAGCACTTTGCTGAGATTGTTAGGTGTTCAATGTTTACAGTCCTTGACTTTAGTATGGGCAAATGTGCCATAATTGGGCTATGGCTTTGCTACTGATTTATCACTAGAGTTTGATTTGTCAGCTTAATTTGTCATATGCGGGTGGTCTAGGTATGTACCTTATAGCGGCACTAATCAGCTGCTTCTGACTGCATGTGGTCATTAGACTCTATCTTCATACCCTACGTACAGTCTATGTGCAAATTAATTGGTCTCTGTACCCTGCTATATGTACACATGCTGCCATATCACATAGTAGCATTTTCACGGTATTAGATTGGTGCCTTACTATCTATACTGCACATATATGCTCTAGATAGACCGCTTTGATATACGGTGTATAGCCCTGTTTATAATATATATATATATATATATACCATCCTCATTGTATCCCACTGGGGGCTTATGGATTTTGATGTTTCCTTCAGGGCCATATGATGTAAAATTTACATTTTTACAGGTTATTCTATGTTAAGGTACTGTGCCACTGTTCACATGAGTATGTGCACCTGGTGTGTTTTTGTACTCTGCTGTCTTTTCTCCTGTGTTCTTATTTTGATTAACATTAATAAATATTTCTATTATATTTGCCTATTTCCTTTTTCTTGTTTTGGTTTTCTAATATGGGAAGGGCTTTCTTTATTGTTTGGACCTATTTTGGTTGAACTCTTTTGGCGAAAGCAGTAAAACTAGTTCCGCAACTGGTCTGAGGAATAGTTTACTCTCCCCAGCCTTCCACACTTTGACCTCGACCTTGCACACCTTCTCATCCTTGCTTGGGAATACCTTGGTGATGAGGCCTAGTGGCCACACATTTCGATGTGACTGGCTGTCCTTCATGAGCACAATATCACCTGGTTTGATGTTCGGCTTGTCGATCTGCCACTTCTTCCTAGGCTGTAAGGTTGAGGGATATTGTTTTCTCCATCTGTCCCAGAAAGTATTGGAGAGACTTTTAACTTGTCTCCATTGATGTCTGTAGAGGTCCTTGTTGCTGAATTCTCCCAGTGCAGCGTTGGGTTTGTTTGTTTTCTGAGTGAGTAGCATGGCGGGAGTGAGAATGGTCGGATCAAGCTTTTTCAAGGCACTGTCTCTAGAAATGGGTTGACCTTTGTTGAGTTTGTCTATTTCTCTGGGGTAGGCTTCTCTTTGCACAACACGAAGTATTGTAATCTTGGCTCTTTCCAAGTTGAGGGCGGTAAAAGCATGCTTGCAGTGATGCCAACCTTTACAAGATCTCTGGCTTGCAGGTAATGCTGACTTGCAGGACTGGGCCACATGAAGTAGACAAGCAATGGCTCGAACAAGTGACTTCCAGGTTGAGAACCTGCTGAACCGATGAGATTCCAGGTAATGACTTTAAATCCCTGTATGCAGAGCAGACACTCGAGGACGGAGCTCCCCGTCGGCATCTGGATCCACCAGTTCGAACGTTTCAGGCCTGTCAATGTGGGGCATCGAAAGGTACAAGGAAGCAGGGCCTGTGAACCAGGTAGTGTTCTTAAGATGACTTGAAGCGGATCTAGTCGCATGGTCCACATGATTGAGGTGAGTAGGTACATAGTGCCACTGACTAGGGCAGGTAGATCTTATTATCCTCAGTATCCGGTTGCTGACGTAGACATAAAAGCGTTGCGTTTCATTGCAGATGTATCCTAGTACCATCTTGCTATCAGTGTACAGCTCTGCTTCTTTGGTCTCCAGATTCATCACACCTGAGATAAGCTCGGCCAACTCAACTGCGAGGACAGCAACGCAGAGTTCCAGTCTGGGTACCGTGTGTTCGCAGAGTGGTGCCAGATTAGTCCGGCTCATCACAAACCCGATGTGGCTCTGTTCATTGACATCTATGGTTTTGAGGTATGCTACTGCTGCGATTGCTTTGACTGATGAGTCGCAGAAGATACAAAGTCTTTGTGTCTTGACTTCTGTGGATGGCACAGGAGCATACGGTCATTTCACACAAAGGTCGGTCAAGGCCTCGAGAGACCTCTTCCACTCTGCCCACAGGTCAGCCTTTTCTGCTGGCAGTGGATCATTCCAATCAGATGTGTCTTGGGTGAAGTCTCTTAGCATCATTTTCCCTTGGACAGTAACTGGAGCTGCGAATCCAAGGGGGTCGTATAGACTATTCACGAAAGAAAGAACTCCTCTGCGCGTGAAAGGTTTCTCGTCTTTACTGATCTGAAAGGTGAAGGCATCCGTCTTCAGTTCCCAAAGCAATCCAAGACTCCGCTGCATGGGAAGAGTGTCGATGCTTAGGTCTAGGTCCTTTAGATCGCTGGAATAGTCTTGAGAGGGAAATGCTTCCATCAACTCTCGACTGTTGGAGGAAATCTTGTGTAACCTTAGGTTAGACTGAGCGAGCATTTCTTGAGCCCTTTTTAGTAGACTGATTGCAGCCTCATTTGTTGGTGTGGACTTCAAACAGTCGTCTACGTAGAAGTCCTTTTCTACGAAGGATCTGACGTCTGACCCATACCTTTCTTCGCCTTTTTTGGCAGAATTACAGAGGCCATAGATAGCTACAGCTGGGGAAAGGCTGTTCCCGAAGATGTGTACCCTCATCCGGTTCTCTGTGATGTCTTTGTCTGGGTCGTTGTCACAGTACCAGAAGAACCTCAAGTAGTTTCTGTGTTCCTCTTTGACGAGAAAACAGTGGAACATCTGTTGTATGTCAGCCATAAATGCCACCGTATCTCTGCGGAAAGAGAGAAGTACTTCCAGAAGTCTGTTGGTGAGGTCTGGGCCCGACAGTAGGACATCATTTAATGAGACATCTTCACATTTGGCACTTGAGTCGAATACCACTCTTATTTGACCTGGCTTCTTGGGATGGTATACTCCGAAGATGGGCAGGTACCAACACTCCTCTGAGGGCCGAAGTGCAGGTGCAATCTCTGTGTGGTTGTTCTGGAATATCCTTCCCATGAAGTTAAAGAAGTGTTCCTTCGTCTCAGGTAACTTCTTAAGCTTGTGTCTAAGGGAGATGAACCGGCTGTAGACCAGTTCCCTGTTGTTGGGTAGGCGCCTTCTCTGAAGTCGAAATGGTAAAGGTGCGACCCAACTGTTCGATTTGTCTTTGACTATTTGTCTATCCATGATGTCCAGGAACATCCTATCTTCTATGGACATCACTACCTTGTCATCTTCCTTTGTCCTGTGGAAGACTGTACATCCCTTGTTCACCTTCACAGGTGTGGTCTTCGTTGGTAGTTACTGAGAAAGGGCAAGGTAGGGGAGCACTGTGTTGTGAATGGGTTTGAGATGAGTTCTGAGCAGAGGCTCCCTCTGGTGGTTACAAGCGGTGCTAGTGAAGATTGTGAGGACTGGGAATCAGGTGTTACTGACTGGTCTTATATAAGGGAGTCATTTTCCCATCAGTGTTGCCGGTGATCAATTGTTCTGGTCTGAATCCTTCTTTCCAGTTTCCCTTGTAGCCTGCTGTGTCGTGTCTGCATCTCCTGCTAACAGATAAGACAATTTTTTCTTTTGTGTTTTTTCTTTTTTTTTGCTTTTTGTCCTGCACTTCTTTTGGGGGCCCTTCGGGGTCCCCCCCGGGGGGGCTTTTCCCCTCTCTTTTTTGTTCAGCCACTGGTTTTTTATTTTTTGGGTTTTTTCCTTTTTTTTTCAGTGCTCCCTTTTTTGTTTTTTTGTTACCCAAAGAGAACTTTTTGGGTGGTAGGGGTCGTGTGTCTAAAGGTGATTTTGAAATTTTGTAAATTTGGGTTTGTTTTTCGGGTTTTTCTGGGTTGCAGTAAGTCCCCTTCCTGCCCTTTTCTATTTAGATAGTTTGGGCCCAGCGTTGTCATACTATTTTCTTTCTGTGTCAGTATTCCTCTTGTCCCAATCGCCATTTCTGTTTGGGGGGGTTTTTTATTATCTTTTTGGGGGTTTTGGCTCCGGGGGGATTGCTTTCCCAATTTTTATCTTTTGGTTTTAGTTAGGTTTTTTTCCAAGGGTGTGAGAGGCGTCTAGGACCAACGTAGGAACCCCAAAGGGGGCCTCAAATTTTGGTGGTTTTGTCAGGGTTCCCGCAATTCATTATTTTCCCAATGCTCCGGTTTTTTTGCCCTTTTTTTCCTGCACTCCTCACAACCCAAAACCCAAAAAGTATCACCCCGGGAAAAAAAATTAAAATTTTATTGGGACTCCCCCGAAGGGAAAAAAAAAATTTTGAAAGAAAAAAGGTTTTTTAGGTTTTTCAAAAGATATTTTTTGTTTGTTTCATTTTTTTTTTTCCCCCTGTAATCTGGGTGCTGGGGGGATCTTTTCTCCCCAAAGGGGGTTTGCAAAAGTTGTTGGCAGTGGGGGATGGCTTTTCCACTGAGGTTTAAGTTTTTGCTGCATTTTTCTTTTCAGGTTGCCTGTTGTGGGAAACCCGGATCCCCCTGCCCCCTTTGTTTTTAGGGATCGACTAAGTTTCAGAAATTTTTAAAAATAAATTTTAAAAATTGGTTTTTTTTTCCCCAAAAACCTAAGTTAAAAGGGGGGTTAAAAATTTTTTTTGGCCGGCATTCGGGAGGTTTTCCCCCTTTGGGACCTTTTTTTGAGGAGTTTGGGTTTTTTCGGGGGGTTTATTTCATTTTCCCAAAACAGAAAAATTAAAAAACCCTTTTTCATAAAACGGGGGCGGAGGATTGTTACCCGGGCCAGGGGATCCTGACCAAAAAAAATAACCTTTGGGGTTTTCCAAAAAGGGTCTTAAAAAAAAAAAGGGGGGTTTTTTGTTTAAAAATTTTTTGCCCCAAAAATTCATTAAAAAAAGGCTTGGGGGGGTTTTTAAAGGGTGTTTTTAACCTTTTAAACCCCCTTTAAGGGGGTCGGGGGGCCCCCTTTTTAAAGGGGCCATGGGGTTTTTTTCTGGGGGGCCTTTTTCCCTTTCTTTCCCCCTAAAACGTTTAAAATTTATTTCCCCGGGGGGGGGGCTTTTTTTTTAATGTATTGTAGTCTGTTTTTTTGTGGGTTTGTTTTTTTGGGAACATTAACCCTTTGGGGTTAATTTTTTTCTAATTTTGTTTTTTCCCCCTTACAAGTTTTCCCCCTAGGGGAAATTTCCCTTGGGGAAAAAACCCCCATTTTTCCCCATTAAAAAAATTTTTTAACCTAAACCCCGGGGGTGTAAATTTTTGTTTATATTTAAACTTTCTGTGGGTTTCCCCTTTTAAAAAATGTTTTATTAAAATTTGTTAAAAAATTGGGGGGTGCAAGGTTATCCAACACCCCGGTTTTTTCTCCCCCCCCGGGCTCAGGTTTCCTGTTTTTTTTATTTTTTTTTTTTTAAAAAAAAATCTGCCCCTTGCCCCCCCTTTAATTAACGCGTATTTTTTTGAGCTGGGTTTTTTTGGGAATTCTATCAACCACCTCTTCCCCCTGGTCCTTTTTTTTTTTTAAAAAAATTTTCTTTAAAAAGGGGGGTTTTTCGTTTTTTAACAAATTTTTAAAAATTTCAAAGTTCCCTTTTTTTTTTTGGGAAAAAAATTTTGGTTTCCCAAATTTGAAGGGGGGGGGTTTAAACCCTTACCTTAGCGGGGGGGGAAAAAGACGGAAAATTTACCCTGAACTTTTGAGTTAATTTTGGGGCCTAAGCCCTTCCGTTCCAGTTTCTTGACATTTTGGGTTTTTTGTAAAATTTTATTTTTTTTGGATAAAACTTGTTTTTTTTAAAACCCCTTAGTGAAAATTTAAAAAATTTTCAATTTTAAAGGGAATTTTTTAAGGTTTCAATCTTTTTGGGAAAAATTTCCATTTTTTCATTTTCCCCCCTTTTTTTTAAAGGGGTGGGGTTTAAAAGGACGTGTTTAAATTTTTAAAAAATTTAAAAATTTTTGGTTTTCCTTTTTTTAAAATTATTTATTTCTTTTGAAAATTTACCTTTAACCCCAAAAGGGTTTAAAATTTTTCCCCGGGATTTTTTTCCCAGAAAAGGGAAATTCTTTTCCCGAAACCCCTGGGGCCCCATTTTGGGGGAGCCTGAAATGGGGCATTTGCTTTTTCCCCAAAAAAGTAGGGTTAAAGCCCTTTTGTTTTTTTCCTAAATTTTTCCCCCAAAATTTTTTGAGGGGGGAACATTTTTTTTAAAGGGTTTTTAAAAAAACAAACCCCCAAAAAGGGGTTTTTAGCCAAAAATTGTTTCGGAAGAACCCAATTTGGGCCGGGGGGGGCCTTGGGGGGGGGGGTTTTTTTTTCCCCCCCTTTTTTGGAAAGAATTTTTGGGGGGCCCCCCGGGATTTTTGGGGAAAATTTTTGGAATCCCTTTTTTTTTTGAAAGGGGTTTTTCCCCACCCCCTTTTAAATTTTTTCTCTATTAAGGGTAGCCCAGGCTCCCTGTTGGAAAATTTTTCCCCCAAAGGAAAAAAGATTTTTTCTGATTTTTTCCTTTTTTTTTCCCCCAAAATTTTTTACCAAATTTTATTTTTTTTGGGGGGGTTCCTTTTTGTTGTAAAATTTTGGGGTTTCCCAAATTGGGGGCCCAAACCTTTTTCCGCTCATGGTTTGGACCCCATTGTTTCCCAAAAACCTGGAAATTAGGTTTTTCTTTTTTTTTTGAAAATGAACCCCATTTAATTTTTTTTTTTAAAAAAGGTTTACAATCTTTGTTACCAATTTTTCCCCAAAGGGTAAGTTTTCCAACGGGTTTTTAAAACCATTTTAAAAATTGTTTACGGGATTTTTTTCCATTTTGGGAGGATTTTTTGTTTAAAATTGGGGTTCCAAATTGTTTTTTCCCCTGGACATTTTGAAATGGCAAATTTGGAGAAAAACCCTTTGGGATTAACAAGATGGCGCCCTTGTGGGTTTGGGGGCCTTTTTCCTTTTTTTTCCCCAAAAGGGGCCTTTTGGGTTTTGACTTTTTTTTCGAAGGGGGGGTTTCCCCCCCCTTTTAAAATTTTTTCGCAG
>JARQOD010000001.1:193177989-193250722 GCA_033576555.1 Oophaga sylvatica
CAACCGAGCCATCCATCGCTGCTCCATGGCACCCAGCTTGGCAGTTTCCAGGTGCGTTAACGGGTTGTTATCTGTAAACGCAGTGAACTGATTGGAGGCCAGATAATGCTTAAATCTTTCAGTAATGGCCCAGACCAGCGCCAGAAACTCCAGCTTGAAGCTGCTATAATTTTCCGGATTCCTTTCAGTTGGCCTGAGTTTTCTGCTGGCATATGCGATGACTTTTTCTTGGCCATTCTGCTTCTGACTGAGAACTGCTCCCAAACCTTCATTACTGGCGTCGGTGTACAACAGGAACGGTTGGCTGTAATCAGGATAGGTTAAGATCTCATCACCTGTAAGGATCTCTTTCATCTTTTGGAATGCTTCAGCCTGTTCTTTACCCCAATTAAAGGGAGGGTTTCTGCTCTTTAAGGATTGTCCTACCAGGAGGTCCTGTAAAGGAGCTGCCTTCTTCGTGTAATCTTTCACGAACCTTCTGTAGTAACCCGTTAGTCCCAGGAACTGTCGCACTTCCTTAAGGTTTTTTCGGCTCCGGCCACTTCTGGATGGCGGTGACTTTCTCTGGGTCCGGCGCTACTCCTTCCAAACTGACGATGTGCCCCAAGTATTGTACCTTCTGTTTGAGTAGATGGCATTTTGAGGGTTTTAATTTCATCCCGTACCTGGACAGGGACTCGAATACTTCTGCCAGGTGCTTCAGATGGTCCTCATATGTCTTGGAATACACGATGACGTCGTCTAGGTATAGCAGCACGGTTTCAAAATTGAGATGTCCCAGACAATTTTCCATCACTCTCTGAAATGTTCCTGGGGCACTGCTGAGCCCAAACGGCATTCTGTCGAACTCACAGAGCCCCATTGGGGTGGTGAAAGCCGTTTTCTCACGATCCTCCTCAGCCACAGCCACTTGCCAGTAACCACTAGTCAGATCGAGGGTAGAAAAGTAGTTAGCCGTTTTCAGAGCAGCTAATGATTCCTCTATACGTGGTAACGGGTATGCATCCTTGTGTGTTATGCGGTTCACCTGCCTGTAATCCACACACATTCTCATACTACCATCTTTCTTTTTAACCAGAACTAGAGGGGCTGCCCAGGGGCTACAACTATCCCTTATCACCCCAGCTTTCTTCATATCATGCAACATTTCTTTAGCCTTCTGATAATGAGCTGGGGGTATGGGCCTGTACCGCTCTTTGATGGGAGGATGACTGCCTGTAGGGATATGATGTTGGACTCCCTTAATTACCCCAAAATCAAGTGGGTGCTTGCTAAACACTTGGGCATACTCTTGCACCACCCGTAATACCCCTTGCTTCTGGTGAGCGGGAGTGGTGTCCGTCCCAACATGGAGTTGCTGACACCATTCCGCCACCTGGGTTGCTGGGTCATTGTCCTCCGCTATTTGACAGGAGTCTAAGGACTCAGCCGGGAGAATAGAATTATTGTCAACAGCATGTAGTTTAGCAATGGTTGCATAACGGGGTAAGTTTACCTCATCATCTCCCCAATTGAGAAGCCGTACCGGTACTCTACCATTCACCACCTCTACTACTCCTCTAGCAGTCATAAGTGTAGGTCTATGTTCTGAATGGTGGGGTTCTACTACAGCTTGATAATTCTGTCCTCTCAGACCTATGGCTGCCCTGCACCAGATTATCATTTCACTCATTGGGGGTATCACAATAGGATCCGAGTCAGTGACCCGTACATTACCAATTTCGCCGTCGGTAAGCTTCGCTTGCTGCTGACACACCAGGGCCCGGATCTCTCTTTGGATTACTCCTTTCTGCCTTGGTCGGGCAATCTCAGCGAGCTGTTGGAGCAAGAACACAACTTCTCCCAAACAATTACCGATAATGTTAGTACCCAAAATTATATTTAGACCGTTCTCCTCATTTACAGTCTTTACTACCAGAAGCCCCTGGTCTTTCAACTCCTCTCTGCCCACTTTTACATCTACACATTTTGTCCCGAGTACTTCTACAGGAAGACCATTAGAAGCATACACGGTAAAGTCAAGGCTCGGGGGTTTAAGACTGTCCATTGACCAGTACTTGGTATATAGGGCATCAGGTATTAGGGTCACCTGCGACCCAGTGTCTAACAATGCCGGAACAGCAATACCATCTAGAATAATAGACAGGTAGGGTCGCCCGCCCACATACCTGCGGTTCCAGTCTAGGGGGCCTGACGGGTATTCTCCTGGGTGTTGGCCCTTGGACCCAGGTTCTGCCCGTTTAAAGGACACTGTGGAGACAGATGACCTTTCCGGTTGCAGCGATAACAGATGATCTCTCGACGAGGAGGGTGTTGATCAGAGGTCGCTCCTGGGGGTGGCGTTGTCCTCCTCCGGGGGGGCGACGTCTTCTTTCTTCTCCGGTGCATCCACGGAACATCTTCTGGGCAGTCAGCTAACAAGATCTTCCCTTCCTCCTCTTTCCGCAGCTGTAGGGCACTCATCACAGCAGCCAGATTTTTAGTCAGCTGGCGCACCTCTGAGCGCAGACAGTCCAATTCACTAGGAGGTGTCACCGGCGTCTTGGCTTCGGCCACTAGCGGGGAAAAGGGGTTTTCTGCCGGTTCCAGAGTGACTTCACCCCGATGATGTTGGGTTGCCACCGCAGGTTTGCCCAGGGGCCGCAGCCCTTTTATTGCCATGTCTTTTAGGGCATCAAAGGTAGCATCCGGATGATCTAAGGACCACCAATTTACAGTTCTGCGTTCCTCTTGGGATCTCAATCCCTGTATAAATTGTTCTTTCAGCATTTTATTCTCATCGATAGCATTTAAATTGTTAATCTGCTTGAGGGCTCTCAGGGCTCCCTGTAGTCGGCAAGCGTAGTCCCGGATGCTGTCACCTGGCTGTTGTGAACAGTGATAGAAGGCCATCCGGAGATCCGTTTCTGTGTGGTCTTCAAATATGGCATGTAGCTTAAGGAAGATCGCAGGTACCGACTCCTGATCAACGGTATCCCAAGTCTCCACTTCCCTCTCAGCAGCGCCGGTTAGCTGCCCTATTAGCACAGCAGCTTTTTGTCTCTCAGGCATGGAGTACATTTCTAGGATGCTGCATAACTTCCGCTTGAAGCCTGCTAAAGTGCCTGGCTCACCGCTGTGCTGGGGAAGCCATTTCGCCCCAGGCATATATGGGAGCGTTAGTGGCATGATCGGGACTACCGGACTGGGTGCAGGGCCTGCGCCCCCATCTGGCGCTACAATACCAAGCGGTGCGGGATTGGGGCCTCCGGCCGGGGCCGCACTGTCAGCCGGTTGTTGTGACATCTTAGCGCCCCCTTGGTTAAACGGAGCCTACCGGTCTCAGACGCTGCTATTTCACAGATGTCAGAGCGTTCACTTCCTGTTGCAGGACCTGCCGATGAGTCAGAACCGGGGGCGTGTCCAAGACTCTGCGCGCTCTTTCAGGTACGCCCTCCTTCTTCTCCAGCGCCTGAGGGCGCGAATATGGCGACAAAGATGGCGATTTTTGGCGCCAAAAGTGCAAACAGTCCTTTTTCACAAAAACAATCCACAGGCACACAGGGCTCGCAATGCTGCAAGTTTCGTATCCTGTTCGTGACGCCAAAGTTTTGTGTTGACCCGCCACCACAATTGTGGGTTACCAGGGCAATGGGGTACTCAGAGCCGAGCCCATGGAAGTCTATGGGTTGTCACAGGTAGCGGTGGCTCGGTCTGTGGCCCTGGCGGTCTGGCGTATGTTGGGGGGAATATTTACAGGGGATAGTTATATTTACAGTTCGTGACGCCACCTGTAGTCTTCTGGTAATTTGTACCAGCGCTGCTGTAGATCTCTGAGGGGATGGTGAGGCAGCTAGATGTCGGGTCCCCTACAGGTGGGACTCTTCCCTCAGGTCGGTAGTTAAAGCAGGGTTGTGCAGGCATGCAGATAAATAACACAGTCTCACACGGTCAGCGTCTTTCCATACCTTTACTTGCAAGATGGTAAGGCAGGTCCCAGGGAGGCTGATGGGGTTGATGGAGGATGAGCTTTGAGGCAACGGTTAAGCAAGTTAGGGGCCTCCTTTACTGTCCAATGTTGATGAGTCCAACCAGCCTGAAGCGTAGTTCCCTCTATAATTCCAGCTATTCCAAAGCTGTTCTGCCCAGTCAGTTTTGTGGTCGGAGCCTTCCTGTGAGAAAGCTGAATTCCTGTCTTGTCCTGCAGAGACTCAAGGTCCTCACTTCCCCTGACCCCAGTTACGTACTAACTCTTCAGGGCTACTCGCCACGACCTAAGGTCCGGTAAGTCTCTGGTTTTCTTACCACTATGCTTGAAGCTAATAGTGATCCTTCGGTCTCCAGTGACCGGTAGCAATGTGCAGGTATTCTTGACCTATGGCACTTCTCTGTTCTCTTCCACTTTGCCCTTCGATTTGCTCACACTCTTAATAGATATCTCAGTCTGTCTTCCAGTGGGGCACAGCTCTGACTAGGCTGAGGTGAACTAGGCCACCTGTACTAGCCTCCACTTTCTGAACTGCTAACAGGCTCAGACTGAACACGTCTGCTCTGTCCAAGGACAGGAATCTGACTGACTAAATCACTCCCTTCCACACCCCTGCTGGGTGTGTCAGAAGTGTACGTGATGTTATGAAGAGCCCTTAACTGTTACCTCTCCACTCATCCTCCTGGTATTGTGTACCAGGGCTACACAGAAGAACAGTATTCCATATGGGCAATTTCTGCGTACCAGAAGAGTATGCTCAGAAGATTCATCTTTTAATCAACAAGCACATGAACTTGCCTTACGTTTTGAAGAACGTGGATACTCGGGACGTGCAATCCAGCATGGTGGCGAAAGGCTTCTCGATCCAAACGTGAAGACTTACTATATCCAACTAGAGCTAATCACAAAAAAAGCTCCACACAGGTGAGATTTATTTCAACCTTTAATGAACAGAATATGGGCTTAAAGAATTCTCTAAAAAAATTTTGGCCAATTCTTAAACAAGATCCCGTTCTGGATAAGTGTTTGGATGCGTATCCATCAATTACCTACAAAAGGGCAAAAAATTTGAGAGACCTTCTAGTACACAGCCATCATCGAGAATCAAAAACCTCAGGACCTTTTGGATCCAGTGGCCTCAGGTGGGGCTTTTTTCCATGTAGAGACTGTATGGCATGTGCTAACCTTGAACGTTGTAACACCTTTTGTTCTAGTGATGGACAAAGGGAGTTTAAGATCACACATCACATTACATGCAGCACTACTGGGGTTATCTATCATGCATCATGCCCATGTGGCCTGGTGTATATTGGGTTGACATCACGCCAGCTACGGATCAGGGTACGAGAGCATGTCCGTGATATCATCAAAGCTGGTGCAATCACAGACATGTCTGTCTTGAAACCAATACCCAGGCACTTTAACATGGTGCATGCATGTGATGCTAAATTGCTGCGCATAAAGGGTATTGATAGGATTCTGGAAGATGGTAGGGGTGGTGATCTCAAAAAGAAATTGGCACAGTTAGAGGCAAGGTGGATAATGAGAATAGATTGTGTGCGTCCTAAAGGCCTCAATGAGGTGTTGAGTTTTGCTCCATTTTTGTAAAGGTCCCTATGTCTTATTTTCTTGATTTTAATTTTTGTTTTTCTCACTTCAGGTGTCCCTGTTTTAGCTTTTTGTCTTTAACCATACAATTATGTTCTTCTCCCCTGATATGATGGATTCCTGTCTCTATCTACTCGCCTGGAGAAGATTCAAGCTTTTTATGAAGAAAGAATATATACAATTTGCATATGTATGCACACTGTTCATTTTGGTCTTGATTTGCATATCTTTGTATCGTGCAATATAGATTATCTTTAAACTGGGTGTTTTTGAACAAGTGCGGATATATGGTCTTTGTTTGGTATTATGTATTGCTTGCTAATATTATCATCTTGATTAGCATATATTAATGTATCTTACCCTATTGGAATTGATATGATTAGTATTTTCTATCTGCCTCTGCACTGTATTGCTTCGGGTAGTGTAGTTTCCCCTATTGAGACTGATATGATCAGGATTTTGTATGCTCTTGTGGGATACATGAATAATGTGGAATATATATATCTTTTGACTTGAGATTATACACTGCTCTGATATACTATTATTTTAATAAGTATATATGTGTGCAGCTTTTCCATAGGGGAATTGTTTTGACCAACAACTATGGGCCTTGATATATTTCTAACTGTTTATACTCACCTAGTTATTTACATTGGCGTTGCAGCGGGGTGCGCTTTCGGTGCTGCCGGGTTTGCCGGTTGCCATAGACACGCGCCCTTGTAGCGTCGCTTGACCCGCCCTCCAGCTGACGCGTCGCTGGTGGGCGTGTGTCCTGTGACGTTGGGCGCTTGGTACGTGGCTTCCGGCTCTCAGTGTCGGCGCCGGAAGCGCCGATATACCGCTAGACGCCTGCTATTTGCATTTTTATATAAAAGGGGCACCTGAGCTCTTTTCTACACAACCCCCCGAAGAAGCTGTTGGGAAACGTGCGTCGGGGTTTTCCCTCCACGCCAGGTAATATGCACACAGCACTTTGCTGAGATTGTTAGGTGTTCAGTGTTTACAGTCCTTTTCTTTTGGCTTCAGTCATCTATGGGCAAATGTGCAATAATTGGGCCATGGTTTTGCTACTGATTTATCACTAGAGTTTGATTTGTCAGCTTAATCCATACCTTTCCATACCTTTGCAACAAATGTGTTTGTCATATGCGGGTGGTCTAGGTATGTACCTTATAGCGGCACTAATCAGCTGCCTCTGACTGTATGTGGTCACTAGACTCTATCTCCATATCCAACGTATAGTTTAATGTGCAATTTTATTGCTTGGTCTTTTTGCCCCCGCTATATACACACATGCTGCCATACCATCCATTAGTATTATCATGGTATTGGATTTATGACTTACTATTTATATTGCACATATATGCTCTAGATAGACCGGTTTTGATACATGGTTTATAGCCCTTTTTGAAATTAATATATATATATACCACCTCCATTTAATGTATCCCACTGGGGGCTTATGAATTCTGTGATTTTTTGCCAGGGTTATATGATGTAAAATTTACACTTTTACAGGCTATTTTATGTTAAGGTACTGTGCTACTGTTCACACTAGTATGTGCACCTGGTGTGTTTGTACTCTGATGTCTTTTCTCCTGTGTCCTTATCTTGATTAACATTAATAAATATTTCTATTACATTTGCCTAGTTCCTCTTTTTGTTTTGGTTTCCCATCCTTATGCAGCCTGATGTGACTAAACCGTTTTTGGTTGAGGTTGATGCTTCTTCTGTGGGGGTCGGCACGGTGTTGTCTCAGGAAAACAGGGATGGAGTACATCCCTGTGCCTTTTTTTCAAAAAAATTTTCTGAGACTGAACTGAATTATGATATTGGTAATCGGGAATTGTTGGCCATTAAACTCGCATTTGAACACTGGCGTCATCTCTTGGAAGGTGCTGAATTTCCCGTTCAGGTTTTCACTGATCATAAAAATCTGATCTATCTTGATGCTGCCAAACGCTTGAATGCCCGTCAGGCTAGGTGGGCACTGTTTTTCTCGCGGTTTAATTTTACCGTTACTTACATCCCAGGTACTAAAAATGTTAAAGCCGATGCTTTGTCTCGCAGCTTTTCTCCCATGGTTGGTGCTGAGGAGGAGGAGAACATTTTACAAGAAGGGGTTGTGATTGCTGCTTTGGACTCTGTGTTGGAAGATGAGATTCTTAAAGCACAGAAGAATGCCCCATCTAACTCTCCCCATGGGAGGTTGTTTGTGCCTGGGACCTTTAGGAGAGATTTGTTTGTTGAGTGTCATGAGTCTCAGTTGGCAGGTCATCCTGGAATCTCTGAGACCAAGAGACTTGTGGGTCACAGTTTTTGGTGGCCTGGATGGCAGAAGGAAGTCATTAAGTGGGTGCGTCAATGCACTGTGTGTGCTAGATCTAAGTCTTCACATACTCCTGCTGCGGGATGCTTTGCCCTCTGGAGATCCCTAGTGCACCTTGGACACATTTGGCTATGGACTTTATTACTGACCTTCCCCCCTCTGAGGGTTTCACTGTCATCTGGGTGGTCGTGGACCGTTTTAGCAAGATGTGTCACTTGGTTCCTTTCATCAAACTGCCCTGCACTAAGACTGTCGCTAAAGGGTATGCCACACTGAACAATATCGCTAACGGGATCGCTAAAAAACGTCACTATTTAGCGATCCCGTTAGCGATGTTGTTCAGTGCGGCATCTGCCAGCGACGAGCTTCCTGCTGTGATCTCGCTCGTCGCTGGAATCGTTCCGGACCCTATTTTCTCGTCGGCGCTCCCGCTGGGTAAGTATATATCGCTAGTGTGGCACCTTTTCTTAGCGATTTAGCGGTACTTTTGTACCGCTAAAGTCGTTAAGAAGATCGCTAACGGCGATAGCGTCGTTAACTATATCGCTAAATGTGGCCGCACTTAGCGATATGAAACAATCCCGCTAGCGATCGCATTAGTATGCGTCGTTATCGTGATCGCTAGCGGGATTGTTTAGTGTGGCAGTACCTTAAGGCCTTTGTCAAGGAAATTGTCAGACTACATGGCGTTCCTACTGACATTGTTTCTGATAGGGGACCTCAGTTCGTGGCTCGTTTCTGGCGCGCCTTTTGTGACAGGTTGGGAGTTCATTTGTCGTTTTCATCCGGATATCATCCTGAGTCTAATGGCCAGACAGAAAGGAAAAACCAGGATGTTGAGCAGTTCTTGCGTTGCTTTGTGGCAGACAATCAAGAGGGGATCCGGAGGATCCTCTTAGAAGGGGGGTACTGTTAGAACGCTCCTGTTAGGTTTTTCTATCTTGCTGGTCACATGACCTTTTTTGCCTATTTAATCCTGCTCCGCCCTTCTGGCTTTGCTGGACTTCATTGTAATTTCTACTCTTAAGATAGCCAGGTACTTTGTTACCTTACTCAATTAGTTTTGCTTGGTCTTCGGACCTCTATGTTCTATGTTGTTTGTTTGTCTTTTACTGCTACACCTTCTGTTAGGAGGTGTCCATCTTTCTCCCAGTCCGTAGTTCTTGTAGGGATCCCTCCCTCGCATCTATAGGTCTTCGTACAGACTAGCTGAGGACTTTAGCGGGTCTGATCGCAGGGTCAGGTTCCCCGTTACATCGTATGGATCTAGCTTAGTTCTATCGTAGGGACAGATTTGCCTTCTTTCCTTAGTACTTGTAGCAGAACATAACAGCCTTCAGTAGTCACATCTGCTTCTGGTTCTACAACACCAAGTCCAGATCCATGGGCAGCTTTCCTGGTCTTGCCCGCATGTGGTAAGCTGGGGTGTAATTGGTGGAACTCACAGGTATGTGATTATACAGATCTACCAGGTCAGGTAGTAAGTCTGGCCACCAATTTCTCTCCTCGAGTGGTACAGTCTTCAGCAGGTCAATGACGATGTGATTCATCTTTTCACAGAGACCATTGGTTTGGGGGTGGTACGGTGTGGTTCTTATCTTCTTACATCCGTACAAGTGTCAGAACTCTTTGAACAATTCTGCCTCGAAGGCTGGGCCTTGGTCAGTTAGCACCTGCTCAGGATATCCATGTGGTCTGCAGAATTACGCTTGGAACGTCTTTGCTGCTGTATCTGCCGTCAGATCTTTGACAGGGGCGACCCCCAGGAACCTGGAGTAGTGATCCACCATGGTCGGTCAGGGCATAGGAGTATCCTGACAGGCTGGGTGACAAATTGACATGATCCAGGGCCACGATCTCCAAGGGACGAGTCGTCTTGATGGGTTGCAGGGGTGCCTTCTGACTGCTGAAGTCTTTTCTTCTGAGGCCACAGGGTCCACAGTTCTGGCACCACCTCTCAATGGAGCTGCGCATTCCCACCCAGTAGAAACGACACTTCAACAGGGTCTCCAGCTTCTTCCAGCCAAAGTGCCCCGCTTGATCGTGGTAGGCTTCCAACACCATCTGGATGTCTGCTCTGGGGACTATCTATCTGCCATGCCATCTCATGGGTCTTTGGATTGACGTACCTTCGGCACAGCTTCTCACGGTAGATAAACAGCCGGCTTCTCTCAATCCACAGCTGCTTTGCTTGCGGAGATGCATCCTTCTCCAAGGAGGAACCTTCCTGAGTTATCAGCCCCTTGATACAGCTGACAACTGGATCGCTGTCCTGAGTCTCCTTCCAGCTGTGGTGAGGTAAAGGATTTAATGTCTTACCACGCGGCCTCCTGCAGGCTTGTTGCTCGTGGATCATCCCATTCCTGTGAAAGGCAGGTAGTTCAATCTCTTCCAGATCATCCACTTCTTCCTCTGTGTCCGATTCATGAGGCATGCTGGATAGGGCATCAGCGTTGGCATTCTTGCGGCCCACTCGGTACTTGATTGTGAATTGGTAGTTTGACAGCCGAGCCATCCAGTGTTGTTCCATGGCTCCCAGCTTAGCTGTTTCAAGATGCATCAAGGGGTTATTATCAGTGTAGGCAGTGAACTTGCTGGAGGCTAGATAGTGCTTAAACCTCTCCGTGATGGCCCAGACCAGCGCTAAGAACTCCAACTTGAAGCTGCTATAGTTCTCGGGGTTCCTCTCGGTCGGGCGGAGCTTCCTGCTTGCATAGGCGATGACTTTCTCCAAGCCATTTTGCTTCTGACTGAGGACAGCTCCCAATCCTTCATTGCTGGCATCAGTATACAGCAGGAACGGTTGGCTGTAGTCAGGGTAGGCTAGGATCTCGTCACCTGTCAGGATCTCCTTCATTTCCTTGAATGCTTCAGCCTGTTCTTTACCCCAGTGGAATGGAGAATTCCTGCTCTTGAGGGACTGTCCCACCAGGAGGTCTTGCAGAGGCGCTGCTTTCTTAGTGTAGTCCTTTACAAACCTCCGGTAGTATCCTGTCAGTCCCAGGAACTGTTGCACCTCTTTGAGGTTCTTAGGTTCTGGCCATTTCTGGATGGCGGTGACCTTTTCGGGGTCTGGCTCTACTCCTTCTGAGCTGACAATATGTCCCAGATACTGTACCTTTTGTTTGAGCAGGTGGCACTTTGAAGGCTTCAGTTTCATCCCATACTTGGACAGTGACTCGAATACCTCCGCCAGGTGCTTCAAGTGATCTTCATACATCTTGGAGTACAGAATTACGTCGTTCAGGTACAGTAACACAGTCTCGAAGTTGAGATGTCCCAGGCAGCTCTCCATCACTCTCTGGAACGTTCCAGGGGCACTGCTGAGTCCAAACGGCATTCTGTCTAACTCACAGAGTCCCATCGGGGTGGTGAAAGCCGTCTTCTCCCGATCCTCCTCAGCCACAGCTACTTGCCAGTACCCACTATTGAGGTCAAGGGTGGAAAAGTAATTAGCAGTCTTTAAGGCAGCTAAGGATTCCTCAATGCGTGGTAAAGGGTATGCATCTTTATGTGTAATGCGATTTACTTGTCTGTAATCTACACACATTCTCATGCTTCCATCCTTTTTCCTGACTAGGACTAGAGGTGCTGCCCAGGGACTACAACTATCCCTTATCACTCCTGCTTCCTTCATGTCACGCAACATCTCCTTGGCTTTCTGGTAGTGTGCTGGTGGTATAGGCCTGTACCGTTCTTTAATGGGGGGATGATTGCCTGTGGGGATGTGATGTTGGACCCCTTTTATCTTCCCAAAGTCGAGCGGGTGTTTGCTGAATACCTGTGCGTACTCCTGAACTACTTGATGTACTCCCTATTTCTGGTGGGCTGGAGTGGTGTATGTCCCGACATGGAGCTGCTGACACCAATCCTCCACCTGGGTTGCCAGGCCGTTATCCTCCTCCTGTTGTAGGGAGGTTAAGGGCTCCGTCGGGTGAATGGAGTTATTATCCACAGCATGTAACTTAGCAACAGTGGCATAACGTGGTAATTTGACTTCATCCTCTCCCCAGTTGAGAAGACGCACTGGCACCCTCCCATTATGTACCTCCACTACCCCTCTGGCAGTCAAGAGTGTAGATCTGTGTTTTGAACAATGGGGCTCTACTACTGCTTGGTAGTTCTGTCCTCTCAGACCTATTGCTGCTCTACACCAAATAAGCATTTCACTCATTGGGGTATCACAATGGGGTTCGGGTCTGTTACCCGTACATTGCCAATCTCACCACTGGCCAGTTTCACTTGCTGCTGGCACATCAGGGCCCGGATCTCCTTCTGGATCACTCCCTTTTGCCTTGGTCTGGCAACATCGGCGAGCTGTTGGAGTAAAAACACAACCTCCTCCAAACAGTTACTAATAATGTTAGTGCCTAAAACCACATTCAACCCATTTTCCTCATTAACAGTCTTCACTATAAGAAGTCCTTGATCCTTTAGCTCCACTCTCCCACTTTTACGTCTACGTTTTTAGCCCCCAGTAAGTCAAGAGGGAGGCCGTTAGAGGCGTAAACTGCAAAGTCAGGGTTTGGGGGTTGGAGACAGTCCATGGACCAGTATCTATTGTAAAGAACATCAGGTATGATGGTTACCTGAGATCCGGTGTCCAGCAGGGCAGGGATTGTGATCCCGTCCAGTATGATGGACAGGTATGGTCTTCCTCCCACAAACCTGTGGTTCCAGTCTGAGGGGCCCGAAGAGTCTATTCCTGGGTGTTGGCACTCGGACCCAGAATTTGTTCGTTTAAAGGACACCGACGTGCTGGGTGACCTTCTCTGTGGCAGCGGTAGCAGACGATCTCTCGGCGAGGATGATGCTGGTCGCGGGTCCTTCCTGGGGGTGGCGTTGTCCTCCTCCGGTGGGGCGACGTCCTCCTTCTCCTCCGGTTCATCCAGGGACATCCTCTGGGCAGTCAGCTAGCAGGATCTTTCCTTCTTCCTCCGTCGGCAGTTGCAGGGCACTCTTTACAGTGGCCAGGTTTTTGGTCAGCTGGCGCACTTCTGAGCGCAGACAATCTAGCTCAGCCAGGGGCGCCACCTGCGTTTTGGCTTCAGCAACCAGCGGAGAGAAGGTGGATGCTGCGGGCATTAGGGTGGTCTCACCCGGGTGACGCTAGGTTGCCATCTCGGGTGTTTCCAGGGGTCGCAGTCATTTTATAGCCATATCCTTAAGGGCATCAAAGGTAGCGTCAGGATGATCCAAGGACCACCAATGCACAATCCTGCTTTCAGCTTGGGACCTCAGTCCCCGTACAAATTGTTCTTTCAACATTTTATTTTCATTGGTGACACTCATGGGGTTAACCTGTTTGAGAGCTTGCAGGGCCCCTTGTAGTTGACAGGCGTAGTCCCTAATGCTATCATCTGATTTCTGGGAGCATTGGTAGAACCTCATGCGGAGGTCTGTTTCAGTGCGGTCCTCAAAGATAGTCTGTAGCTTTAAGAAAATTGCAAGCACTGATTCCTGTTCTGCAGCTGACCAAGTCTCTACTTCTCTCTCTCCCTCAGCACCAGTCAATTTTCCCACTACCACTGCAGCTCTCTGCTTTTCTGACATAGGTTACATGTCCATTATACTGCATATTTTTCGCTTAAATCCCGATAGGGTGTCTGGCTTACCGCTGTACTGAGGGAGCCACTTTGCTCCAGGCATGTATGGCAGCGTCAGCGGTACTATCGGGGCCACAGGCCCAGGTGTGGGGCCAGCATTTCCAGCCTGTGCGGCAGCGCCGGTGGGTAAGTCATTGGGGCTGTCGGCCTGGGCCGCCCTGTCGGCTTGCTGCTGCGACATCTCTGCACCTCCCCTAGTTAAACGTGGCCTACCTTCTCCTGTAGGCCGCAGCTCCGCAGGGCACAGTTGCTACAAGGACCTGCGTCGCCGGCGCTCTGACGTCAGAGCGTTCACTGAAGCTCTCCACAGGACCTGCCGCCGCGTCAGCGTTGAGGGCGTGTCCAAGACTCAGCGCGCTTTTGCATGTACGCCCACTAGTTTTTCGCGCCGTGGCGCTGTAAATGGCGGGCAATGGCGGGCAAATGGCGGGAAATCTTCACCACTATATGCGACAGTATTTTAGTGAGGCACACAGTACCCGGTGGCAACTGGCACGAGTCACTCCGTTGCTGCAGGGCACGAAATCCTGTTCGTGACGCCAGATAGATGAGTCACCCTCCAGAGCAATTGGAACTTGGATCTGAGCCTATAGGCTACTATGGGGGATGTCACGGCAAACACAGCTCAGTCCGTGGCTCTGGTGCTCACCCTTTAATGTGGGATATTTACAGGTGAATTGAATATTGGTATGGGGATTCGTGATGCCACCTGTGGTACCTGGTCAAGGTGACCAGCGCTGCTATGCAGATCCACTGAAGGGTTAATATTGTGCAGCTAGATGTTAGGCCTCCCACAGGTGAGGCTGAGTCCTTCAGGGCAGATAGATGTGCAGGGATGCAGGACAGACGGGGACCCGGCAGTTAGGGGTAATAAGGTAGACACACACACAAGTCACTTTGGTACCTTTACTGAAGATGTTGCAGGCACTCCCCGGAGCACTGTAGGGTGAAGGATGCACATCCATATTCCTCCACTGAGTAGGTTTGTGGCCTCCTGTTCCTTGCCTTTTTGTGATAAAGTCCTGGCCTGCTTGTAGCTGGGCCTAACTTGGTCTCCGTCCTGCACCTGGCTGACCTTGTGATTGGACCTTCCCTTGAAGTACACAGTCCCTGCTTGCAGGCACCTACTTGCCGGACTCCATCCTCCTGGCCCGGTTACGTATCAGCTCTGTGGTACTCCTGGGACTTGTAGTCCTCCAGGAACTCCGGTGTTCTCCTAATGGGTCGTGGAGATCTGTTGTGAATGGACTTGAGATGAGTTCTGAGCAGAGGCTCCCTCTGGTGGTTACAAGCGGTACTGGACTGTCCAGTGAAGATTGTGAGGATTGGGAATCAGGTGTTACTGACTGGTCTTATATAAGGGAGTCACCTTCCCATCAGGGTTGCCGGTGATCAATTGTTCTGGTCTCAATCCTTGATTCCTGTTTCCTTTGTAGCCTGCTGTGTCGTGTCTGCATCTCCTGCTAACAGATAAGACATTTTCTTCTTTTTGCTTTTGTGCTTTATTTTTGCATTTTGTCCTGCACTTCTGTGGGGGCCTTCAGGGTCCCCTCCGGGGGCTTTTGCCCTCTCAGTTTTGTTCAGCCACTGATGTTTGTACATTTGCTTTTTCCAGTTTTTTCAGTGGCTGCTGTTTTGATTTTGTTACACCAGAGAGCTAATTTAGGTGGTAGAGGTCGTGTGATCTCAGGTGTTTTTGAAATTAGTAAAGTTGGTGCTTTTCAGGGTTTTTTGGGATTGCAGTAAGTGCCCTTCCTATCCTTTTCTATTTAGATAGTTTGGGCCCCAACGTTTGCTCATACTATTTTCTGTCTGTGTCAGTATTTCTTCTTGTCTAACCGCCATTACATGTTTGGGGGCTTTCTATGTTCTTTGGGGATCTGCTCCGGGGCAGATAGCTTTCCTCTTTTCTATCTTTAGGTATAGTTAGTTTCTCAGGCTGTGACGAGGCGTCTAGGACCAACGTAGGAACGCTCCACGGCTGCCTCTAGTTGTGGTGGTTAGTCAGGGTACTGCAATCTCATAGATTCCAACTGCTCTGGTGTATTGCCTTTTTTACCTGCACTCCTCAGCTACCAAATCATAACAGAGATCCCTATAGGCTCGGACCCCGGCGTCCGGTAAATACTTGTTGAGGTGAGCTTTAACGGCTCCTCTGCCTCATTCACTTCTCTTTCCACTCGCCTTCGGCCTACCCGGGCCCTCACACATTCACACACTGGCAGTTGATGGGCTGCTTCTTCGCCACTCTCTAAGCGTCGGCACGCTTTCTCACTGAGCTGCACTCACTCGTTTCAGCTCTGACTAGACTGGAGTGGTTTTGGTTCCACTTTACTAGCCTCCACTCTATTGAACTGAACTGCAGGCTGCAGACTTCAGTCTGACTGAACTCAGCTACTGAGCTGACTGAACTAAAAACTCAACTCCGAACTTTACTGCAGACTTCAGCCTTCAGACTGACTGCTCTTTCCTGTCTTACCCTGCTTTATATGTCTAAACAGCTACCTCTGGTGGTCTTAGGGATGGGTGAAGGTGTGTGAATGTATATAGTGACCTCTTGTGGTGAATTCCTTCTGCGCACCCTTCTGGAAGATATGAATCCAGTCACAGCTGGGCTCCACACAGGCTATATGTGGGGCACATATGGGGGTACAGGCTACATGTGGGGTACACATGGGGAGTGCAGGCAACATGTGGGGCACAGAATATATATGTGGGTGCATATGAGAGTTAATCGTATATGGGGATACATGGGTACAGGCTACATGTGGGCAGTACATGGGTGCAGGCTACATCTGGGGTTTACATATGATGGTGCAGGCTACATGTGGGAGTACATATGGGAATGTAGGCTACATATGGGGGTGTGGGCTGCATGTGGGGGTACATATGGGAGTGCAGGCTACATGTGGGGGTACATATGGGGAGTGCAGGCTACATGTGGGGTACATTCCACACATGTGGAATTATATACTTAACAAAAAAGTGTGTAACAACTGAAGTTATGTCTTATATTCTAGGTTCTTCAAAGTAGCCACCTTTTGCTTTGATGACTGCTTTGCTCACTCTTGGCATTCTCTTGATGAGCTTCAAGAGGTAGTCACCGGAAATGGTTTTCACTTCAAAGGTGTGCCCTGTCAGGTTTAATAAGTGGGATTTCTGGCCTTATAAATGGGGTTGGGACCATCAGTTGTGTTGTGCAGAAGTCTGGTGGATACACAGCTGATAGTCCTACTGAATAGACTGTTAGAATTTGTATTATGGCAAGAAAAAAGCAGCTAAGTAAAGAAAAACGAGTGGCCATCATTACTTAAAGAAATGGTCAGTCAGTGTGAAAAAACTGGGAAAACTTTGAAAGTGTCCCCCAGTGTAGTTGCAAAAACCATCAAGCGCTACAAAGAAACTGGCTCACATGAGGACCGCCCCAGGAAAAGAAGACCAAGAGTCACCTCTGCTTCTGAGGAGAAGTTTATCCGAGTCACCAGCCTCAGAAATCGCAGGTTTACAGCAGCTCAGATTAGAGACCAGGTCAATGCCAAACAGAGTTCAATCAGCAGACACATCTCTACAACAACTGTTAAGAGGAGACTTTGTGCAGCAGGCCTTCATGGTAAAATAGCTGCTAGGAAAACAATGCTAAGGACAGGCAACAAGCAGAAGAGACTTGTTTGGGCTAAAGAACACAAGGAATGGACATTAGACCAGTGGAAATCTGTGCTTTGGTCTGATGAGTCCAAATTTGAGATCTTTGGTCCCAACCCCATTTATAAGGCAAGAAATCACCCTTATTAAACCTGACAGGGCACACCTGTGAAGTGAAAACCATTTCCAGTGACTACCTCTTGAAGCTCATCAAGAGAATGTGGATTGCCCGCCAGGAGAGTGGGAAACTCGGTACTGGGCCGGTGTCTTAAAGGGATGTGTCATGGCAGCAGTAACCCGGTCCGTGGCCCTGGGCGTCCAATAAAAGTGGAATATTTACAGGGGATGATAGAATTTGTAGTAAAGTGTTCGTAATGCCACCTGTGATGTCTGGTCAGAGGTGACCAGCGCTGCTGTGCAGATCCTCTGAGACTGATGGTGATGCAGCAGAGTTGGAATAGCTTCCCACAGGTGAAGATGGTTGTCTCAGGGCAGAAAGATGTTGTAGAAAGTAATACTGCTGGGAGATGTAGCAGAGTGGAGTGTGTGACGCAGGAAGAATTTGAGAGGACCCAGTCAAATGCAGTTTCCAAAGCTTTACTCACAGTACTGTCTGCAGCACAGATGCCCGCTTGGTACAGTGTCCTCCAGGTGAGGTGCTCAGCAAACTCCCAGGTAGATTGGGATACACCTTTCCAGGACTCCTTTCTATATATTCCTTTCAATGGCCGTCTCACTGTGCTGATTCCCACTACTGCTTCCTTTCCTACACCCCACAGTGTCCCAGATCGGCTGCTGCGAATCCTGTCAGATAACGTCTTCTCTGCATTTCCTTGATTCTATATAGCTGCCTGTCCGGAGAAGATGAATGTGGTTGTTGTCTGTGACCCCTAAAGTTGTCACAGCAGTCGGCTTGCTAGCTGAGTCATAAAGTTCTCCACTAGGCTAGGGGGCGAGTTCCTTCTGCGACCTGGTCCCTCCACAATTGGATCGGGCCACACGGATGGATCACTCACTATGCGTGCCCCTAGAACCCCTTCTTTCCTTCCAGAAGCGTCCCTCTATGCTTCTCTCTCACGTACTCTGTCTGGGGCCGAGCTCCTATCAGCTCCAGGTCCCCTCCCAGACTGTCTGACTAGACTCTGTCCTTGCTTCCTAAAGCCTCATTTCCCCTCCTTCTTACTTTCTCCACCCACCACCCATGCACTCTTTACTAACCAGCCTGGGATGAGACCATCCTCCCTCAGGGTACGTCCAGGGTGCCCAGCTGCTATAGTCTGTGTTGGGTGCAGGTGTTTGAGTCCTGGGTGGTCCTCCCTCCTTACCTGAGAGTGGAGTATCACACTTCTGGATGAGGTGCAATACCTCTGTGGTGACTGAACCCTCAGGGGCGCCACAAATGCCAACAGTGTGCAAAGCAGTAATCAAAGCAAAAGGTGGCTACTTTGAAGAACCTAGAATATAAGACATATTTTCAGTTATTTCACACTTTTTTTATTAAGTATATAATTCCACATGTGTTAATTCATAGTTTTGATGCCTTCAGTGTCAATGTACAATTTTCATAGTCATGAAAATACAGAAAAATCGTTGAAAGAGAAGGTGTGTCCAAACTTTTGGTCTGTACTGTATATACTTATGTTCGCTGAGCAAGCGCAGGCCTCAGAAAGGCAAGGTCCCGGTGGTACTTGTATTTCCGGAATCTTGCAGCAGAACCACTTCGAACTTGAACCTCCTCTCTCATGTCCTTGTTGAAGCAATCCTTCATCCAGCGCCAACAGATTTTGATTCGCTTCACTGTGAAGAGAAAAAAAAATTAGAAAACAATGCACATCCATTCACAGGTTCACTGCAGTTTCAGACCACATTGCAATACTTATCAAAATCTGTTCTGGCACGCCGAGTGGCACGGTCCCAACCGTCAGCATTGTAGGAGTGCTGACGGTCACGGGTGTCCCACAATGGTACTCGCTCTTGCACAAGGTGAATAAGTTGCTCCTTGTCAATGTCGATAGTGGCTTCTTCCCATTGTGAAACCTATAGATAAAATAGAAAAAAAGAATTTTAAGTAAAACTGAAAAAAAATTGTATTACAACTCTGATTAAAAGAAAACTTACACCCCGTCTTTCCTCCTGAGACACATGAGCCCGACGACCCTGGGAAGAATCATCTCCACTCGAATGCTTCTGCTCTTCATCACTGCCAGGTACCTGTAAAGAAATTACATGATTTAACACATGTGGAGTATTGCCAGTCAATACATACTAATCAGTATAGCAAATGTGATTACATAATCTTTGTCGGGTCCACCCTGGGAAGACGTCAGTTCTTCGCTTCAGGACATTTTGAAGAGCAGGCAGCAGTCAAGTGAAACATTACAGAAAGTAACAGAGAAGAAAATTTAAACTTGTAAAGATCCAAAAACAATGTAGACAAAAAAAAATGGACACAAATACTTACATTACAGGCAGTAGTCCAACAGCACAGCTGTCAGCACAGGCCAGGGACAGACGCAGCAACAGGAGACAACCACTGCACCAGTAGACGACCAGGTGAAAACCGCTGCACCAGAAGACAACCAAGAGACACCCACAGCATCAGAGAGTTGGCCAGTCTAGAAGGAATAGAAAAAGCATTCAGAGAGACAGACATTTACAAAGCTTCTCTACTAACATAGACAGTGTTGTCCTCACCATGACAGAAAGCAGCACCAGCAGACGAACAGGAGAAACCCGCTGCACCAGGAGCCAAACACTGCACCAGGACAGTCGACACGTCTAAAAGTAAACAAAAAAATATTAGTACAAAGTACAAACAGCAGTGAGACAGACATTTTCTAAGGTTTTATACTTACATAGCAGTGTTGTGGTATCGTCCAGAGTCCAGAGAGTTATAGCCTTGCAGTGTCCACACTTCCTTTTAAATTAGCAGGTGGTTGAATCACTTCCTGGAACAACTCATTAAAAAAACACATGCGTATAGAACGCATGTGCGTACCCATGTCCTTGCATATGCATGCGTTCCCATAGACAGTAATGCCTTTATTTGACGCACTCATCCGCATGAGCATGAATGAGCATATTTGACGGATTTTTGCCTTTTCCAAAAATCCAACATGTTTCGTTCGCCAGACCCCGCCGCTGACCGAAAAACAACGCATGCATATGCTGACGCATGGGAACTGATGCAAACACATGCCCCTGCGTACACCATGTTAAAGAGAGGTAAACATGACGCATTCGGATTGCTGTGGATGAAACGCTGGGCAAACAGACGCAAATGTGAAACCAGCCTTAACTGAGCAGCAGCACTCAATGTCAGGAAACAGCTGTAAAAGCAAACAAGATTTTAGGGTGCATAAAAAGAGAGAGAAAATTCTGTGACCCAAATGTATTATTACCCCTCTATAAATCACTTGTAAGGCCGCATCTTGGATATGGGATCCAATTTGAGCTCCACATTTTAAAAATATTTTGAAATTAAGATTCAGTTCAAAGGCGGAAATTAGATTATTACATTATTACAAGATCTCATTTATATGTATAAATACATATGTGATCAATGCATAGTACTGGCACATAACTTATCACTTTCCAGGACCTTACAAAGGGTAATGGAACACTTGTAACGTGGAAGAAAGTCAATTCTGGCAGCTAAATAGGAAAGGGTTCTTTACAGTTAGAGCAGTCAGACTGCGGAATACCCGACCACAGAGGCAGTAATGGCAGACACTATAACAACATTTAGAAAAGGCTGAAACTTTTTAAAAAAACATGACATTGTGAGTTATAAATAATCTAGTAACAGAAAATGTATAATGGTGACGATAGTTTACACTTTATGGCCCTGGGTCTTTTATGAACCTATAAAACTATGTAGAATGTACATTAGGAAAATGCTTGAAAGCAATTCCCTATAATATTTTACAAGTAATTTCCTCCTGTTTCTTTCTGTGTAAAATGCTAGTTATCTGTCCAGTCTCTGCATCTATAAAGTGCACAGCCCTCCTGAAACACTTGCAGGTTTCATTTCTAATCTGTATTTCTTATGGAGCCTAAGGGAAGCCATAATGATAGGCGCCTGCTGGTAACAAGTGCAGTAATTTGCCTCTATAATGAAAGCGATTACCAATGATGAAAGGGTTAATACTTGGCCCGGCATTAGTAATAGCCCCTGTAGTAACCATGACAACTGTTCTGAGGTCATAGACACGTGTGATAAAGAAGATTCCATAATAGAATGGCCGCGCTGCCACGATCAGCGCCATTACTGATGCGCCTGAAGACGTTGAGCTTGACCACCCCACGTAATGAGCAGACCGTGGTGAAATTTGGAGGTTCTAGCAGGGAACGGGGCTGTCTGCTATAGACACCCCCAGGGCATGGGAAGGTAACATAGGGGGGTCTCCGGGACAGGATTCCCTTCTGTTACCCCCTACAAAGAGCTGCTCTACTTTGGGAGTTCATGGATGGATCTGTGACTTTAATGGGTGATAAATTGGGAGGGGGAGGGGATATTCATCCAATTAGGAGTCATCCATAACAAACAATCCTTTTAACTAAGTGTTCAACTTCTTGAGTCTTGGACCTGGATCTGTAAGGGAAAAATGGTTCATCCACCTGGGAATCAGATCAGCCAAATTGGGTCTAGCAACCAATGTGGTGACAGATATCGCAGCCAGATCTCTCCCACATCCGGTTATCACATTTATAGTCTAGATTTGTTATATCGTTCTCTGTAAATCTGGTAAAATGTATAAATTGTAAAATTCTGCAGTTCCATCTGTTATATATCGGCACTAACTCTCTAAGCCCAAGGGAAGGGCGATCCTCCAGCCATGGTTCCCTAGAGGTTTCACCATGGGGTTTTTCCTCTCCTGAGTGCTGGGGGGTGACTCTTCGTGAGTCGGGGGTTGTGCCATTTTCGGTGTCATGATTATTTAAATAAAGTTGAGAACGTTTGACACCTAATTGCGATGCTTCGTGTATTTATTTCCTGGGCTTCTACCTGATTCATTTTATTTGAGAGTCGGGGTCCGTCACACATCACTGAGTCACACGTCTGGACATTTGCCGGCCGCAGTTTTGTTCCAGGGGTTGCCCCTGATCTGGTGATGAAGATGGAGAAGAAGAGACAACCATTACAGCACAGCACCTGCGAGTGTGCGCTCATCCTCGGAGTAAGGACTCACAGTATCACAGGATTACACGCAGCTTCCTCGCCTCATTCACACAGTGAGTATTTGGGGCCGTAATTTACATCAGTATTTGTAACATAAAAACCAGAGGGAACAAACACAGAGAAAAATAACAGAATCACTGTCACCTCTTCTGTGTTTTGGATCCTCTCCGGGCGTCTCATAACAGATACTGATGTAAAATGTCCCACGTAAGAGACGCCCTAAATCCTCACTAACTGACCTGACGGTGAGAGCTGCAGTGAAGCAGCGGAGGTTGGAAGTGTTAAGGAGGTTTCAAAAACAAACTGTCCTTTCCTCACCCTCCCCAGGACAGACATATGGTCACTTCTAAACCGCCCCCTATCCGCACCTCACTCATTTAGGTGAAGTTCTGCTGCATATTTTCATGCAAAAAAACATATTACAGTTCCAGCAAAGTGGATGACATGTATATAATCAAAAAGGCAAAAAAAGTCATCTCACCCATAAGAAGATCCACGCACGGAGACTTGCAGTGGCGAGAGGTTGGCAGAAGCAAAAAAATTGAATCCTCTGGTGGGCCCACTGTTCTCCAGTCTGACACTGGGTCCGCATCCACCAGCATTACATTCACCCACCAACATTAGCAAATGTGGTACCAATATTCAAGAAGGGGACAACATCGGAGCCTGGAGTTTATAGACTGATAAGTTTAACCTTTACTGTGGGCACCATCTTTGTAGGTTTTCTAAGAGATGTTATCCTGGAGTATCTCAATAAGAATAATCTAATTTCCTAATATCAACATATGTTTATGAGGGATCTGTCTTGCAAACTAATCTGATCTGAGGAGGTAAGCTCTAGATCGGGAAACACTGTTGGGAAACACAGTGGATTTTCTCTATCTGGACTTTTCAAAGGCATTTCATACAGTGACACACAAAAGGTTTGGTCTATAAAATGAGAGCAATGGGACCAGGGGAAAATATATGTAACTGGGCTAACTGGCTCAGTGATAGGAAACAGAAAGTGGTTATTAATGGAACACACTCAGATTGGGTCACATTCAACAGTGGGTGCCAGAGAGATCAGTAATGGCAGGGTCAGACATATCGCTGGTGCAGCTACACCGGGGTCCAGAGTTGGAGGGGTCCTGTGACATACAAGTGAAATGTATTGTGACGCAGGGAACCCGCCAGCTCCCTACGCTGCCATATATGCCGATGGCCCATCAGAAGCTGGCAGCTGAGGTTCGTGCGCCCCTGACTGGGGGAACATGGCAGTGAAGTCATGCGCCATGGCTCGCACGCTGAAGATCATGTATAGCAAGATGGCAGCAGCAGATCAGAGGTAGGAGCTGCTGGATGCTGGACAGAACAGAGGACAAGCGTTTTGCCTAATGTCCTCTGTTACATCGGGAAAAAGTCCTTCTCACCAGCTGAACTGCTGCTGCTCTTCAGTGTGTGGATGCTACATACCTCAGCCGGCTCCTGCAAGGCTGGCTATGCATAGTTAAAAATCATGCTGACTGGCTGAGGTGTCATCTCCTCTTTCATGTTTCATGTGCATAATGTCAATGTAAAGAAAAGGAGGTCACGTGGGACTCGTGGGAGAAGGAGTGCAGCGTTGATCTCTTTGCAGCGGAAGGTAAATGGAGACAGTAAGTGACAGAGCAGCCGAGTGCAGGTACCAGCCCATCTGGCAATTGCCAGAATTGCCAGATGGCCAGTCCAACCCTGGCTGTAAGCCATAATCATCAACATTAACAGAAATAAACACATGAAATAGATCACTCTGTAATGACTCTATATAATATATGACTGTCACTTTTTGTATTGAAGAACTGAAATAAATTAACTTTTTGATGATATTCTAATTTTGTAAGAATCACATGTAGCTCTGGAACGCTTCAACGTATCACACTGATTGTAAGATTGTTTTTTGGGACATATTGTACTTCATGTTAGTGGTAAAATTTGTTCGATATGCGTTTATTTATGAAAAAAACAGAAATTTGGCAAAAATTTTGAAAATGTTGCAATTTTCAAACTTTTAATTTTTTTTGCCCTTAAATCAGAGAGTCATATCGCACAAAGTAGTTAATAAATAACATTTCCCACATGTCTACTTTACATCAGCACAATTTTGTAAACATAATTTTTTTTGATAGGATGTTATAAGAGTTAAAAGTTGATGAGCGATTTCTCATTTTTTCAACAAAATTTACAAAACCAGTTTTTTTAGGGACCAGAAGGGAGGGAGCACCGATTTAATTTTTGAACGCAAAACTGGCTGGAATCAATGGTGGCGCCATGTCGCTCTTGGAGATACCCTGATGTACCTAAACAGTGGAACCCCCAATTCTAACTCCAACCCTAACCCCAACACACCCTTAACCCTAAACCAAACTCTAACCATAACCCTAACCACAAACCTAACCATAACACACCCCTAACCCTAATCCCAACCCTAACCGTAATCCCAGCCATAACCACAACCCTAACCCTAGCTCAACCCTAAGTTTAGCCCAACCCTAACTTTAGCCCAACCCTAACCCTAGCCCCAACCTTAACTTTAACCCATCCATATCCCTAATGGAAAAATGGAAATAAATACTTTTTTAATTTTATTATTTTTACCTAAGGGGTTGATAAAGGGGATTTAATTTACTATTTTTTTATTTTGATCACTGTTATAGGGTCTATCACAGTGATCAAAATGAACCAATAGTAAAAACTTCCTATTGTTGCTGGGTGCCGGCCGTCAGATCTTTCTTCCTGGAAGAAGACTCCAGCGGCTGGGGACAGGACCGGGGGATGCACGAGGGTCCAGGGACACTGAAGGTATCGGGGGGAAATCGGGGGACCCAATTTCTCTCTCCTCTGATGTGTGATCACATCAGAGGAAAGAAAAATTAAATGGGAAAGCTGACTTTTTTTTTTGGCCGTCCCAGTTATTCCGTTAATGACGACGATCGCAACACTGGGGTCGGTAAAAACCGACCCGAATCATGTTGACTGGGGTCTCGGTTTTAAACTAATTCCTCAGCGCCGTTAAAAAGCGGCACTGAGGCATAAGTACCCTTAACTGCGACCGTTAATAGGAGTATCGGCGGTCGTTAAGAGGTTAATAAAGAAAAAGAAAACACTCATAATAACAACACCTTCCCATAAACCAAATACACCCAACCATGATTTGCAGATCCTCATAATAAGTAATCTGCAACTTCACAAACTGTTTTTCGGGTCAGCAGGGTAAGGCTACTTTCACACTTGCGTTTTTTTGCGCAGCGTATCGTGCGCTATCGGACGCATGCGCAATGTTCCCCTATCTTTAACATGGCGGGCGCAGGGTCTAGCGCTTGCACGCGTTCATCTGCGTTTAGCATGCACTGCGCATTTTCCAGGTGTGCATCCATACGCGCTAGACGCTACATGTTGCATTTTTTTTTCCGCCCAACAGCTTTAAAAAAACGCGTGCGCACGTGTGCGCATGCTATGCACAAAAAATAACATTGCAGTCTATGGGTGCGCTGGCGTGCGCATGGCTTTGTGCTCGTCAGTGCTTTTGCGCGCACGCGATTTTTGAGTAAATAATATCTAACTTGTTTAGACAACCCCCTACACAAGATACATTGTGAGGAGTGTAGATAAAAAGGTGATAGAGACAGAGATGATAGAGACACAGAGATGATAGAGACAGAGATGATAGAGACAGATGATAGAGACAGAGATGATAGAGACAGATGATAGAGACAGATGATAGAGACAGATGATAGAGACAGATGATAGAGACAAAGATGATAGAGACAGATGATAGAGACAGATGATAGAGACAGATGATAGAGACAGAGATGATAGAGACAGATGATAGAGACAGAGATGATTGAGAAAGAGATGATAGAGATGATAGAGACAGTTGATAGAGACACAATTGATAGAAATGTGACACGTAGACAACCCTTGCACCGAAAAAACACAAAATGCATGCAAAAACGCTGCGTTTTTTGGTCGTAATGCGCACGCTGATGCGACTAAATATCGCAGCGTTTATAAGCGTTTGCGTTTTTTTTAATGCGTTTCATGTGCGCACGATGCGCTGCGCAAAAAAACGTAAGTGTGAAAGTAGCCTTACTAGGCAATTTTGTGATGTTAGACTTCCTTTATTTTTCTGCTTTAGTTTTTTCTTCACCTGCGTTCAACTTTTTATTTCTCCGTCGATATAGCCATGTGATGGATTGTTTTTTGTAGAGTGACTGTAGTTTTGAGAGGCAACAATCATTTTACCATATAATGTTCTGAAAAAAGTTGAAAGAAAAGGTGAAATACATGCAATTCTGACATTATTTTGAGGGTTTTGCTGTTATGGCCTTCATTGTATGGTAAAAATGACCTGGCAATATTACTTTTCAGGTCAGTACAGTTACAGCGATTCTAAACTTGCAAAGATTTCCTTTTGTTTAAACGGTGTAATAAAATCATAAGTTTTCCAACCCAAAAAATGTAGTAGGATTGTGTCGGCAATTCGTAGGATTGTGTCGTATAATGCAGCCCCCCATGTAGTATAATGCAGCCCCATATAAGAAAATGCAGCCCCATAGAGTATAATGCAGCCCCATACAGTATAATGCAGCCCCATATTCCTCCAGTATTATGGCCACCACATACTCACTGATTTAAAAATAAATAAATACATACTCACCACTCACTGTTCCGTCGCTGCTCCGGTCTCTGCAGCACGTCTTCTCAGAAGCTCCACTGCTTGGCACAGCCTGAAGTGATGAAGTGATGTCATCGCGCCCACTGCGTCAGAAGCAGAGTAGGAAAGAGGGGAGAGTAAGCATCACCTGATGCTCTCTCCTCCATCATTGAATTCAACTGTACAGACATCTAGGATGCCGTTACAGTAGAAAGCGCAATGAGTGAGGGGCAAAGCCGGCGCTGGCCCTGGGCCCCCTGACTCAGGGGCCCCATAGAGGCCGCGTATTGTGCTGCTATTAATGGCACCCCACTGGCTGAGATGCCCTGGGGGAGTGGGGGCCCTAGCAAATGCCTACTTTGCCTTCCACAAACACTGGCCCTGGTAGTAGGTTATATGTGGGGGTACATATGGAGAGTGCAGGCTACATGTGGGGGTACATATGGGAGTGCAGGCTACATGTGGGGATACATATGGGAGTACAGGTTATATGTGGGGCACATATGGGGGTACAGGCTACATGTGGGGTACACATGAGGAGTGCAGGCAACATGTGGGGCACAGAATATATATGTGGGTGCATATGAGAGTTAATCGTATGTGGGGGTACATGGGTATAGGCTACATGTGGGCAGTACATGGGTGCAGGCTACATCTGGGGTTTACATATGATGGTGCAGGCTACATGTGGGAGTACATATAGGGATGTAGGCTACATATGGGGGTGTGGGCTGCATGTGGGGGTACAAATGGGAGTGCAGGCTACATGTGGGGGTACACATGGGGAGTGCAGGCTACATGTGGGGTACATTCCACACATGTGGAATTATATACTTAACAAAAAAGTGTGTAACAACTGAAAATATGTCTTATATTCTAGGTTCTTCAAAGTAGCCACCTTTTGCTTTGATGACTGCTTTGCACACTCTTGGCATTCTCTTGATGAGCTTCAAGAGGTAGTCACCGGAAATGGTTTTCACTTCACAGGTGTTCCCTGTCAGGTTTAATAACTGGGATTTCTGACCTTATAAATGGGGTTGGGACCATCAGTTGTGTTGTGCAGAAGTCTGGTGGATACACAGCTGATAGTCCTACTGAATAGACTGTTAGAATTTGTATTATGGCAAGAAAAAAGCAGCTAAGTAAAGAAAAACGAGTGGCCATCATTACTTAAAGAAATGAAGGTCAGTCAGTGTGAAAAATTGGGAAAACTTTGAAAGTGTCCCCAAGTGCAGTTGCAAAAACCATCAAGCGCTACAAAGAAACTGTCTCACATGAGGATCGCCCCAGGAAAGGAAGACCAAGAGTCACCTCTGCTTCTGAGGATAAGTTTATCCGAGTCACCAGCCTCAGAAATCGCAGGTTTACAGCAGCTCAGATTAGAGACCAGGTCAATGCCACACAGAGTTCTAGCAGCAGACACATCTCTACAACAACTGTTAGGCCGGAGTCACACTGGCGACAAAATCGGACAACTGCAATGCGATGAAATATTGCATTGCAGTCGGACCAATGTTAATCTATGGAGCAGCTCCCAGTATCCGATTTTTTGTGGTCCGTTTTAAACGTCTGAGTGCAATCGCAGCATGCTGCGATTGTCACCGATTGTGGGTCGACTATCGCCAATGCAAGTCTATGGGTGCAATGAAAAATCGGATTACAAACTGACCGCACGTGTGACTTGCGATTAAATCGCACCGGTGTCCTTTAGAAAAGCCGGCAATTCATCCCCGGCTATACTGTAAAATCACACTGACAGCTTTAATAAAGAATATAATCAATACATATACACACATAGAATACATATATATATGTCATTGTGACATATATATATACATATATTTATAGTTCATACACTTCTACATACTGTAATAGCCGCTAATTCAATTGCCGGCTTTTGTGAAACTACAGACCCGACATGAAATGACACATGGTTTACATACAGTTAACCATGTCATTTCATGTAGTTTGATATATGGTTTTAATTTACAATTACGGGAGTGTATGTGTGCAAAATTGCAGACATTTAGGGGTTAATTAAAGGTGTAAATTCGTTGAAAAAAAATGCGTGGGCTCCCGCTGTATTTTCTCCACCAGACAGACAAAGCAAGCGAGTGGGGGCAAATAATAATAGCCCAGGGAGGGTGCATTTATTTTGTGCCCCCCCCTGGCTACTAACATCTGCCCCCAGACACCCCAGAAAAGGCAAATCTATAATTAGATTAGCCCTTTCTGGCACTTTGTCCGTCTATTCCCATTGCCCTGTAGTGGTGGCAAATGGGTTAATAAGGGTTAAAGCCACCTTGCAATTGAAAGGTGACTTTAAGCCAGGTTAATAATTGAGAGCTGTCAATTAGACAACTATCAATTATTAATCCTATTGTATGAAAGGAAAATGAAGACGTCAGTTCTTCGCTTCAGGACATTTTGAAGAGCAGGCAGCAGTCAAGTGAAACAATACAGAAAGTAAGAGAGAAGAAAAAATAAACTTGTAAAGATCCAAAAACAATGTAGATGAAAAAAAAATGGACACAAATACTTACATTACAGGCGTAAGTCCAACAGCACAGCTGTCAGCGCAGGCTAGGGACAGACGGCAGAAACAGGAGACAACCACTACACCAGTAGATGACCAGGTGAAAACCGCTGCACCAGGATACAACCAGGAGACACCCACAGCACTAGAGAGTCGGCCACTCTACAAGGAATAGAAAAAGCATTCAGAGAGACAGACATTTACAAAGCTTCTATACTTACATAGACAGTGTTGTCCTCACCACGACAGAAAGCAGCACCAGCAGACGAACAGGAGAAACCCGCTGCACCAGGAGCCAAACACTGCACCAGGACAGTCGACACGTCTGAACGTAAACAGAAAAAAATGTTAGTACAAAGTACAAACAGCAGTGAGAGAGACAGACATTTTCTAAGGTTCTATACTTACATAGCCAGTGTTGTGGTATCGTCCAGAGTCCAGAGAGTTATAGCCTTGCAGTGTCCACACTTCCTTTAAATTAGCAGGTGGTTGAATCACTTCCTGGAACAACTCATTAAAAAAACACATGCGTATAGAACGTATGTACGTACCCATGTCCTTGCATACGCACGCGTTCCCATAGACAGTAATGCCTTTATTTGACGCACTCATCCGCATGAGCATGAATGCGCATATTTGACGGATTTTTGCCTCTTCCAAAAATCCAACATGTTTCGTTCGCCAGACCCCGCCGCAGACCGAAAAACAACGCATGCATATGCTGATGAGCCGCCCACCAGGGCCGTGGGGTGCTCGGCACCGAGCCCGTCGATTTCTATGGGGGATGTCACGGGCAGCACACGGCTCGGTCCGTGGCCCTGGGGCTCACTGAAATGTGGGATATTTACAGGTGAATTGAATATTGAGATGGGGATTCGTGACACCACTTGTGGTACCTGGTCAGGATGGCCAGCGCTGCTACGCAGATCCACTGAAGGGTTAATATTGTGCAGCTAGATGTTAAGCCTTCCACAAGTAAGGCTGAGTTCTCCTCCAGGGCAGATAGATGTGTGGGGATGCAGGAGAGATGTAGCAGAGTGGAGTGTGCGACGGAGTAATAATGCAGGACAGACGGGGACCCGGCAGTCAGGGGCAATAAGGTAGACACACACATAAGTCACTTTGGTACCTTTACTGAAGATGTTGCAGGCACTCCCCGGAGCACTGTAGGGTGAAGGGTGCACATCCAGATTCCTCCACTGAGTAGGTGTGTGGCCTCCTGTTCTCTGCCTTTTTGTAATGAAGTCTTGGCCTGCCTGTAGCTAGGGCCTAGCTTAGTCTCCGTCTTGTACCTGGCTGACCTTGTGGTTGGACCTTCTCTGAAAGAACAGGGTCCCTTGGCCGGTACCAGCCGAACTCCGTCCTCCTGATCCTGTTACGTATCAGCTTGTGGTACTCCTGGGACTTGTAGTCCTCCAGGAACTCCGGTGTTCTCCTAATGGGTCATGGAGATCCCTATAGGCTCGGACCCCGGTGTCTGGTAATGCTTGCTGAGATGAGCTGTAGAGGCTCCTCTGTCTCATTAACTTTCCACTCGCCTTCGGCCTACCTGGATCCTCACACGATCACACACTGGCAGTTGGTGGGCTGCCTCTTCACCGCTCTCTAAGCGTCGGCACGCTTCTCACTGAGCTGTACTCCTAGCTTCAGCTCTGACTAGGCTGGAGTGGTCTCTATTCCACTCTTTACTAGACTCCACTCTATGAACTGAATAGCTCTGCAGCCTCTCTAACCTCAGCTCTGCACCTCCACCTTGCTGCAGACTGACTTCTCTGAGGTGGCTGCACTGAACTGCTCTCTGTGTTTCCTGTGTCAGCTTCTTTTATATGTCTAAAACAGCTCCCTCTGGTGGTCTTTGGGGATAAATGAACGTGTGTGAATGTGTATAATGACCTCTAGTGGTATATTCTTTCAGTGCACCCTTCTGGGAGATATGGATTCAGTCGCAGCTGGGCTCCACATTCCCCCCTAGTAGAACTCAGCACTCCGGGCTAAAATACAAAAACAAAGAACAATAAACATTGTATAAATAACTCTTCCTTTACAGGAGGTAAGGCACTCTTGAACTGTTGCATAACGGTAAATGAACAACTATATACATTAGCACAATGAGGAATTGAGCAACCACAAAAGTCCCAGTCTCTTTTGGAAAAGGATGCTCAAAAAGGGTAGAGGAAACAAGTAAAAATAATGTCCATTCCACTTGTTTCAATTTTAAAAGGAAAACAGATTAATAAATAATGGTATAATAAAGCATATTATAAGCAAAAATATATACATTTATGTACAGTGACTCTAGACAATTATTTACATTTGCCAAGGGTTGAACTAATCTCTAAACCTAGCAGGGATGTGTCCTTTTGTGCTACGTTCTGATCTATGTGGTGCAGTAATCTGTGAGGTAGCAGTTTCCCTGTTCGTTCTGCGTGAAAGTGAATTATAGAATTGCCTTAACCTCTCTACAGGACTGGCAAGCACACTGTGAGCTGGGTGGACTGGCTCGACTTCTGCAGGGGATTCTTCTTCCTGAGATTCAGCTTCTTGGGATTCCGCTTCTTGGGGTGCTGCTTCGTGGGGTTCTGCTGAAGCAGGTTCTTCTGGAACTGACTCTACTGCAACAACCGGCTCAACTGGGTGTAGAGGTTCTCCTTGTGGTTGATAGAATTGAAGCACGGGAATGATTACGGCATCTCCAATTCTGGGCCAATCCGCGGGGAAATCTCCTAAGTCTGTATGTATGACTGCTTCATCACGCTCTTTCTGATTGACAACAGGTTCTTCCTCTTGAAGCTTTAACGGATCCGGACACAACTTTAGGTGATCTCTGGATACAGTTGCAGTCGTTCTTCCTCCATCCTTGCTTATTATGCACGTTTTCTTGTTGTCAAACCTTGAATTCTGTATGATGTAGGGCTCTCTTTTCCATTGATCGTCGAGTTTGTGTATCCTCCTCTTTCTTTTCAGCACGATTTCACCAGGTGCAAAAGGTTCAGTTGGCGCACTTTTGTTGTAGCGATCTTCTTGTTTATCCCTTACTCGATTGAGACTATCTTCAACGCAGGCCTGTACTTTTCTGTACTGTTCCTGTCTGTTTGTGTCCCAGTCTTCAGTAGTCACATCAGCTTCTGGTTCTACAACACCAAGCTCCAGATCCGTGGGCAGCTTTCCTGGTCTGGCCCGCATGAGATAAGCTGGGGTGCAATTGGTGGAAAAGTAATTAGCAGTCTTTAGTGCAGCTAAGGATTCCTCAATGCGTGGTAAAGGGTATGCATCTTTATGTGTAATACGATTTACTTGTCTGTAATCTACACACATTCTCATGCTTCCATCCTTTTTCCTGACTAGGACTAGAGGTGCTGCCCAGGGACTACAACTATCCCTTATCACCCCTGCTTCCTTCATATCACGCAACATTTCCTTGGCTTTCTGGTAGTGTGCTGGTGGTATAGGCCTGTACCGTTCTTTAATGGGAGGATGATTGCCTGTGGGGATGTGATGTTGAACCCCTTTAATTTTCCCAAAGTCGAGTGGGTGTTTGCTGAATACCTGTGCATACTCCTGAACTACTCGGTATACTCCTTGTTTCTGGTGGGCTGGAGTGGTGTCTGTCCCGACATGGAGCTGCTGACTCCAATCCTCCCCCTTGGTGGTCGGGCCGTTATCCTCCACTGGTTGTGGGGAGTTAAGGGCTCCGTCGTGTGAATGGAGTTATTATCCACAGCATGTAACTTAGCAACAGTGGCATAACGTGGTAATTTGACTTCATCCTCTCCCCAGTTGAGAAGACGCACTGGCACCCTCCCATTATGTACATCCACTACCCCTCTGGCAGTCAAGAGTGTAGGTCTATGCTCTGAACAATGGGGCTCTACTACTGTTTGGTAGTTCTGTCCTCTCAGACCTATTGCTGCTCTACACCAAATAAGCATTTCACTCATTGGGGGTATCACAATGGGGTTCGGGTCTGTTACCCGTACATTACCAATCTCACCACAGGTCAGTTTCACTTGCTGCTGGCACATCAGGGTCCGGATCTCCTTTCCGGATCACTCCCTTTTGCCTTGGTCTGGCAACATTGGCGAGCTGTTGGAGTAAAAACACAACCTCCTCCAAACAGTTACTAATAATGTTAGTGCCTAAAACCACATTCAACCCATTTTCCTCATTAACAGTCTTCACTACAAGAAGTCCCTGATCTTTTAGCTCCACTCTCCCCACTTTTAAGTCTACGTTTTTAGCCCCCAGTAAGTCAAGAGGGAGACCATTAGAGGCGTATACGGCAAAGTCAGGGTTTGGGGGTTGGAGACCGTCACTGGACCAGTATCTATTGTAGAGAACATCAGGTATGACGGTTACCTGAGATCCAGTGTCCAGTAGGGCAGGGATTGCGATCCCGTCCAGTATGATGGACAGGTAGGGTCTTCCTCCCACAAACCTGCGGTTCCAGTCGGGAGGGCCTGAGGAGTCTATTCCTGGGTGTTGGCCCTCGGACCCAGGATTTGCTTGTTTAAAGGACACCGACATGCTGGGTGACCTTCTCTGTGGCAGCGGTAGCAGATGATCTCTCGGCGAGGATGATGCTGGTCGCGGGTCCTTCCTGGGGGTGGCGTTGTCCTCCTTCTCCTCCGGTTCATCCAAGGGACATCCTCTGGGCAGTCAGCTAGCAGGATCTTTCCTTCTTCCTCCGTCAGCAGTTGCAGGGCACTCATTACAGTGGCCAGGTTTTTGGTCAGCTGGCGCACTTCTGAGCGCAGACAGTCCAGCTCAGTAGGGGCGCCACCTGCCTTTTGGCTTCCTCAACCAGCGGGGAAAAGGTGGATGCTGCTGGCTTTAGAGTGGCTTCACTCGGGTGACACTGGGTTGCCATCTCGGGTGTTTCCAGGGGTCGCAGTCCTTTTATAGCCATATCCTTAAGGGCATCAAAGGTAGCATCAGGATGATCCAAGGACCACCAGTGCACAGACCTGCTTTCAGCTTGGGACCTCAGTCCTCGTACAAATTGTTCTTTTAACATTTTATTCTCTTTGGTGACACTTATGGGGTTAACCTGTTTAAGTGCTCGCAGGGCCCCCTGTAGTCGGCAGGCGTAGTCCCTAATGCTGTCATCTGGTTTCTGGGAGCATTACTGTGGGAGCCACTTCGCTCCAGGCATGTATGGCAGCGTTAGCGGTACTATCGAGGCCACAGGACCAGGTGAGGGGCCAGCATTTCCAGCCTGTGCGGCAGCGCCGGTGGGTAAGTCATTGGGGCGGTCGCCCTCGGCCGCGCTGTCAGCTTGCAGCTGAGACATGTCTGCGCCCCCCTAGTTAAGCGTGGCCTACCTTCTCTGAAGGCTGCAGCTCTACAGGGCACAGCGATGTAGAAGGACCTGCGTCGCCGGCGCTCTGACGTCAGAGCGTTCACTGAAGCTCTCCACAGGACCTGCAGCCGCGTCAGCATTGGGGGCGTGTCCGGGACTCATCGCGCTTTTGCGCTAGTTTTCGTGCCGTGGCGCTGTAAATGGCGGGAAAATGGCGGGAAATCTTCACCACATACAAAACACAGTCTTTTAGTGATGCACACAGTACCCGGTGGCAACGGGCACAAGTTACTCCGTTGCTGCAGGGCACGCAATCCTGTTCGTGACGCCAGAGAAATAAGCCTCCCACCAGGGCCGTGGGTACTCGGCACCGAGCCCGTTGATTTCTATGGGGATGTCACGGGCAGCACACGGCTCGGTCCGTGGCCCTGGGGCTCACTGAAATGTGGGATATTGACAGGTGAATTGAATATTGAGATGGGGATTCGTGACGCCACTTGTGGTACCTGGTCAGGATGACCAGCGCTGCTATGCAGATCCACTGAAGGGTTAATATTGTGCAGCTAGATGTTAAACCTTCCACAAGTAAGGCTGAGTTCTCCTCCAGGGCAGATAGATGTGTGGGGATGCAGGAGAGATGTAGCAGAGTGGAGTGTGCGATGGAGTAATAATGCAGGACAGACGGGGACCCGGCAGTCAGGGGCAATAAGGTAGACACACACATAAGTCACTTTGGTACCTTTACTGAAGATGTTGCAGGCACTCCCCGGAGCACTGTAGGGTGAAGGGTGCACATCCAGATTCCTCCACTGAGTAGGTGTGTGGCCTCCTGTTCTCTGCCTTTTTGTAATGAAGTCTTGGCCTGCCTGTAGCTGGGCCTAGCTTAGTCTCCGTCTTGTACCTGGCTGACCTTGTGGTTGGACCTTCTCTGAAAGAACAGGGTCCCTTGGCCGGTACCAGCCGAACTCCGTCCTCCTGATCCTGTTACGTATCAGTTCTGTGGTACTCCTGGGACTTGTAGTCCTCCAAGAACTCCGGTGTTCTCCTAATGGGTCGTGGAGATCCCTATAGGCTCGGACCCCGGTGTCCGGTAATGCTTGCTGAGATGAGCTGTAGAGGCTCCTCTGTCTCATTAACTTTCCACTCGCCTTCGGCCTACCTGGATCCTCACACGATCACACACTGGCAGTTGGTGGGCTGCCTCTTCACCGCTCTCTAAGCGTCGGCACACTTCTCACTGAGCTGTACTCCTAGCTTCAGCTCTGACTAGGCTGGAGTGGTCTCTATTCCACTCTTTACTAGACTCCACTCTATGAACTGAATAGCTCTGCAGCCTCTCTAACCTCAGCTCTGCACCTCCACCTTGCTGCAGACTGACTTCTCTGAGGTGGCTGCTCTGAACTGCTCTCTGTGTTTCCTGTGTCAGCTTCTTTTATATGTCTAATACAGCTCCCTCTGGTGGTCTTTGGGGATAAATGAACGTGTGTGAATGTGTATAATGACCTCTAGTGGTATATTCTTTCAGTGCACCCTTCTGGGAGATATGGATTCAGTCGCAGCTGGGCTCCACACTGACGCATGGGAACTGATGCAAACACATGCCCCTGCGTACATCATGTTAAAGAGAGGTAAACATGACGCATTTGGATTGCTGTGGATGAAACGCTGGGCAAACAGACGCAAATGTGAAACCAGCCTTAACTGAGCAGCAGCACTCAATGTCAGGAAACAGCTGTAAAAGCAAACAAGATTTTAGGGTGCATAAAAAGAGAGAGAAAATCCTGTGACCCAAATGTATTATTACCCCTCTATAAATCACTTGTAAGGCTGCATCTTGGATATGGGATCCAATTTGAGCTCCACATTTTAAAAATATATTTGAAATTAAGAGTCAGTTCAAAGGCGGAAACTAGATTATTACATTATTACAAATCTCATTTATATGTATAAATACATATGTGATCAATGCATAGTACTGGCACATAACTTATCACTTTCCAGGACCTTACAAAGGGTAATGGAACACTTGTAACATGTGGAAGAAAGTCAATTCTGGCAGCTAAATAGGAAAGGGTTCTTTAGAGCAGTCAGACTGTGGAATATCCGACCACAGAGGTAGTAATGGCAGACACTATAACAACATTTAGAAAAGGGCTGGAAACTTTTTTAAAAAAACATGACATTGTGAGTTATAAATAATCTAGTAACAGAAAATGTATAATGGTGATGATAGTTTACACTTTATGGCCCTGGGTCTTTTATTATTATTATTATTATTATTACACATTTATATAGCGCCATTTATTCCATGGCGCTTTACATATGAAAAGGGAAAATATAGACAGGTACAATAAACATGTGCTAGACAAGGGACACACAAGTACAGAAGGAGAGAGGACCCTGCCCGCGCGAGGGCTCACAGTCAACAGGGATGGGTGAGGATACACTAGGAAAGGGTAGAGCTGGTCGTGCGATGGTTCAGTACACTGAGGATCATTGTAGGATGTAGGCTTGTCGGAACAGGTGGGTCTTCAGGTTTTTCTTGAAGGTCTCCGTTGTTGGTGAAAGTCTGATGTTTTGCGGCAGGGAGTTCCAGAGTATGGGGAAGCCCGGGAGAAGTCTCGTATGCGGTTGTGGGAAGAAGAGATGAGGGGGGAGTAGAGGAGGAGATCTTGAGAGGATCGAAGGTTGCGTGTGGGTAGGTAGCAGGAGACCATGTCACAGATGTATGGAGAAGAAAGGTTGTGGATGGCTTTGTATGTCATGGTTAGGGTTTTGAACTGGAGCCTCTGGATGATAGGAAGCCAATGAAGGGCTTGGCAGAGAGGAGAGGCTGGGGAATATTGGGGAGACAGGTCGATTAGTCGGGCAGCAGAGTGTAGGATGGACTGAAGTAGTGCCAGAGTGCTAGAGGGGAGGCCAGACAGTAGGAGGTTGCAGTAGTCGAGGCGGGAGATGATAAGGGCGTGCACTAGTGTTTTTGTGGTTTCATGGTTGAGGAATGAGCGGATCCGGGAAATATTTTTGATTTTGAGGCGGCAGGAGGTGGAGAGGGCTTGGATGTGTGGTTTGAAAGAGAGGGCAGAGTCGAGGATCACCCCAAGGCACCGAGCATGCGGGACTGGGAAAAGCGAGCAGCCATTGACATTGATGGATAGGTCTGGTGAAAGGGAAGAATGAGGTGAGGGAAAGTTGATGAATTCTGTTTTGTCCATGTTCAGTTTGAGAAAGCGAGCAGAAAAGAAGGCTGAGATAGCAGACAGACACTGTGGGATTTTGGTCAGTAGGGAGGTGAGGTCAGGTCCAGATAGGTAGATCTGCGTGTTATCGGCGTAGAAGTGATACTGCAAGCCGTGGGATTCTATGAGCTGTCCCAGGCCGAAGGTATAGATGGAGAAGAGTAGGGGTCCTAGGACTGAGCCTTGAGGAACACCGACAGACAAGGGGCGAGGTGAGGAGGTGGTGTGTGAGAGGGAGACACTGAATGATCGGTCTGTTAGGTATGATGAGATCCACGATAGGGCCAAGTCTGTGATGCCAAGAGATGAGAGAATCTGCAGCAGGAGGGAATGGTCCACGGTGACGAAGGCACCTATATAACCTATGTAGAATGTACATTAGGAAAATGCTTGAAATGCAATTCCCTATAATATTTTACAAGTAATTTCCTCCTATTTCTTTCTGTGTAAAATGCTAGTTATCTGTCCAGTCTCTGCATCTATAAAGTGCACAGCCCTCCTGAAACACTCGCAGGTTTCATTTCTAATCTGTATTTCTTATGGAGTCTAAGGGAAGCCATAATGATAGGCGCCTGCTGGTAACAAGTGCAGTAATTTGCCTCTATAATGAAAGCGGATTACCAATGATGAAAGGGTTAATACTTGGCCCGGCATTAGTAATAGCCCCTGTAGTAACCATGACAACTGTTCTGAGGTCATAGACACGTGTGATAAAGAAGATTCCATAATAGAAGGCCGCGCTGCCACGATCAGCGCCATTACTGATGCGCCTGAGGACGTTGAGCTTGACCACCCCACGTAATGAGCCGACCGTGGTGAAATTTGGAGGTTCTAGCAGGGAAAGGGGCTGTCTGCTTTAGACACCCCCAGGGCATGGGAAGGTAACAGAGGGGGGTCCCCGGACAGGATTCCCTTCTGTTACCCCCTACAAAGAGCTGCTCTACTTTGGGAGTTCATGGATGGATCTGTGACTTTAATGGGTGATAAATTGGGAGGGGATAGTTATCCTATTAGGGGTCATCCATAACAAACAATCCTTTTAACTAAGTGTCCAACTTCTTGAGTCTTGGACCTGAATCTGTAAGGGAAAAATGGTTCATCCACCTGGGAATCAGATCAGCCAAATTGGGTCTAGCAACCAATGTGGTGACAGACATCGCAGCCAGATCTCTCCCACATCCGGTTATCACATTTATAGTCTAGATTTGTTATGTCGTTCTCTGTAAATCTGGTAAAATGTATAAATTGTAAAATTCTGCAGTTCCATCTGTTATATATTGGCACTAACTCTCTAAGCCCAAGGGAAGGGCGATCCTCCAGCCATGGTTCCCTAGAGGTTTCCACCATGGGGTTTTTCCTCTCCTGAGTGCTGGGGGTGACTCTTCGTGAGTCGGGGGTTGTGCCATTTTCGGTGTCATGATTATTTAAATAAAGTTGAGAACGTTTGACACCTAATTGCGATGCTTCGTGTATTTATTTCCTGGGCTTCTACCGATTCATTTTATTTGGGAGTCGGGGTCTGTCACACATCACTGAGTCACACGTCTGGACATTTGCCGGCCGCAGTTTTGCCCCGGGGTTGCCCCTGATCTGGTGATGAAGATGGAGAAGAAGAGACAACCATTACAGCACAGCACCTGCGAGTGTGCGCTCATCCTCGGAGTAAGGACTCACAGTATCACAGGATTACACGCAGCTTCCTCGCCTCATTCACACAGTGAGTATTTGGGGCCGCAATTTACATCAGTATTTGTAACATAAAAACCAGAGGGAACAAACACAGAGAAAAATAACAGAATCACTGTCACCTCTTCTGTGTTTTGGATCCTCTCCGGGCGTCTCATAAAATACTGATGTAAAATGTCGCCGTGTAAGAGACGCCCTAAATCCTCACTAACTGACCTGACGGTGTGAGCTGCAGTGAAGCAGCGGAGGTTGGAAGCGTTAAGGAGGTTTCAAAAACAAACTGTCCTTTCCTCACCCTCCCCAGGACAGACATATGGTCACTTCTAAACCGCCCCCCTATCCGCACCTCACTCATTTAGGTGAAGTTCTGCTGCATATTTTCATGCAAAAAAACATATTACAGTTCCAGCAAAGTGGATGACATGTATATAATCAAAAAGGCAAAAAAAAGTCATCTTACCCATAAGAAGATCCACGCACGGAGACTTGCAGTGGGCGAGAGGTTGGCAGAAGCAAAAAAATTGAATCCTCTGGTGGGCCCACTGTTCTCCAGTCTGACACTGGGTCCGCATCCACCAGCATTACATTCACCCACCAACATTAGCAAATGTGGTACCAATATTCAAGAAGGGGACAACATCGGAGCCTGGAGTTTATAGACTGATAAGTTTAACCTTTACTGTGGGCACCATCTTTGTAGGTTTTCTAAGAGATGTTATCCTGGAGTATCTCAATAAGAATAATCTAATTTCCTAATATCAACATATGTTTATGAGGGATCTGTCTTGCAAACTAATCTGATCTGAGGAGGTAAGCTCTAGATCGGGAAACACTGTTGGGAAACACAGTGGATTTTCTCTATCTGGACTTTTCAAAGGCATTTCATACAGTGACACACAAAAGGTTTGGTCTATAAAATGAGAGCAATGGGACCAGGGGAAAATATATGTAACTGGGCTAACTGGCTCAGTGATAGGAAACAGAAAGTGGTTATTAATGGAACACACTCAGATTGGGTCACATTCAACAGTGGGTGCCAGACAGATCAGTGATGGCAGGGTCAGACATATCGCTGGTGCAGCTACACCGGGGTCCAGAGTTGGAGGGGTCCTGTGACATACAGCTGAAATGTATTGTGACGCAGGGAACCCACCAGCTCCCTACGCTGCCATATATGCCGATGGCCAATCAGAAGCTGGCAGCTGAGGTTCGTGCGCCCCTGACTGGGGGAACATGGCAGTGAAGTCATGCGCCATGGCTCGCACGCTGAAGATCATGTATAGCAAGATGGCAGCAGCAGATCAGAGGTAGGAGCTGCTGGATGCTGGACAGAACAGAGGACAAGCGTTTTGCCTAATGTCCTCTGTTACATCGGGAAAAAGTCCTTCTCACCAGCTGAACTGCTGCTGCTCTTCAGTGTGTGGATGCTACATACCTCAGCCGGCTCCTACAAGGCTGGCTATCCATAGTTAAAAATCGTGCTTACTGGCTGAGGTGTCATCTCCTCTTTCATGCTTCATGTGCATAATGTCAATGTAAAGAAAAGGAGGTCACGTGGGACTCGTGGGAGAAGGAGTGCAGCGTTGATCTCTTTGCAGCGGAAGGTAACTGGAGACAGTAAGTGACAGAGCAGCCGAGTGCAGGTACCAGCCCATCTGGCAATTGCCAGAATTGCCAGATGGCCAGTCCAGCCCTGGCTGTAAGCCATAATCATCAACATTAACAGAAATAAACACATGAAATACATCACTCTGTAATGACTCTATATAATATATGAGTGTCACTTTTTGTATTTAAGAACTGAAATAAATTAACTTTTTGATGATATTCTAATTTTGTAAGAATCACATGTAGCTCTGGAACGCTTCAACGTATCACACTGATTGTAAGACTGTTTTTTTGGGACATATTGTACTTCATGTTAGTGGTAAAATTTGTTCGATATGCGTTTATTTATGAAAAAAACAGAAATTTGGCAAAAATTTTGAAAATGTTGCAATTTTCAAACTTTTAATTTTTTGTGCCCTTAACCCCTTTCTGACATCAGACGTACTATCCCGTCCATGAAACCCGTGCCAATCTGACCATGGACGGAATAGTACGTCATAGGCGATCAGCTGCGCTCCCGGGGGGAGCGCAGCTATTCGCTGCCGGGTGTCAGCTGATTATCACAGCTGACAACCGGGACTGTGTGTCAGGAGCGGTCATGGACCGCTCCCGGCACATTAACCCCTGGCACACCCGCATCAAACATGATCGCGGTGTACCAGGGGCACAGGGGAGCAGCGCGCAGGGAGGGGGCTCCCCTGAGACCCTCAGAACAGCGCGATGTGTCACGCTGTTCCGAGGGACTCTCCTCCCTCCAAGGACCTGGATCCAAGATGGCCACCGGGTCCTGCAGTGAGGCTGCTTCCTCAGTGCCTGCTGACAGCAGGCACTGAGAAGCCTGCAGCAGTGCCTGTGCGATCACTGGTGTGACAGAGTGCTGTGCACACTGTCACACCAGCGATCTGACATATTACAGTGATGTCCCACCCTTGGACAAAGTAAAAAAGTGAAAAAAATAAAAATACGCATGTTTTAAAAAAAATTCCAAAATAAAAAATTAAAAAAAGTATTCCCCAAAAAATTCATTTTTTCCTTTAAATAAAAAAAACAAAACTATAAAAGTGCACATATTTGGTATCGCCGCGTCTGTAACGACCCCCCCTATAAAACTGTCCCACTAGTTAACCCCTTTAGTGAACCACTTAAAAAAAAAAAAACAAAGCAAAAAATCAATGCTTTATCATCATACCGCCGAACAAAAAGTGGAATAACACGCGATCAAAAAGACGCATATAAATAGACTTGGTACCGCTGAAAACGTCATCTTGTCCCACAAAAATGAGCCGTCATACAGCATCATCAGCGAAAAAATAAAAAAGTTATAGCTCGCAGAATAAAGTGATGCAAAAATAATTTTTTATATAAAATTGTTTTTATTGTATAAAAGCGCCAAAACATAAAAAAATGATATAAATGAGGTATCGCCATAATCGTACTGACCCGAAGAAAAAACTGCTCTATCAATTTTACCACACGCGGAATGGTATAAACACCTCCCCCAAAAGAATTTCATGAATTGCTGATTTTTGTTCATTCTAACCTCCCAAAAATCGAAATAAAAAGCGATCAAAAAAAGTTACGTGCTCAAAAATGGTACCAATAAAAACGTCAACTCGTAGCGCAAAAAATAAGACCTCACATGACTGTGGGCCAAAATTTGCAAAAATTACAGCTCTCAAAATGTGGTGATGCAAAAACTATTTTTGCATTAAAAAGCGTCTTTTAGCGTGACTGCTGCCAATCATAAAAACCCGCTATAAATAGTAAATTAAACCCCCCTTTATCACCCCCTTAGTTAGGGAAAAATAATAAAATTAAAAAAATGTATTTATTTCCATTTTGCCATTAGGGTTAGGGTTAGGGTTGCGGCTAAAGTTAGGGTTGGCGCTCAAGTTAGGGCTGGGTTGGGATTAGGGTTAGGATTGTGTTAGGGTTAGGTTTGTGGTTAGGGTTGGGACTAGGGTTAGGGTGTGTTGGGGTTAGGGTTGGAGTTAGAATTGGGGGGTTTCCGCTGTTTAGGCACATCAGGGGCTCTCCAAATGTGACATGGTGTCTGATCTCAATTCCAGCCAATTCTGCGTTGAAAAAATCAAACGGTGCTCCTTCACTTCTGAGCTCAGCCATGCGCCCAAACAGTAGTTTACCCCCACATATGGGGTATCAGCGTACTCTGGACCCCAAGAGTTATTGTGCAATTTGTCCTATTCCTTCTGTTACCCTTGGGAAAATAAAAAACTGGGGGTGAAAATATCATTTTTGTAAAAAAAAAAAAGAATTTTTTGTTTTTACGGCTGTACGTTATAAACTTCTGTGAAGCACTTGGGGCTTCATAGCGCTCACCACACATCTAGATAAGTTCCTTGTGGGATCTATTTTCCAAAATGGGGTCACTTGTGGGGGGTTTCCACTGTTTAGGCGCATCAGGGGCTCTCCAAATGCGACATGACGCTCCCAGACCATTCCATCAAAGTCTGCGATCCAAAACGTCACTACTTCCCTTCCGAGCCCCAATGTGTGCCTATACAGTAGTTTTCTCCCACATATTGGGTATCAGCGTGCTCAGGACAAATTGGACAACAACTTTTAGGGTCCAATTTCTCCTGTTACCCTTGTGAAAATAAAATATTGGGGGCAAAAAAATCATTTTTGTAAAAAAAAAAGATTTTTTATTTTTACGGTTGTACGTTATAAACTTCTGTGAAGCACTTCGGGGTTCAAACTGCTCACCACACATTTAGATAAGTTCCTTGAGGGGTCTAGTTTCCAAAATGGGGTAATTTCTGGGGGGTTTCCACTGTTTAGGCACATCAGAGGCTCTCTAAATGCGACATGGCATCCAGCCAATTCTGCGTTGAAAAAGTCAAACGGCGCTCCTTCCCTTCCAAACTCTGCCATTCACCCAAACAGTGGTTTACCCCCACATATGGGGTATCAGCGTACTCAGGACAAATTGCACAATATCTTTTGGAGTCTTGTTACCCTTGGGAAAATAAAAATTGGGGTGAAAAGATCATTTTTGTGGAAAAAATATGATTTTTTAATTTTACGGCTCTACGTTATAAACTTGTGTGAAGCACTTGGGGGTTCAAATTGCTTACCAAAGATCTAGATAAGTTCCTTAGGGGGTCTAGTTTCCCAAATGGGGTCATCTGTGGGGGGTTTCCACTGTTTATTCACATCAGGGGCTCTCCAAATGCAACATGGCGTCCAATCTCTATTCCAGCCAATTTTGGTTGGAAAAAGTCAAATGGTGCTCCTTCCATTTCGAGCTCTGCTGTGCGCCCAAACAGTGGTTCCCCCCCACATATGGGTATAAGCGTACTCAGGACAAATTGCACAACACCTTTTGTTGTCCAATTTCTCCTGTTACCCTTGGGAAAATAAAAAATTAGTGACTAAAAGATAATTTTTGTGGTAAAAAAATAGGATTTTTTATTTTCATGCGCGGGCATTATAAACTTGTGTGAAGCACTTGGGGGTTCAAAGTGCTCACCAAAGATCTTGATAAGTTCCTTAGGGGTCTAGTTTCCAAATTGGGGTCACATGTTGGGGGTTTCCACTGTTTAGGCACATCTGGTGCAGTGCAAATAGAACATGACCCCCATCAACGTCTGCATTCCAAAACGTTACTATTTCCTTTCCAAGTCCTGCCATGTGCCCAAACAGTTCCCCCCCCCCCACATATGGGGTATCAGCGTACTCAGGACAAATTGGACAACAACTTTTGGGGTCCAATTTCCTTAGGAAAAATCAAAAATTTGGGACTAAAAAATCATTTTTGTGGAAAATAGTTTTTTTTTTTTCACACCCAGGCATTATAAACTTTTGTGAAACACTTGGGGTTCAAAGTGCTCACAAAGATCTAATAAGTTCCTTAGGGGGTCTAGTTTCCAAAATGGTGTCACTTGTGGGGGGTTTCCACTGTTTAGGCACATCAGGGGCTCTCCAAACGCGACATGCGTCCAATCTCAATTCCAACCAATTTTAGTTTGAAAAAGTCAAAGGGCGCTCCTTCCCTTACGAGCTCTGCCGTGTGCCCAAACAGTGGTTTTCCCCCACATATGGGGTATTGGCGTACTCAGGAGAAATTGCACAACAACTTTTCTGTCCATTTTCTCTTTTTACCCTTGTGAAAATAAAAAAAGAGTTTGTAAAAATCATTTTTGTGGCTAAAAAGTTAAATATTCATTTTTCCCTCCCACGTTACTTCAGCTCCTGTGAAGCACCTGACCTGAAGGGTTAATAAAATTCTTGAATGTGGTTTTGAGTACCTTGAGGGGTGCAGTTTTTATAATGGTGTCATTTTTGGGAATTTTCTGCTATTTAGACCCCTCAAAGTGACTTCAAATATGAGGTGGTCACTAAAAAAAATGGCTTTGTAAATTTTGTTGTAAAAATGAGAAATCGCTGGTCAACTTTTAACCCTTATAATTTCCTAACAAAAATAAATTTTGGTTCCAAAATTGTGGTGATGTAAAGTAGACATGTGGAAAATGTTATTTCTTAACTATTTTGTGTGACATACTACTCTGTTTTAAGGGAATAAAAATTCAAAGTTTGAAAATTGCAAAATTTTCACAATTTTCGCCATATTTGCGTTTTTTCAAAAATAAATGCAAGCTATATCGAAGAAATTTTACCACTAACGTGAAGTACAATATGTCACGAGAAAACAGTCTCAGAATCGCGAAGATCCGTTGAAGCGTTCCAGAGTTATAACCTCATAAAGAGACAGTGGTCAGAATTGTAAAAATTGGCCCGGTCATTAACGTGCAACCACCCTTGGAGGTGAAGGGGTTAATTCAGAGAGTCATATCGCACAAAATAGTTAATAAATAACATTTCTCACATGTCCACTTTACATCAGCAAAATTTTGGAAACATAATTTTTTTTGACAGGATGTTATAAGGGTTAAAAGTTGATGAGCGATTTCTTATTTTTCAAACAAAATTTACAAAACCAGTTTTTTTAGGGACCAGAAGGGAGGGAGCACCGATTGAATTTTTGAACGCAAAATTGGCTGGAATCAATGTGGCGCCATGTCACTCTTGGAGACACCCTGATGTACCTGATGTACCTAAACAGTGGAACCTCCCAATTCTAACTCCAACCCTAACCCCAACACACCCCTAACCCTAAACCAAACTCTAACCATAATCCTAACCACAAACCTAACCATAACACACCCCTAACCCTAATCCCAACCCTAACGGTAATCCCAACCATAACCACAACCCTAACCCTAGCTCAACCCTAAGTTTAGCCCAACCCTAACTTTTGCCCAACCCTAACCCTAGCCCCAACCTTAACTTTAGCCCATCCATATCCCTAATGGAAAAATGGAAATAAATACTTTTTTAATTTTATATTTTTACCTAACTAAGGGGTTGATAAAGGGGTTTAATTTACTATTTTTTTTATTTTGATCACTGATATAGGGTCTATCACAGTGATTAAAATGAACCAATAGTAAAAACTTCCTATTGTTGCTGGGTGCCGGCCGTCAGATCTTTCTTCCTGGAAGAAGACGCCAGCGGCTGGGGACAGAATCAGAGGATGTATGAGGGTCCAGGGATACTGAAGGTATCGGGGGAAATCGGGGACCCAATTTCTCTCTCCTCTGATGTGTGATCACATCAGAGGAGAGAAAATTAAATGGGAAAGCTGACTTTTTTTTTTGGCCGTCCCTGTTATTCCGTTAATGACGGCGATCGCAACACTGTTCATGTTGACTGGGGTCTCGGTTTTACACTCATTTCACAGCGCCGTTAAAAAGCGGCACTGAGGCATAAGTACCTTAACTGCGGCCGTTAATAGGCGTATCGGCGGTCGTTAAGAGGTTAAAAAAGAAAAAAAACAACTCATAATAACAACACCTTCCCATAAACCAAATACACCCAACCACGATTTGCAGATCCTCATAATACATAATCTGCAACTTCACAAACTGTTTTTCGGGTCAGCAGGGTTACTAGGCAATTTTGTGATGTTAGGCTTCCTTTATTTTTCTGCTTTAGTTTTTTCTTCACCTGCTTTCAACTTTTTATTTCTCAGTCGACATAGCCATGTGATGGATTGTTTTTTGTAGGGTAACTGTAGTTTTGAATGGCAACAATCATTTTACCATATAATGTCCTGAAAAAAAGTTGAAAGAAAAGGTGAAATACATGCAATTCTGACATTCTTTTGTGGGTTTTGCTGTTATGGCCTTCATTGTATGGTAAAAATGACCTGGCAATATTACTTTTCAGGTCAGTACAGTTATAACGATTCTAAACTTGCAAAGATTTCCTTTTGTTTAAACGGTGTAATAAAATCATAAGTTTTCCAACCCAAAAAATGTAGTAGGATTGTGTCGGCAATTCGTAGGATTGTGTCATATAATGCAGCCCCCCATGTAGTATAATGCAGCCCCATATAAGAAAATGCAGCCCCATAGAGCATAATGCAGCCCCATACAGTATAATGCAGCCCCATATTCCTCCAGTATTATGGCCACCACATACTCACTGATGCAAAAATAAATAAATACATACTCACCACTCACTGTTCCGTCGCTGCTCCGGTCTCTGCAGCACATCTACTCAGAAGCTCCACTGCTTGGCACAGCCTGAAGTGATGAAGTGATGTCATCGCGCCCCCTGCGTCAGAGGCAGAGTAGGAAAGAGGGGAGAGTGAGCATCACCTGATGCTCTCTCCTCCATCATTGAATTCAACTGTACAGACATCTAGGATGCCGTTACAGTTGAAAGCGCAATGAGTGAGGGGCAAAGCCGGCGCTGGCCCTGGGCCCCCTGACTCAGGGGCCCCATAGAGGCCGCGTATTGTGCTGCTATTAATGGCACCCCACTGGCTGAGATACCCTGGGGGAGTGGGGGCCCTAGCAAATGCCTACTTTACCTGCCACTAACACTGGCCCTGGTAGCAGGTTATATGTGGGGGTACACATGGAGAGTGCAGTGTTGTGAATGTGTTAGAGATGGTTTCTAAGCAGAGGCTCCCTCTGGTGGTTACAGACAGTACTGAACCTTTCAGCGAGGAGTGGCAATCTGGGTTCACTGACTGGTCTGATATAAGGGAGGTTCCCTCCCATGATGGTTGCCGGTGATCAATTGTTCTTGTCTCAATTGTGGTTCCTGGTTTATTTGGAAGTTTGCTGGAGTCTTGCCTGCATCTCCTGCTTTTAGATAAGATATTTTTTGCTTTTCTTTTTGTGCTTGATTTTTGCATTGTTTTCTGCACTTTTGTGGAGGTCAGCAAGGTCCCCTCCTGGGGCCTGAGCTCCTCACAGTTTATCTGCAGCCACTGTTATTTGCTCATTTGCTCTTTCCTGTTTTTTTCAGCGGCTGCGACTTGATTTTTGTTCACACTGAGACCTGATTTAGTGGGTGGCGAGATCTCAGTATTTTTGTAATCAGAATTGTTGGATTTTTGTAGGGTTTTCTGGGTTGCAGAAAGTAATCTCTCCTGTCCTATCCTATTTAGTCAGCTTGTGGCCCCAGCGTTTGCTCAGTCTATTTTCTGCCTATGTTTGTATTTTCATCTTGTCTAACCACCATTATATGTTTGGGGGCTTCCTATTATCTTTGGGGATCTGCTCCGGGGCAGATAGCTTTCATCTTTATGCCTTTAGGTGTAGTTATCTCTCAGGCTGTGACGAGGCGTCTAGGATCAACGTAGGAATGCTCCACGGCTACCTCTAGTTGTGTCGTTAGTTTAGGAATCTGCAACCCATCAGTTACCAACATCTCAGGTGTTCGGCTGCCCTGCTGTTGTTCCTGTCCTCCTCAGCTACCGAAACATAACAGTATCACCGGCCATAACTGAAAATTATATGGTACTCACAGAAGGGAAAAATAGTGTGGAAAGAAAAAAGTTGTCAGAGTTGTCAGAGATTTTTTTTTTCTGTCTGTTGCATTTTTTCCCTCTTTTTCTCTGGGTGCTGAGGAGGATTTTTTTTTCTCTCAATGGAGTTTGCACAATTGTCTGGCCGTGTGGATCAGCTTGCCACTGAGGTTCGGAGTATTGCTACCTATCTTGCTGGGTTGCCGGTTGTGGAACCTAGGATTCCCATGCCAGATTTGTTTTTGGGGGATCGGGCTAAATTTCTGAATTTCAAAAATAACTGTAAGTTGTTTTTTGCCTTAAAGCCTAAGTCTTCAGGTAACGCAGCACAGCAGGTTCAAATTGTCATCTCTCTCCTGCGCGGCGATCCTCAGGATTGGGCTTTTTCCCTGACACCTGGGGATCCTGTTTTGAATGATATTGATGCATTTTTTCTGGCTCTGGGGTTATTGTACGATGAACCTAATATCACTGATCAAGCTGAAAAAACCTTGTTGGCATTAAATCAGGGTCTTGAAGACGCTGAGTTGTACTGTCAGAAATTCCGAAAGTGGGCAGTCCTGACCAAATGGAATGATGATGCTTTGGCAGCCCTTTTTCGGAAGGGACTGTCAGAGAATGTAAAGGATGTTATGGTGGGATTCCCTGGTCCCTCTGGTCTCAATGATTCTATGTCATTGGCTATTCAAATTGACAGACGTTGGTGTGAGCGCAGAGGTATGCGTGAGATGGTGTTGCCTTGTGAGCCAGCTTCTGAGCCCATGCAGTGTGATAGAGTGACTTCTGGGGCTCAGCGTCATGAGTTTCGAAAGGTCAATGGGTTATGTTTCTACTGTGGTGATGCCTCTTATGCTATTTCAGTCTGCCCTAAGCGGGGAAGTCGTTTTGCACGCTCAGTTGTCTTGGGTAGTGTTCAGACTAAATTTCTGTTGACTGTTACCCTGATTTTCTCCCTGTCCACATTTTCTTCTCAGGCTTTTGTTGATTCAGGAGCAGCTATTAACCTGATGGATTTTGACTTTGCCAAACGTTGTGAGTTTCCCATGATACCCCTGCGGAAGTCTATTCCCCTACTGGGCATTGATTCCACCCCTTTGGCGTAGAATAAACCCCAGTTTTTTACTCAGGTGATAATGAGGTTGAACCAGATCATCAGGAGAGTTGCAAATTTCTGGTGCTGTATAATCTGCATGACATTATTGTACTAGGTTTCCCTTGGTTACAGTCCCATAATCCTGTTTTGGATTGGAAATCTGTGTCTGTGACCAGTTGGGGCTGCCAATGTGTTAATGCCGACACTCCTGTTTTTTCTGCCTCTCCCAAGTCTCAGGATGTTCCTGACTTTTTGACTGATTTTTCGGATGTATTTAGTGAAAGGAGCTACGATTGCGCTATTGAATTAGTGCCTGGTGGTAAATTTCCTAAAGGTCGCCTTTTTAACTTGTCTGTACCTGAACACGATGCTATGCAATCTTATATCAAGGAGTCATTGGAGAAGGGTCATATCAGACCATCCTCTTCACCCTTGAGTGCCGGTTTTTTCTTTGTGGCCAAAAAAGATGGTTCATTGAGGCCGTGTATTGATTATCGTCTCTTGAATAAGATCACTGTGAATTATCAATATCCGGTACCCTTGATTTCTGACCTGTTTTCCAGGGTGAAAAGTGCGAGTTGGTTTACCAAGCTTGACCTCAGGGGGGCGTATAACCTTATTCGCATTAAGCACGGGGATGAATGGAAGACGGCGTTTAATACCCCAGAGGGGCATTTTGAGTACCTAGTGATGCCCTTTGGGCTCACTAATGCTTCTTCCGTCTTCCAATCCTTCATGAATGACATTTTCAGGGATTTTGTGGATAAATTTCTGATTGTTTATTTGGATGATATCTTGATTTTTTCCAATGACTGGGACTCTCATGTGAAACATGTTCGGACTGTGTTCCAGATTTTGAGAGAGAGTGCACTGTATGTGAAGGGATCAAAGTGTCTTTTTGGCGTACAGAAGGTCTCATTTCTGGGATTCATTTTGTCTCCGTCTGTTATTGAAATGGACCCGGTCAAGGTTCAAGCCATCTGTGATTGGGTCCAACCTACTTCATTAAAGGCTCTTCAGAGATTTTTGGATTTTGCTAATTTTTATCGTAAATTTATTGGTAATTTCTCCGGTATTGTTAAACCTTAGGCTACATGTGGGGTACACATGGGGAGTGCAGTCAACATGTGGGGCACAGAATATATATGTAGGTGCATATGAGAGTTAATCGTATATGGGGGTACATGGGTATAGGCTACATGTGGGCAATACATGGGTGCAGGCTACATCTGGGGTTTACATATGATGGTGCAGGCTACATGTGGGAGTACATATGGGGATGTAGGCTACATATGGGGGTGTGGGCTGCATGTGGGGGTACATAAGGGAGTGCAGGCTACATGTGGGGGTACATATGGGGAGTGCAGGCTACATGTGGGGTACATTCCACACATGTGGAATTATATACTTAACAAAAAAGTGTGTAACAACTGAAATTATGTCTTATATTCTAGGTTCTTCAAAGTAGCCACCTTTTGCTTTGATGACTGCTTTGCACACTCTTGGCATTCTCTTGATGAGCTTCAAGAGGTAGTCACCGGAAATGGTTTTCACTTCAAAGGTGTGCCCTGTCAGGTTTAATAAGTGGGATTTCTGGCCTTATAAATGGGGATGGGAACATCAGTTGTGTTGTGCAGAAGTCTGATGGATACACAGCTGATAGTCGTACTGAATAGACTGTTAGAATTTGTATTATGGCAAGAAAAAAGCAGCTAAGTAAAGAAAAATGAGTGGCCGTTATTACTTAAAGAAATGAAGGTCAGTCAGTGTGAAAAATTGGGAAAACTTTGAAAGTGTCCCCAAGTGCAGTTGCAAAAACCATCAAGCGCTACAAAGAAACTGGCTCACATGAGGACCGCCCCAGGAAAGGAAGACCAAGAGTCACCTCTGTTTCTGAGGATAAGTTTATCCGAGTCACCAGCCTCAGAAATCGCAGGTTTACAGCAGCTCAGATTAGAGACCAGGTCAATGCCACACAGAGTTCTAGCAGCAGACACATAGCTGCTAGGAAACCACTGCTAAGGACAGGCAACAAGCAGAAGAGACTTGTTTGGGCTAAAGAACACAAGGAATGGACATTAGACTAGTGGAAATCTGTGCTTTGGTCTGATGAGTCCAAATTTGAGATCTTTGGTCCCAACCCCATTTATAAGGCAAGAAATCACCCTTATTAAACCTGACAGGGCACACCTGTGAAGTGAAAACCATTTCCAGTGACTACCTCTTGAAGCTCATCAAGAGAATGTGGATTGCCCGCCAGGGCAGTGGGAAACTCGGTACCGGGCCGGTGTCTTAAAGGGATGTGTCACGGCAGCAGTAACCCGGTCCATGGCCCTGGGCGTCCAATAAAAGGGGAATATTTACAGGGGATGATAGAGTTTGTAGTAAAGTGTTCGTAATGCCACCTGTGATGTCTGGTCAGAGGTGACCAGCGCTGCTGTGCAGATCCTCTGAGACTGATGGTGATGCAGCAGAGTTGGAATAGCTTCCCACAGGTGAAGCTGGTTGTCCCAGGGCAGAAAGATGTTGTAGAAAGTAATAGTGCTGGGAGATGTAGCAGAGTGGAGTGTGTGCCGCAGGAAGAATTTGAGAGGACACAGTCAGATGCAGTTTCCAAAGCTTTACTCACAGTTCTGTCTTCAGCACAGATGCCCGCTTGGTACAGTGTCCTCCAGGTGAGGTGCTCAGCAAACTCCCAGGTAGATTGGGATACACCTTTCCAGGACTCCTTTCTATATGTTCGTTTCACTGGCCGTCTCACTGCGCTGATTCCAACTCCTGCTTCCTTTCTAGCACCCCACAGTGTCTCAGATCGGCTGCTGCGAATCCTGTCAGATAACGTCTTCTCTGCATTTCCTTGATTCTATATAGCTGCCTGTCCGGAGAAGATGAATGTGGTTGTTGTCTGTGACCCCTAAAGTTGTCAGAGCAGTCGGCTTGCTAGCTGAGTCATAAAGTTCTCCACTAGGCTAGGGGCGAGTTCCTTCTGCGACCTGGTCCCTCCACAATTGGATCGGGCCACACGGATGGATCACTCACTATCCGTGCCCCTAGGACTCCTTCTTTCCTTCCAGAAGCTTCCCTCTATGCTTCTCTCTCAGGTACTCTGGGGCCGAGCTCCTATCAGCTCCAGGTCCCCTCCCAGACTGTCTGACTAGAAAGCCTCATTTCCCCTCCTTCTTACTTTCTCCACCCACCACCCATGCACTCTTTACTAACCAGCCTGGGATGAGACCATCCTCCCTCAGGGTACGTCCAGGGTGCCCAGCTGCTCTAGTCTGTGTTGGGTGCAGGTGTTAAAGTCCTGGGTGGTCCTTCCTCCTTACCTGGGAGTGGAGTATCACACTTCTGGATGAGGTGCAATACCTCTGTGGTGACTGAACCCTCAGGGGCGCCACAAATGCCAACAGTGTGCAAAGCGGTAATCAAAGCAAAAGGTGGCTACTTTGAAGAACCTAGAATATAAGACATATTTTCAGTTTTTTCACACTTTTTTATTAAGTATATAATTCCACATGTGTTAATTCATAGTTTTGATGCCTTCAGTGTGAATGTACTATTTTCATAGTCATGAAAATACAGAAAAATCGTTGAAAGAGAAGGCGTGTCCAAACTTTTGGTCTGTACTGTATATACTTATGTTCGCTGAGCAAGCGCAGGCCTCAGAAAGGCAAGGTCCCGGTGGTACTTGTATTTCCGGAATCTTGCAGCAGAACCACTTCGAACTTGAACCTCCTCTCTCATGTCCTTGTTGAAGCAATCCTTCATCCAGCGCCAACAGATTTTGATTCGCTTCACTGTGAAGAGAAAAAATAAAAATTAGAAAACAATGCACATCCATTCACAGCTTCACTGCAGTTTCAGACCACATTGCAATACTTATCAAAATCTGTTCTGGCACGCCGAGTGGCACGGTCGCAACCGTCAGCATTGTCGGAGTGCTGACGGTCACGGGTGTCCCACAACGGTTCTCGCTCTTGCACAAGGTGAATAAGTTGCTCCTTGTCAATGTCGATAGTGGCTTCTTCCCGTTGTGAAACCTATAGATAAAATAGAAAAAAAGAATTTTAAGTAAAACTGAAAAAAAATTGTAGTACAACTCTGATGAAAAGAATACTTACACCCCGTCTTTCCTGCTGAGACACATGAGCCAGACGGACCTGGGAAGAATCATCTCCACTCGACTGCTTCTGCTCTTCATCACTGCCAGGTACCTGTAAAGAAATTAAATGATTTAACACATGTGGAGTATTGCCAGTCAATATATACTAATCAGTATAGCAAATGTGATTACATAATCTTTGTCGGGTCCACCCTGGGAAGACATCAGTTCTTCGCTTCAGGACATTTTGAAGAGGAGGCAGCAGTCAAGTGAAACATTACAGAAAGTAACAGAGAAGAAAAATTAAACTTGTAAAGATCCAAAAACAATGTAGACAAAAAAAAAATGGACACAATTACTTACATTACAGGCAGTAGTCCAACAGCACAGCTGTCAGCACAGGCCAGGGACAGACGGCAGCAACAGGAGACAACCACTGCACCGGTAGACGACCAGGTGAAAACCGCTGCACCAGGAGCCAAAGCTTCTACACTTACATAGACAGTGTTGTCCTCACCACGACAGAAAGCAGCACCAGCAGACGAACAGGAGAAACCCGCTGCACCAGGAGCCAAACACTGCACCAGGACAGTCGACACGTCTAAACGTAAACAGAAAAAAATATTAGTACAAAGTACAAACAGCAGTGAGAGAGACAGACATTTTCTAAGGTTCTATACTTACATAGCCAGTGTTGTGGTACCGTCCAGAGTCCAGAGAGTAATAGCCTTGCAGTGTCCACACTTCCTTTTAAATAAGCAGGTGGTTGAATCACTTCCTGGAACAACTCATTAAAAAAAACACATGCGTATAGAACGCATGTGCGTACCCATGTCATTGCATACGCATGCGTTCCCATAGACAGTAATGCCTTTATTTGACGCACTCATCCGCATGAGCATGAATGCGCATTTTTGACGGATTTTTGCCTCTTCCAAAAATCCAACATGTTTCGTTCGCCAGACCCCGCCGCAGATCGAAAAACAACGCATGCATATGCTGACGCATGGGAACTGATGCAAACACATGCCCCTGCGTACACCATGTTAAAGAGAGGTAAACATGACGCATTTGGATTGCTGTGGATGAAACGCTGGGCAAACAGACGCAAATGTGAAACCAGCCTTAACTGAGCAGCAGTACTCAATGTCAGGAAACAGCTGTAAAAGCAAACAAGATTTTAGGGTGCATAAAAAGAGAAAAAATCCTGTGACCCAAATGTATTATTACCCCTCTATGAATCACTTGTAAGGCCACATCTTGGATATGGGATCCAATTTGAGCTCCACATTTTAAAAATATATTTGAAATTAAGAGTCAGTTCAAAGGCGGAAACTAGATTATTACATTATTACAAGATCTCATTTATATGTATAAATACATATGTGATCAATGCATAGTACTGGCACATAACTTATCACTTTCCAGGACCTTACAAAGGGTAATGGAACACTTGTAACATGTGGAAGAAAGTCTAAAGGTACTGCCACACTAAACTATCCCGCTAGCGATCACGATAAAGACGCATACTAATGCGATCGCTAGCGGGATCGTTTTAATATCGCTAGTAGCGGCTTTATTTAGCGATGTCGTTAAGGACGCTATCGCGGTTAGCGATCTCCTTAACGACTTTAGCGGTACAAAATACCACTAAATCGCTAAATAAAAGGTGCCACACTCAGCGATAATACTTACCCAGCGGGAGCGCCGACGATAAAATAGGGTCCGGAACGATTCCAGCGACGAGCGAGATCACAGCAGGATCTCAGCAGGGAGCTCGTCGCTGACAGATGCCGCACACAACAACATCGCTAACGGGATCGCTAAATAGTGACGTTTTTTAGCGATCCCGTTAGTGATGTTGTTTAGTGTGGCATACCCTTTAGTTACTTACCGTTAACGGTATTTTTCGAAGTCCATGACAGCACTACAGAGAGAGGGGATCCGCCACTTAGGAACAGGAAACCTACAGATATAAAAGGGCGGCACCTCTCCCACGCATCAGTTGGATTACAGAGCATACAAGGTCTACCAAGGTTAAATGGTATTCAGCAAAAAATTTATGCATCACACAGTAATATTGGTCAATTGTTTATTACATGTGGACTATATAAGAGGAAGAAGTGCACATAGAACACGGGTGGGAATCTAAGGGTGCTGTCATGGACTTCAAAAAATACCGTTAACTGTAAGTAACTAAGACTTTATTCGAACGTCCATGACAGCACTACAGAGAGAATTACAGAGAGTAATAACTACTTAGGGAGGGACTACAGCCTGCAACACCCTTAGTCCGAAAGAAAGGTCTGAGGAAGCACCCAAATCTAACCTATAATGAGTGTAAAACGTGTGTGGAGAAGACCACGTAGCTGCCTTACATATCTGGTCAATGGAGACTTCTGCCCTCTCTGCCCATGAAGTCGCCACAGCTCGGGTGGAATGCGCCCTCAGCCTCTCAGGTGCCGGCTTGCCCCTTGAGGTGTATGCCAGAGAAATTGCTTCCCTAATCCATCTGGCCAATGAGCTCTTCGTTAATCTACGGCCTTTGTTAATTCCTTGAAAAGAGACAAACAATGCATTGTCCCTTTTCCAGGGATCAGTGACTGCTAAATATTGCAGGAGACATCTTCTAACATCTAAAGTATGGAGTTTTATCTCTTTTTGATTAGATGGATTAGGGATGAAAGAAGGAAGAACAATTTCCTGTGTTCTGTGGAAAGCGGAAGACACCTTAGGTAGGTATGCCGGATCAGGTCTAAGTATTACCCTGTCATCCAGGACCCGAGTGTAAGGAGACAGTCTAGATAGTGCCTGGATGTCACTTACCCTCCTAGCCGAAGTTAATGCTACCAGGAAGGCGGTTTTTAGGGAAAGAATTTTTATTGATGCTGCTGAAATAGGTTCAAAGGGGGGTTCTGTTAAAGCAGTAAGAACAAGGTTCAAATCCCATGGCATGATTCTCTCCTTCACTATGGGTCTCGACCTACCCGCAGCCTTAATGAATCTACTGACCCAGTAATCATTGGCGATGTTGCAACTGAAGAGTGCTCCTAAAGCTGAAACCTGCACCTTAAGGGTGCTCGTGGAGAGACCCAAGTCCAGACCCTTTTGCAGGAATTCTAGAATCTGGGCTATCGTGTTGGGTCCCCTGCTACCACCCCCGAACTCTGAAGAAATTTTTTCCAAGTCCTACCGTAGATTCTAGTTGTAACCTCTTTTCTGCTTTTAAGGAGAGTATTAATTAGATTAGCCGAAAACCCCTTATCTCTCAGCAGCAACCGTTCAAAATCCACGCCGTCAGGTGGAGGCCCGCTACCTGAGGATGGTAGACTGGGCCCTGGGAGAGCAGATCTGGGATATCCGGCAGGACCCAAGGGTCGGCTATCGACATGTTTCTGAGACCTGAAAACCATGCCCTCCTGGGCCAGAAGGGAGCGACTACTATTACCCTTGCCCTGTCTTTCCTGACCTTCCTCAGTACTAGGGGGAGTAAAGACAAGGGAGGGAAGGCGTAGGCCAGATTGAAATCCCACTTTAAGAGAAGAGCGTCCACTGCCAAGGGCATTCTCTGGGATTCAGAGAGCAGAACCGTCTCACTTTCCTGTTGGATTTGGTAGCAAAGAGATCTACCTCCGGTAGACCCCATTTCCGCACAATTAGGTCGAAGATGGAAGTTTTTAACGACCATTCTCCCTGACTCAGGAGATTGCGGCTTAAGAAGTCCACCTTGGTATTTTCTTCTCCCCTTATGTGAAGAGCCGTTAAAGAAAGAAAATGTTGTTCTGTTAACTGGAGTAGGCGCCTTGCCACTTCCATGAGAGGACCGGAACGAGTACCACCCTGGTGGTTGATGTAAGCGACTGTGACACGATTGTCGGAGAGCACTCGAACGTGGTGACCCTGTAGATAAACAAGGAGCTTTTTAATCGCTTGCTCTACTGCCGTTAACTCCTTCATATTAGAAGACATCTGTATTTGATCCAGCTCCCATAAGCCCTGAACCATAACATCCCCCATATGAGCCCCCCACCCGAAGGGCTTGCATCTGTGGTGACTACCCGGGATATTTCATATTCCCAGGGAACCCCCTTAGACAGGTTCGTTTCTTCTTTCCACCAATCCAGGGACCTTATAGCAGCCTGGGACAAGGATAGCTGGCCTTCCAGGCAACCACCTAAAAGATTTTGATATAACAAAACCTCCGCCTGTAGCGTCCTTGTGTGAAATTGTGCCAACTGAACCGCGGGGATGCAGGACGAGAGGGAGCCTAAAAGAGACATGGCTTTCCTAAGAGACATGGAGGGGTTATTGGAGGCGTTCAGGACCTGGTAACGCAAGCGAATCAATTTGTCTGACGGTAAACTACAGTTCTGATTCCGTGAATCCAGAATTAGCCCTAAAAACTGCTGAACTCTCATTGGATTCAAACGAGACTTTTTGGTATTTATTAGCCATCCTAGACGCTCTAGGGTAGATATTGCTCTCTGCAGCTGCTCTAGGCAATGCTCTGCCGTCTTTCCAATAATAAGGAAGTCGTCGAGGTAGGGGACTATGAGCATATTGGATTCACGTAAGTGGGCCATGACTTCCGAAATAACTTTAGTGAACACTCGTGGGGCCACCGCAAAGCCAAAGGGAAGGGCGCTATATTGAAAATGTCATAGAGATTCCCCCATGTGGACTGCTACTCTGAGGAAACGCTGATGGGCCACATGGATTGGTATGTGGTAATAAGCGTCTTTCAGATCTAACACCACCATAAAGCAATTTTCAAACAGAAGCTTTATTGCTGAGCTGACCATTTCCATTTTAAAAGGTTGATTAACAAGAAACTTATTGAGGGCCTTTAAATTAATAATTGTCCTAAAAGAACCGTCCGGTTTATGGATCAAAAACAGAGGGGAGTAAAACCCTTTACCCCACTCCGCTTCCGGCACCTCCACTAGGACTTTTTTAGCGTAAAGCTCTTGTATTTCCAATTCTAGAGCGGCCTGCTCCGATGGGGATGACCTGAGGGGGGTAATTTTAAAGCTATCTTGGGGTACCGAGGAGAATTCTAAACGCAGCCCAGTAGCCATGAGGTTAAGGATCCAGCTACTATTTGAAATTTCCGACCAGGCTGGGTAGAAGGCCATTAAACTGCCTCCTACCGGTATTGCCAGTCATTGCGAGGGTTTTTTAGTTTCCCGAGACTGACCCCTAAACATAAACCCTGTACCTCTTCTCCTCTTTTCATCCCATTTGGCTCGCTCCCTGGACGACCTTCTGCGGCCAAACCTCCTTCTGCTGAAAGGCCTCTTGTAGGAAGGAGTCGACAGGCTGGGAAACTTCTTCTTGTCGTCCCCTGCTTTTTCTAAAAGTTCGTCCAGGACCAGGCCAAAAAGATATTCGCCGTCACAGGGAATGGAGCAGAGGCGAGATCTGGCCTGAATATCGCCCGGCCAACACTTTAGCCACAACGCCCTTCGCGCTGCATTAGACAAACCTGCCGCTCTGGCAGCCATTCTTACTGAGTCCGCAGAGGAATCAGCCAGGAAAGCCGCCGCGTTCTGGATTACTGGTAAAGTTTTCCGAATCGACCCCCTATGGGTTCCATCTGCTAATTGGGACTCTAATTGGTCCAGCCAGACCATCATTGATCTGGCTGTACAAGTGGCCGCAACCGCCGGTCTCAGGGCACCTGCTGACATCTCCCATGTCCCTTTCAAGAAGGAGTCTGCCTTCTTGTCTAGTGGGTCTTTCAAGAACCCCATATCATCGAAGGGGATGGAGGATTTTTTGGAAGCCTTCTCTACCGCTGCGTCCAGCTTCGGGGCTTTATCCCATCTACCTGTCAAGGGATCTTTAAAGGGATATCTCCGCTTAAACGGTTGGGGTAAGGAGCCTCTTTTCTCTGGCTTCTTCCACTCTCTGTCTATTAGGCCTTGGATTCTACTGTTTAGAGGAAAGTATCTGCGTTTCTTTGGATCCAGACTACCGAACATCAGATCCTGTGCTGAGAGTTCTGGTCTCGCCTCCTCTATCCCCATGGTGGACCTAACTGATTTGACAAGTTTGTCCATTTGGTCCAAGGGAAAACAAAATCGGGTAGCGTCTTCTGTAGAAGAAGAGGAAGAAGCCGAAGAGGAAGGAGAAGAGGGTCCTGAAAAAACTTCACCCTTCTCATGGGCAGCGGGTGAATCTGAATCAAATAACACTGGTACAGTCCTACGCCTGGAAGATTCTCCATGTCTTAAGGACTCCTTCATCTCTGCCCTTACTATCTCCTTCAGGCTTTCGGTGAAATCCGGAGTCTCTTCCGCTATCTAAAAGGGAAAGGGGGGGGTTACTATCTCACCCCAGGCCTCTGCCCTTCCCCCTTTTATACCCTACCGTCTGTCGTATACACGGCTGGCATAACCTTTTAGGGCAAGTGTGTGGCCCAGCTGTGCTTGGTACACATGTTCCCAGGAGAATGCACAGAAAGGTAATCACAAATATCTGATAAGCACACAACACTTGACATTTTTCCTGGTTCCACTAGAGGGAGCCCTTGAGACAGCAGTGAGATAAAGACAATCTAGCTGAAAGTTAGGAGTCGTTGGTGTTACCTCAGGGAGAGCAGACACGACATCTCTGCACGGAGTTACCACATGAGAAGCTGACATCTACTGCTGCCTGTGCTCATATTAAGGTGTGTGTAGGACGACAGGCGAGTGGACAAAGGGAAAGAGTGACCGAGGTGATATAGCAACCATCGCTGCCTCCACTCTATACAACCGGACACCGGGTCCGAAGTTGCTAGAACCTTCACGGCTAGTGGGAGAAAACCGGAATCCCTGCTGGACTTCAGGTCGCAGAGGGGCCCTTCAGTGCTGATACGTAACCGAGGTTAGGAAGACAGGGGTCTGGCAGGTACCGCCATAAAGACACCGTTCTGTCCACAAAAAGACCTCATCACAAGATCAGCCGGGCGTAGAAAGGAGAAGGAGTTAAACTTAGCTTCATGCAGGTTGGAAACTCACACATTAAGAAGTAAGGAGGCCTTAAATCTACACAGTGATTACCTGGATGTGCATCCTCCACCCTGAGCAGCTTCCCGGGACATACCTGCAAATACCACCAGTAAAGGTATGGAAAGAGACTGATTTGTGTGTGACTGCCTTATTACTTGCACCCCTGCACCGCCATATACTTTGAGGGATCCAGTCTCGCCTGTGGGAGACTTAACACCTTGCTGCCAATAACAACCCCTCAGAGGATTAACCCTGCAGCGCTGGTCATCCTGATCAGAAACCACAGGTGGCCTCACGAACAATTCCTAAAATCCCCTGTAAATATCCCCCTTTGTATGAGCGCCCAGGGCAATGGACCGAGCTGTGCTACTTGTGACATTCCCCATAGACTTCAACGGGCTCGGTGCCGAGTACCCCATAAACCCTGGTGTTGTGCAACTCATCTTTGGCGTCACGAACAGGATAAGAAGCTCGCTATATGTGAGTCCTGTGTGCCTAATTGGACTGTTTTTGTGCTAGAGACTGTGTTGCTGTTTTGTGATTTGGGCGCCAATTGTCCGCCATTGCCCGCCAAAGTACAGCGCTACAGCACAAAGAGAAGGGGCGTACCTGCAGAAAGCGCGCGGAGTCCCGGACACGCCCCCAACTCTGACGCGGCGGCAGGTCCTGTGGAGAGCTTCAGAGTGCCGGCGACGCAGGTCCTTCCCCATCGCTGTGCCTGGCAGAGCTGCAGCCTTCAGGAGAAGGTAGGCCACACTTAACTAGGGGGGCGCAGACATGTCGCAGCCACAAGCTGACAGCGCGGCCCAGAGCGACCGCTCCGGTGACATACCCGCCGGCGCTGCAGCGCAGGATGGAAACGCTGGCCCCTCACCAGGTCCGGTGGCCCCGATAATACCACTGACACTCCCATACCTGCCTGGAGCAAAGTGGCTCCCTCAGTATAGCGGTAAGCTGGATACCCTGTCAGGGTTCAAGCGCAAAATATGCAGCATAATGGACATGTATTGTTATGTTTCGGTAGCTGAGGAGTGCAGGTAAAAAGGCAATACACCAGGGCAGTTGGAATCTATGAGATTGCAGTACCCTGACTAACCACCACAACTAGAGGCAGCCGTGGAGCGTTCCTACGTTGGTCCTAGACGCCTCGTCACAGCCTGAGAAACTAACTACACCTAAAGATAGATATAGGAAAGCTATCTGCCCCGGAGCAGAACCCCAAAGACAATAGAAAGCCCCCAAACATGTAATGGCGGTTAGACAAGATGAAATACTGACACAGAAAGAAAATAGTATGAGCAAACGATGGGGCCCAAACTAACTAAATAGAAAAGGATAGGAAGGGTACTTACTGCAATCCCAGAAAACCCTGAAAAGCACCAACTCTACTAATTTCAAAAAACCTGAGATCACACGACCTCTTCCACCTAAATTAGTTCTCTGGTGTAACAAAATCAAAACAGCAGCCACTGAAAAAACTGGAAAAAGCAAAAGTACAAACATCAGTGGCTGAACAAAACTGAGAGGGCAGAAGCCCCTGGAGGGGACCCTGAAGGCCCCCACAGAAGTGCAGGACAAAATGCAAAAATATAGCACAAACACAAAAGAAGAAAATGTCTTATCTGTTAGCAGGAGATGCAGACACGACACAGCAGGCTACAAGGGAAACTGGAATAAAGGATTCAGACCAGAACAATTGATCACCGGCAACCCTGATGGGAAGGTGACTCCCTTATATAAGACCAGTCAGTAACACCTGATTCCCAGTCCTCACAATCTTCACTGGACAGACTAGCACCGCTTGTAACCACCAGAGGGAGCCTCTGCTCAGAACTCATCTCAAACCCATTCACAACAGTACCCCTCCCTTGAGGAGGGGTCACCGAACCCTCATTTGAGCAACCAGGTCGGTCAGGATGAGTTCTATGATACGCACGGATAAGTCTCCTAGCATGGATGTCCGAAGCAAACACCCAAGAATTGTCCTCCTGACCATAACCTCTCCATTTAACCAAATACTGGAGTTTCCGTCTAGAAAAACGAGAATCTAATATTTTCTCAACCACATACTCCAGATTGCCCTCAACCAAAACAGGGTCAGGAGGCACAGCAGCAGGAACCACTGGCTCAACAAACCTCTTCAACAAGGACTTGTGGAACACGTTATGGATCTTAAATGTCCCTGGAAGAAGCAAACGAAAAGAAACAGGATTAATAATCTCCATGATCTTATAAGGTCCAATGAACCTAGGCTTAAATTTAGGAGATGCTACTCTCATAGGAATATTCTTTGAGGACAACCAGACCAAGTCCCCCACTTCAAACCGAGGACCATCAGTCCTATGCCGGTTAGCAAACCGCTGGGCCCTCTCCTGAGAGAGGGACAACCTCTCCACTACCTGGTCCCAAATCTGCTGCATACGCTCCACAACAGAGTCAACACCTGGACAGACAGAAGCCTCCGTCTGTCCTGAAGAAAATCGAGGGTGAAATCCAGAATTACAGAAAAACGGAGACATCAAAGTAGCAGAGCTAGCCCTATTATTAAGAGCAAACTCAGCCAAAGGCAAAAAAGAGACCCAGTCATCCTGATCAGCAGACACAAAGCATCTTAGATAAGTCTCCAATGTCTGGTTTGTTCTCTCAGTTTGACCATTGGTCTGAGGATGAAATGCCGAGGAGAAAGACAATTGAACACCCAGTTTAGAACAAAAAGTCCTCCAAAATCTGGAAACAAACTGGACTCCTCTGTCAGACACAATGTTCTCAGGAATGCCGTGTAAACTAACCACGTGCTGAAGGAACAACGGCACCAATTCAGAGGAGGAAGGCAACTTAGGTAATGGCACAAGATGTATCATCTTGGAAAACCTATCACAAATTACCCAGATGGTGGTCATTCTCTGAGAAACAGGAAGGTCGGAAATGAAATCCATAGAGATATGGGTCCATGGTCTCTTGGGCACAGGCAATGGCATCAACAAACCACTAGAGCGAGAGCAAGGCTTGGAGCGAGAGCAAGTCCCGCAGGACTGCACAAATTCCCTGACATCACGAGACAAGGTAGGCCACCAAAAGGACCGACTAACCAAGTCTCTGGTACCAAAAATTCCAGGATGCCCAGCCAACGCGGAACAATGAATCTCAGACATCACACTCTTTTTCCACTGGTCCGGGACAAACAATTTTCCAACAGGGCAGCACTCGGGCCTATCCTCCTGACACCCCTCCAGAGCAAGTCTCAAATTGGGCGAGATGGCGGAAAGAACTACACCCTCTTTCAAAATAACAGAAGGATCAGATAACTCAGGAGAGTCCGCAAGGAAACTCCTCGAGAGGGCATCCGCCTTAACATTCTTAGTGCCAGGAAGAAAGGAAACCACAAAATTAAAACGTGTGAAAAACAAGGCCCACCTGGCCTGTCTAGGATTGAGTCGCTTGGCAGATTCCAGATAGACCAGATTCTTATGGTCCGTAAGGACCACCACCTGATGTTTGGCTCCCTCCAGCCAATGTCTCCACTCTTCAAAAGCCCACTTCATGGCCAATAACTCCCGATTACCCACGTCATAATTACGTTCAGTAGGAGAAAATTTTCGAGAGAAAAAGGCACAAGGGTTACTTTTAGAGGTCTCTGGATTTTTTTGGGACAAAACGGCACCTGCCCCAATTTCAGAGGCATCAACCTCCACCTGAAATGGCAGAGAAACATCAGGCTGCCGTAGAACAGGAGCAGAAGTGAATCTCTGCTTAAGTTCCTGAAATGCAGAGACTGCCTCAGGAGGCCAATTCACCACATCAGAACCCTTTCTGGTCAAATCAGTTAATGGTTTAACAATAACCGAGAAATTACCAATAAATTTACGATAAAAATTGGCAAAACCCAAAAATCTCTGAAGAGCCTTTAATGAAGTAGGTTGGACCCAATCACAGATGGCCTGAACCTTGACCGGGTCCATTTCAATAACAGATGGGGACAAAATGAATCCCAGAAATGAGATCCTCTGTACGCCAAAAAGACACTTTGATCCCTTCAGATACAGAGCATTCTCTCTCAAAATCTGGAATACAGTTCGAACATGTTTCACATGAGAGTCCCAGTCATTAGAAAAAATCAAGATATCATCCAAATAAACAATCAGAAATTTGTCCACAAAATCCCTGAAAATGTCATTCATGAAGGACTGGAAGACGGAAGGAGCATTAGTGAGCCCAAAGGGCATCACCAGGTACTCAAAATGCCCTTCAGGGGTATTGAATGCCGTCTTCCATTCATCCCCGTGCTTAATGCGAATAAGGTTATACGCCCCCTGAGGTCAAGCTTGGTAAACCAAGTAGCGTTTTTCACCCTGGAAAACAGGTCAGAAATCAAGGGTAACGGGTATTGATATTTCACAGTAATATTGTTCAAGAGACGATAATCAATACACGGCCTTAATGAACCATCCTTTTTGGCCACAAAGAAAAAACCGGCACCTAAGGGTGAAGAGGATGGTCTGATATGACCCTTCTCCAATGATTCCTTGATATAAGACCGCATAGCGTCATGTTCAGGTACAGACAAGTTAAAAAGGCGACCTTTAGGGAATTTACTACCCGGCACTAATTCAATAGCGCAGTCATAGCTCCTATGGGGAGGCAAGGATGCAGATTTACTTTCGCTAAACACATCAGAAAAATCAATCAAAAAGTCAGGAACATCCTGAGCCTGGGGGGAGGCAGAAAAAACAGGAGTGTTGGTATTAACACATTGGCAGCCCCAACTGGTTACAGACACAGATTTCCAATCCAAAACAGGATTATGAGACTGTAACCAAGGAAAACCCAGCACGATAATGTCATGCAGATTATACAGAACCAAAAATTTGCAGCACTCCTGGTGATCAGGTTCAACCCTCATTATCACCTGAGTAGAAAACTGGGGTTTATTCTCAGCCAAAGGGGTAGAATCGATCCCCAGTAGGGGAATAGACTTCTGTAGGGGTATCAAGGGAAATCCACAACGTTTAGCAAAATCATAATCCATCAGGTTAATAGCTGCTCCAGAATCAACGAAAGCCTGAGCAGAAAATGAGGACAGAGAGCATATCAGAGTGACAGTTAATAAAAACTTAGTCTGAACATTACCCAAGACAACTGAGCGTGCAAAACGTCTTCCCCGCTTAGGGCAGACTGAAATAGCATGAGAGGCATCACTGTTATGTTACGGTAGCTGAGGAGTGCAGGCAAAAAAAGGAAATACACCAGAGCAGTTGGAATCTATGAGATTGCAGTACCCTGACTAACCACCGCAACTAGAGGCAGCCGTGGAGCGTTCCTACGTTGGTCCTAGACGCCTCGTCACAGCCTGAGAAACTAACTACACCTAAAGATAGAAATAGGAAAGCTATCTGCCCCGGAGCAGAACCCCAAAGATAATAGAAAGCCCCAAACATGTAATGGCGGTTAGACAAGAGGAAATACTGACACAGAAAGAAAATAGTATGAGCAAACGCTGGGGCCCAAACTATCTAAATAGAAAAGGACAGGAAGGGTACTTACTGCAATCCCAGAAAACCCTGAAAAACACCAACTCTACTAATTTCAAAATCACCTGAGATCACACGACCTCTACCACCTAAATTAGTTCTCTGGTGTAACAAAAACAGCAGCCACTGAAAAAACTGGAAAAAGCAAAAGTACAAAACAAAGTGGCTGAACTAAACTGAGAGGGCAAAAGCCCCCGGAGGGGACCCTGAAGGCCCCCACAGAAGTGCAGGACCAAATGCAAAAATATAGCAAAAACACAAAATAAGAAATTGTCTTATCTGATAGCAGGAGATGCAGACACGACACAGCAGGCTACAAGGGAAACTGGAAAGAAGGATTCAGACCAGAACAATTGATCACCGGCAACCCTGATGGAAAATGATTCCCTTAAATAAGACCAATCAGTAACACCTGATTCCCAGTCCTCACAATCCTCACTAGTACCGCTTGTAACCACCAGAGGGAGCCTCTGCTCAGAACTCATCTCAAACCCATTCACAACAGTACCCCCCCCTTGAGGAGGGGTCATCGAACCCTCATTTGAGCAACCAGGTCGGTCAGGATGAGTTCTATGATACGCACGGATAAGTCTCCTAGCATGGATGTCCGAAGCAAACACCCAAGAATTATCTTCCTGACCATAACCTCTCCATTTAACCAAATACTGGAGTCTTCGTCTAGAAAAACGAGAATCCAATATTTTCTCAACCACATACTCCAGATTGCCCTCAACCAAAACAGGGTCAGGAGGCACAGCAGCAGGAACCACTGGCTCAACAAACCTCTTCAACAAGGACTTGTGGAACACGTTATGGATCTTAAATGTCCCTGGAAGAAGCAAACGAAAAGAAACAGGATTAATAATCTCCATGATCTTATAAGGTCCAATGAACCTAGGCTTAAATTTAGGAGATGCTATTCTCATAGGAATATTCTTTGAGGACAACCAGACCAAGTCCCCCACTTTAAACCGAGGACCATCAGTCCTATGCCGGTTAGCAAACCGCTGGGCCTTCTCCTGAGAGAGGGACAACCTCTCCACTACCTGGTCCCAAATCTGCTGCATACGCTCAACAACAGAGTCAACACCTGGACAGACAGAAGCCTCCGTCTGTCCTGAAGAAAATCGAGGGTGAAACTCAGAATTACAGAAAAACGGAGACATCAAAGTGGCAGAGCTAGCCCTATTATTAAGAGCAAACTCAGCCAAAGGCAAAAAAGAGACCCAGTCATCCTGATCAGCAGACACAAAGCATCTTAGATAAGTCTCCAATGTCTGGTTTGTTCTCTCAGTTTGACCATTGGTCTGAGGATGAAATGCCGAGGAGAAAGACAATTGAGCACCCAGTTTAGAACAAAAAGTCCTCCAAAATCTGGAAACAAACTGGACTCCTCTGTCAGACACAATGTTCTCAGGAATGCCGTGTAAACGAACCACGTGCTGAAGGAACAACGGCACCAATTCAGAGGAGGAAGGCAACTTAGGTAATGGCACAAGATGTATCATTTTGGAAAACCTATCACAAATTACCCAGATGGTGGTCATTCTCTGAGAAACAGGAAGATCGGAAATGAAATCCATAGAGATATGGGTCCATGGTCTCTTGGGCACAGGCAATGGCATCAACAAACCACTAGAGCGAGAGCAAGGCTTGGAGCGAGAGCAAGTCCCGCAGGACTGCACAAATTCCCTGACATCGCGAGACAAGGTAGGCCACCAAAAGGACCGACTAACCAAGTCTCTGGTACCAAAAATTCCGGGATGCCCAGCCAATGCGGAACAATGAATCTCAGACATCACACTCTTTTTCCATTGGTCCGGGACAAACAATTTTCCAACAGGGCAGCGCTCGGGCCTATCCTCCTGACACCCCTCCAGAGCAAGTCTCAAATTGGGCGAGATGGCGGAAAGAACTACACCCTCCTTCAAAATAACAGAGGGATCAGATAGCTCAGGAGAGTCCGCAAGGAAACTCCTCGAGAGGGCATCCGCCTTAACATTCTTAGTGCCAGGAAGAAAGGAAACCACAAAATTAAAACGTGTGAAAAACAAGGCCCACCTGGCCTGTCTAGGATTGAGTCGCTTGGCAGATTCCAGATAGACCAGATTCTTATGGTCCGTAAGGACCACCACCTGATGTTTGGCTCCCTCCAGCCAATGTCTCCACTCTTCAAAAGCCCACTTCATGGCCAATAACTCCCGATTACCCACGTCATAATTACGTTCAGTAGGAGAAAATTTTCGAGAGAAAAAGGCACAAGGGTTACTTTTAGAGGTCTCTGGATTTTTTTGGGACAAAACGGCACCTGCCCCAATTTCAGAGGCATCAACCTCCACCTGAAATGGCAGAGAAACATCAGGCTGCCGTAGAACAGGAGCAGAAGTGAATCTCTGCTTAAGTTCCTGAAATGCAGAGACTGCCTCAGGAGGCCAATTCACCACATCAGAACCCTTTCTGGTCAAATCAGTTAATGGTTTAACAATAACCGAGAAATTACCAATAAATTTACGATAAAAATTGGCAAAACCCAAAAATCTCTGAAGAGCCTTTAATGAAGTAGGTTGGACCCAATCACAGATGGCCTGAACCTTGACCGGGTCCATTTCAATAACAGATGGGGACAAAATGAATCCCAGAAATGAGATCCTCTGTACGCCAAAAAGACACTTTGATCCCTTCAGATACAGAGCATTCTCTCTCAAAATCTGGAATACAGTTCGAACATGTTTCACATGAGAGTCCCAGTCATTAGAAAAAATCAAGATATCATCCAAATAAACAATCAGAAATTTGTCCACAAAATCCCTGAAAATGTCATTCATGAAGGACTGGAAGACGGAAGGAGCATTAGTGAGCCCAAAGGGCATCACCAGGTACTCAAAATGCCCTTCAGGGGTATTGAATGCCGTCTTCCATTCATCCCCGTGCTTAATGCGAATAAGGTTATACGCCCCCCTGAGGTCAAGCTTGGTAAACCAAGTAGCGTTTTTCACCCTGGAAAACAGGTCAGAAATCAAGGGTAACGGGTATTGATATTTCACAGTAATATTGTTCAAGAGACGATAATCAATACACGGCCTTAATGAACCATCCTTTTTGGCCACAAAGAAAAAACCGGCACCTAAGGGTGAAGAGGATGGTCTGATATGACCCTTCTCCAATGATTCCTTGATATAAGACCGCATAGCGTCATGTTCAGGTACAGACAAGTTAAAAAGGCGACCTTTAGGGAATTTACTACCCGGCACTAATTCAATAGCGCAGTCATAGCTCCTATGGGGAGGCAAGGATGCAGATTTACTTTCGCTAAACACATCAGAAAAATCAATCAAAAAGTCAGGAACATCCTGAGCCTGGGGGGAGGCAGAAAAAACAGGAGTGTTGGTATTAACACATTGGCAGCCCCAACTGGTTACAGACACAGATTTCCAATCCAAAACAGGATTATGAGACTGTAACCAAGGAAAACCCAGCACGATAATGTCATGCAGATTATACAGAACCAAAAATTTGCAGCACTCCTGGTGATCAGGTTCAACCCTCATTATCACCTGAGTAGAAAACTGGGGTTTATTCTCAGCCAAAGGGGTAGAATCGATCCCCAGTAGGGGAATAGACTTCTGTAGGGGTATCAAGGGAAATCCACAACGTTTAGCAAAATCATAATCCATCAGGTTAATAGCTGCTCCAGAATCAACGAAAGCCTGAGCAGAAAATGAGGACAGAGAGCATATCAGAGTGACAGTTAATAAAAACTTAGTCTGAACATTACCCAAGACAACTGAGCGTGCAAAACGTCTTCCCCGCTTAGGGCAGACTGAAATAGCATGAGAGGCATCACTGTTATGTTACGGTAGCTGAGGAGTGCAGGCAAAAAAAGGAAATACACCAGAGCAGTTGGAATCTATGAGATTGCAGTACCCTGACTAACCACTGCAACTAGAGGCAGCCGTGGAGCATTCCTACGTTGGTCCTAGACGCCTCGTCACAGCCTGAGAAACTAACTACACCTAAAGATAGAAATAGGAAAGCTATCTGCCCCGGAGCAGAACCCCAAAGATAATAGAAAGCCCCCAAACATGTAATGGCGGTTAGACAAGAGGAAATACTGACACAGAAAGAAAATAGTATGAGCAAACGCTGGGGCCCAAACTATCTAAATAGAAAAGGACAGGAAGGGTACTTACTGCAATCCCAGAAAACCCTGAAAAACACCAACTCTACTAATTTCAAATCACCTGAGATCACACGACCTCTACCACCTAAATTAGTTCTCTGGTGTAACAAAAACAGCAGCCACTGAAAAAACTGGAAAAAGCAAAAGTACAAAACAAAGTGGCTGAACTAAACTGAGAGGGCAAAAGCCCCCGGAGGGGACCCTGAAGGCCCCCACAGAAGTGCAGGACCAAATGCAAAAATATAGCAAAAACACAAAATAAGAAATTGTCTTATCTGATAGCAGGAGATGCAGACACGACACAGCAGGCTACAAGGGAAACTGGAAAGAAGGATTCAGACCAGAACAATTGATCACCGGCAACCCTGATGGGAAAATGATTCCCTTAAATAAGACCAATCAGTAACACCTGATTCCCAGTCCTCACAATCCTCACTAGTACCGCTTGTAACCACCAGAGGGAGCCTCTGCTCAGAACTCATCTCAAACCCATTCACAACAGTACCCCCCCTTGAGGAGGGGTCATCGAACCCTCATTTGAGCAACCAGGTCGGTCAGGATGAGTTCTATGATACGCACGGATAAGTCTCCTAGCATGGATGTCCGAAGCAAACACCCAAGAATTATCTTCCTGACCATAACCTCTCCATTTAACCAAATACTGGAGTCTTCGTCTAGAAAAACGAGAATCCAATATTTTCTCAACCACATACTCCAGATTGCCCTCAACCAAAACAGGGTCAGGAGGCACAGCAGCAGGAACCACTGGCTCAACAAACCTCTTCAACAAGGACTTGTGGAACACGTTATGGATCTTAAATGTCCCTGGAAGAAGCAAACGAAAAGAAACAGGATTAATAATCTCCATGATCTTATAAGGTCCAATGAACCTAGGCTTAAATTTAGGAGATGCTATTCTCATAGGAATATTCTTTGAGGACAACCAGACCAAGTCCCCCACTTTAAACCGAGGACCATCAGTCCTATGCCGGTTAGCAAACCGCTGGGCCTTCTCCTGAGAGAGGGACAACCTCTCCACTACCTGGTCCCAAATCTGCTGCATACGCTCAACAACAGAGTCAACACCTGGACAGACAGAAGCCTCCGTCTGTCCTGAAGAAAATCGAGGGTGAAACTCAGAATTACAGAAAAACGGAGACATCAAAGTGGCAGAGCTAGCCCTATTATTAAGAGCAAACTCAGCCAAAGGCAAAAAAGAGACCCAGTCATCCTGATCAGCAGACACAAAGCATCTTAGATAAGTCTCCAATGTCTGGTTTGTTCTCTCAGTTTGACCATTGGTCTGAGGATGAAATGCCGAGGAGAAAGACAATTGAGCACCCAGTTTAGAACAAAAAGTCCTCCAAAATCTGGAAACAAACTGGACTCCTCTGTCAGACACAATGTTCTCAGGAATGCCGTGTAAATGAACCACGTGCTGAAGGAACAACGGCACCAATTCAGAGGAGGAAGGAACTTTGGTAATGGCAAAGGGGATCATTTTGGGGAAACCATACAAAATTTCCCAGTGGGGATTCTTGAGAAACAGGGAAAATCGGGGAAAAGAAATCCATAGAGAATGGTTGGTTTTGGGACGGGAATGGCTCCCAAA
>JARQOD010000001.1:193250822-193326802 GCA_033576555.1 Oophaga sylvatica
CCTGGGCTCGGCTCTGAGTACCCCATGCCCTGGTAACCCCAAAATTTGTGGGGGTGGTCGAGACAAAAATTGGCGTCACAAAACAGGTTCGAAATTTGGCTTGGGGCCCCCTGTGTGCCTGTGGAGTGTTTTGGGAAAAGATGTTGCTTTTGTTTGGCGCCAAATACGCCATATTTGCCGCCGTTCGGCCCAAAGGCGCGGAAAAGGGGGTGGGGTACTGAAAGAGCGCGCGGTCGGGACACGCCCTGGCTCGCTCATCGGGGCCCTGAAAAGGGAAAGTGAACGCTCTGACATCAGGCGCCTGCGCGAGGTCCTGTCCCACGCTGTGCCTGTGAATTAGCGCGTCTGAAACGTGGGTTCCTTTTAAACCAGGGGGCGCTAAGTGTACAAAAAACCGGCTGACAGTGCGGCCCCAGCCGGAGTCCCCAATCCCGCCCCGTTGGTATTGTAGGCCAGTGGGGGCGGGGCCCTGCCCCCAGCCGGTAGTCCCGTCAGCCAAAACGCTCCATATATGCCTGGGGCGAAAGGCCCCCCCAGTCAGGGTGACCCAGGCCATTGCAGGCTTAAAGCGGAAGTTTGCCATCCTAGAAATGTATCATGCTGAGGAAAAAAGTGCGTGAAATGGGAGCTAACTGGCGCTGTAGGGGGAAAGTGGAGACTTGGGATCCCGTTGATCAGAGTCGGACTGCGATCTTCCTTAAAGCTGATCCCTATTTAAAGCCCGAAAGGGAAAAAGGGGATTCCGGATGGCCTTCTTCACTGTTCAAAACGCCAGGTGACGCCCCGGGACTACGTTTGCGACTACGGGGACCCCTGAGAGCCCTTAAGCAGATTTTAATTTAAATGCTATTGATGAGAATAAATGCGGGAAAGAACAAATTTATCCGGGATTGGATCCCCGAGGAAAGCAGAATGTAAATGGTGGTCCTTTGTTTTCCGGATGCACCCTTTTATGCCTAAAAGGCTGGCATAAAAGGGTGCGGCCCCTGGGCAAACCCAGGTGGGAACCCAAACTCATCGGGTGAAGCCCCCTGGAACGGCTGTAAAAACCCCTTTTCCCCGCTAGTGGCCCAAACCAAAGCGCAGGTGACCCCTCTGTGATTTGGGTTGTCTGCGCTCAGGGTGCGCCAGTGACTAAAAAATCGGCTGCTGTAAGAGTGCCCTGCAACTGCGGAAAGGGAAGAAGGGAAAATCTTGTTAGCGACGCCAGAGCCCCTCCCGTGGATGCACGGAGAGAAGAGGTCCCCCCCCCGGAGGAGGAAAACGCCCCCCCCCGGAGCCCCTCTGATAAACACCCTCCTGTGAGAGTATTGTTACCGTGCCCCGGGAAAAGGTTTTTCTGTCTCCTAAAGTGCCCTTTTAAAACGGGCAGAACCGGGGGTCCGGGGGAAACCCGGAGATACCGCAGGCCCCCAGACTGGAACCGCGGTATGGGGTGGGCGCCCCTACCTGTCTTTCATTTTGAGGGTATTGATTTCCCGGCATTGTTAGACACGGGGGTCCAAGGGCCCAAATTCCTGATGCCCTCTTACTAAGTCTGGTCAATGGACAGTCTTAACCCCCGAGCTTTGACTTTACCGGAGCTTCTAATGGTTTCCTGTGAGTATTTGGGGGAAAAAATGTGTGTGAAAAGGGGGGAGAGGGGGTTTGAAAGACCGGGGGCTTCTGGTAGAAAAGATTTTAAATGAGGGAAGGGTTTTAAATTTAATTTTTTGGGTACTCTTATCGGTATTGTTGGGGATTTGTGTTCTTGCTAAAAACAGCTGCGAGTTTGCCCGCCCAAGGCAGTGAGGAGAAATCCAAAAGAGAGATCCGGGCCTGGTGTGGCGCAGCAAGCGAAGTTTTAAAACGGCGAAAATTTGGATGTACGGGTTTCTCGGATCCTTTGTGTACCCCCCTGAGTGAAATGTCTTTTTGGGGGGGGGCTAGGGAAAATTCCGGCGTTGGAAAAATTCAAACATGCAATTTTTCCCCCCTGGGGGGTGTGGGGTTTGTGGAAGGTTAGGTCGGTTTCAATTGGGGGTGGGGTTTTCCCCCTTTTCAACCCGTCAAAAATTGGGAAAAAAACCCCCGGGGGTTTGATTGCAAAGGAGGGCCCCCCAATTTGGGGGGGGAATTTTCACCTAGTTGGCGGAACCCCCGCTTTCCCCCCGGAAAGGGTATGGGGTTAAAAACCCCCCTGTTTACGCCCTTTTTTTGGGAAAAAGGGGGTTAAAAACCCGGAGTCTTCCTCCCCGGGGGGGGTTGGTATCCCGTTTTAAAAAAAAAATTTTTTGAGGTGGGGGATGGGAAGGTTTTTGGGGGGTTAGTTTGGAAAAAAAGGGGAGTTTAGTTTTTGGGGTTTTTTTAACAAAACCCTCCCCCCCCCCCCCCCCCCTTCCCAAAACCTAAACCACCCCCTTTTTTAACCCCCCCCCCCCCCCCCCCCCCCCCTTTCCCCCCCCCCCCCCGGGGTTGAAAAAGGTTGGGTCGGGGCCCCCGGAAATTTCAAATGGGAGCCCCGGGGTCCAAAGGGAATTACCAACGGTTAGCCCCACCTTCAAAAGGGGCTAACATGCGGAGGGGTAGTGAGTTAATGGAGGCTTGGGTTTAAATTGGGGGAGTAGAGGAAAAATTCCCCTTTGCCCAGAAACCTTGGTTGAAAATTTTTTTTCCCCCGGGGCCCTTGGTAATTGGGAGGAAATAAAGAAAGGGGGGGGTTGCACACCCATTTGGGGGGGCCCCCCCCCCCAAGGAAAATTATGGGGGGGGAAAAAGTGCCAAGTTTTAGAAGAATTTGTTTTTTTTAAAATCCATCTTCCCCCCCCCCCCCCCCCCCTTTCCCCCCCCCCAAATAAAAAAAATTTTAAAACAAAAAACCCCCCCCCCCCCCCCCCCGCCCCCCCCCCGGGGGGTATGAATTGTGGGGTTTGGGGGGAAAAACAAAAGGGCCCCTTCCACGCATAGAGGAATCATTGGGTTTGAAAACGGCTAACTATTTTCTACCTTGTTGACTGTGGTTATGGCAAGTGGCTGTGGCGGGGGTCGTGGGGAAAACGGCTTTACCCCCCCAAAGGGGCTCTGGAGTTCGACAGAATGCCGTTTGGGCTCAGTAGTGCCCCAGGAACATTTCAGAGAGTGATGGAGAACTGCCTGGGACATCTCAATTTTGAAACCGTGCTGCTATACCTAGACGACGTCATCGTGTATTCCAAGACATATGAGGACCATCTGAAGCACCTGGCAGAAGTATTTGAGTCTCTGTCCAGGTACGGGATGAAGTTGAAACCCTCAAAATGCCATCTACTCAAGCAGAAGGTACAATACTTGGGGCACATCGTCAGTTCGGAAGGAGTAGCGCCGGACCCAGAGAAAGTCACTGCCATCCAGAAGTGGCCGGAGCCGAAGAACCTTAAGGAAGTGCGACAGTTCCTGGGACTAACGGGTTACTACAGAAGGTTCGTGAAAGATTACACGAAGAAGGCAGCTCCTTTACAGGACCTCCTGGTAGGACAATCCCTAAAGAGCAGAAACCCTCCCTTTAATTGGGGTAAAGAACAGGCTGAAGCATTCCAAGAGATGAAAGAGATCCTTACAGGTGATGAGATCTTAACCTATCCTGATTACAGCCAACCGTTCCTGTTGTACACCGACGCCAGTAATGAAGGGTTGGGAGCAGTTCTCAGTCAGAAGCAGAATGGCCAAGAAAAAGTCATCGCATATGCCAGCAGAAAACTCAGGCCAACTGAAAGGAATCCGGAAAATTATAGCAGCTTCAAGCTGGAGTTTCTGGCGCTGGTCTGGGCCATTACTGAAAGATTTAAGCACTATTTGGCCTCCAATCGGTTCACTGCGTTTACAGATAACAACCCCTTAACGCACCTGGAAACCGCCAAGCTGGGTGCCATGGAGCAGCGATGGATGGCTCGGTTGTCCAATTACCAGTTTACTATCAAGTACCGGGCAGGTCGAAAGAATGCTAATGCTGACGCATTGTCCCGAATGCCGCATGACTCTGATACGGAAGAAGAATCGGACGACCTGGAAGAAATTGAGCTACCTGCGTTCCATCGAAATGGGGTAGTCCACGAGCATCGAGTCAACAGAAAGCAGTATGGTGCAACATTAAATCCTTTACCCCATCACAGCTGGAAAGAGACTCAGGACAGTGATCCAGTGGTCAGCCGCATCAAGGAGTTGTTAAGACAGGAAGGCTCCTCTTTGGAAAAGGATGCACCTATGTCAGCAAAGCTCCTGTGGAACGAGAGAAGCAGGTTGTTCCTATACCGTGAGAAGTTGTGCAGGAGATACGTCAACCCCAGAACCCATGAGATGGTCTGGCAAATCGTGGTCCCCAAGGCAGACGTCCCAATGGTGTTGGAAGCATACCACGATCAAGCAGGACACTTTGGCTGGAGAAAGCTGGAGACCCTGTTGAGATGCCGGTTCTACTGGGTAGGGATGCGCAGCTCCATCGAGAGGTGGTGTCGGAACTGTGGACCCTGTGGTCTCAGAAGAAAGGACTACGGTAGTCAGAAGGCACCCCTGCAACCTATCCGGACGACTCGCCCCCTGGAGATTGTGGCCCTGGACCACGTCAAATTGTCGCCAAGTAGATCTGGATACTCATACGCCCTGACCATGGTGGACCATTACTCCAGATTTCTGGTGGTTGTTCCAGTTAAGGATCAGACCGCAGTGACGGCCGCGAAAACCTTTCAAGCAAGTTTCTGCAGACCGCATGGGTATCCGGAGCAAGTATTAACCGATCAAGGACCTGCTTTCGAAGCTGATTTATTCAAGGAATTCTGTCACATGTACGGGTGCAAGAAAATTAGAACAACGCCATACCACCCTCAAACCAACGGTCTTTGTGAAAAAATGAACCATATTGTCCTTGACTTGTTGAGATCCATACCGTTGGAAGACAGAAATCGATGGCCGGACTTACTACCTGATTTGGTTGACTTGTATAACCATATACCTGTAAGTTCTACTAACTGCACTCCAGCCTATCTTATGAGAGCAAGGCCCGGAAGACTACCAATGGATTTAGAACTTGGAGTAGTAGAACCGGAGGCAGACGACGCCGTTGAAAATTGGGACACAAATCGGCAAGAGCAGTACAGAAGAGTGCAAATCTGTGTGGAGGAAAGTCTCAACAAGGCACGGGAGAAACAGGAAGATATTTACAACAGAAATGCTCCTGCCAAGCCTTTGATGCCTGGAGAAGTGGTATTAAAAAGAAAAAGGAAAATGCACAAATTGGATAACCAGTGGGAACAAGAACCCTACGTTGTACAAGATTCTAAATATGACAACAGAAAAGTTTGTATCATCAGTAAGGACGGAGGAAGAACAATAACCACTGTGTCCAGAGACCATTTGAAATTGTGTACAGAACCTTTAAAGCGTTGTGAAAAGAACCCTGTCATCAATCAAGAAGAAAGAAAAGAAGAGGTCATACACACGGATCTGGGAGATTTTCCTGCGGATTTGCCTAGACTGGGAGATGCTGTAATAATTCCAGTGTTGCAGTTTTATCAGCCACCAGAGGAAGTTCTACCTCCAGTTATGCCCGTGGTACCAGTTGAGCCAGTTCAGGAGTTACCCATTCCAGCAACACCTCAACCTACGGAATCTCAAGAAGGATCATCTGAAGCAGCGCCCCATACTATGGGATCCCCTGGTGAAGCTGACTCACACCGCCCAGCCATCAGTACGCTTGCCAGATCCATAGAAAGATTGAGGCAGTTCTATAGTTTGCCGTTACGCAGTGCAGACAGATCGCAACTTAATATACCTGAAGCTACTCCACGTAGATCAGAGCGAATCACAAAAGGGAAGATACCCATTCGTTACCAGCAGTAATTATAACAAATTAATGTGAATATTGTAAAAAGTATATATATTTGTGTCTTTTCTTTATGGTGTCTTATAATGGACTCAGAGGCTGAGGACTGAGCCAGCCAAAAACTGTATCTTGTAAATAGTTGCACTAAGGTGCCTTTTAATGGTTTCACACGAAGCCTTGACTTACCTCTGAACATAAAACCCGTGTGGTGAGGCACTGAGTGAGGTCTGCATTCGGATGTCCTGCAGCCCACCCAGGACCCACGTTGAAGGTTTGGTGCGGGTCCTTCACAAGCATATTGTCTATTTTATATAAAAATGATATTTAATATTTGTACATTTCTATATATAATGTTTTGTTTGCAACGTTCAAGACATCCTTACCTCCCGGATGGGACGAATTAATGTTTAATGTTGATGTTTAATGCATAAACAAAAATGTCTCTTGTATTTCACAGCCCGGGAGTGCTGTCGTTTACCATGGGGGAATGTGTAGCCCTGGTACACAATACCAGGAGGATGAGTGGAGAGGTAACGGTTAAGGGCTCTTCATGATATCACGTACACTTCGGACACACCCAGCAGGGGTGTGGAGGGGAGTACTGAGTAGAGTTCAGTCAGTGACTCGAAAGAGTTAGGAAGTGCAGTCTTTGTGCAGTTCAGAAAGTGGAGTCCAGTAAAGGTGAGCCAGTTCACCTCAGCCTGGTCAGAGCTGTGCCCCACTAGAGGACGGACTGAGACATCTGTTGAGAGTCTGAGCAAATCGAAGGGCATAGTGGAAGAGAACAGAAAAGTGCCATAGGTATAGGATACCTGCACATTGTTACCGGTCACTGGAGACCGAAGCATCACCATAGCTTCATGCATGGTGGTAGGAAACCCAGAGGCTTACCGGACCTTAGGTAACGGAAAGCAGCCCTTGAAGAGTCAGTACGTAACTGGGGTCAGGGAGAGTGAGAACCTTGAGTCAGTGCACGACAGGAATTGGAACTCAGCTCTCTCAGAAGAAGGCTCCAACCACAAAACTGACCGGGCAGCACAGCTTTGGAAAAGCTGGAGATTATAGAGGGAACTACGCTTCATGCTGGTTGTACTCATCATCGTTGTGAAAGTAAAGGAGGCCCCTAACTTGCTTAGCCGTTGCCTCAAAGCTCATCCTCCATCAACCCCATCAGCCTCCCTGGGACCTGCCTGAACAACTTGAAGTAAAGGTATGGAAAGACGCTGACGGTGTGAGACTGAGTTATTTAATTGCATGCCTGCACAACCCTGCCTTAGCCATCGACCTGAGGGAAGAGTCCCACCTGTAGGGGACCCGACATCTAGCTGCCTCACCATCCCCTCAGAGATCTACAGCAGCGCTGGTACAAATTACCAGAGACTACAGGTGGCGTCACGAACTGTATATATATATCCCCTGTAAATATACCCCCCAACATACGCCTGACCGCCAGGGCCACAGACCGAGCCACCGCTACCTGTGACAACCCCATAGACTTCCATGGGTTCGGCTCTGAGTACCCCATTGCCCTGGTAACCCACAATTGTGGTGCGTGGTCGAGACACCGTCACTTCTGAGGACGATGACTGTGTAAACGCTGCAATTTTTCAAGTTTCCTCAGCGGTGTCCCAGCTGAGTTGTAAGAAAAACAATTCTCATTGCTTCCTTTCCATCAAACTCTGGGTTGACTCAGTCTGGGTGTCTAGCTCTGCTATGATCGACTCAGGGGCAAGTGGAAATTTTATGGATATCTCCTTTGCTCTGAAACAGGGGATACGTTCAGTGAAGAAGGCTACTCCAGTACAGATGGAGACTGTGGATGGCTCCCTGCTGACCTCTGGACCAGTGGATCAGGAAACGGAGCCTTTGAGGGTCCTTATGGGTAAAGATCATCAAGAGAAACTGTCCTTTATGCTTATCTCTTCTCTCCCACTTTCCCATTATTCTAGGGCTACCATGGCTGCAGGCTCAGAACCCTACCATTAACTGGGAGACCAAGGAATTACACTTTCCAGAGAAACAGATGAGTCCAGAAGTTTCAGCTTGCTCTGTTCCTAAAGGAACCATGTCAGTCCCTGAACTACCAGCTGTATACCAGGACTATGTGGATTAATGTGACAAGAAGAACGCTGACCAGCTTCCCCCTCACCGTCCATATGATTGTCCAATTGAATTATTGCCTGGAGCAGAGATACCTTTTGGTAAGATCTACCCTCTGGCGGGGCCCGAGCTAAAGGCTTTAAAAGATTACATAGACGAAAATCTAGCCAAGGGCTTCATACGCCCCTCTTCATCTCCTGCAGGTGCACCCATCTTCTTTGTGAAGAAGAAAGATGGATCTCTGAGACCCTGCGTAGACTATAGGGAACTCAATAAGGTTACTATTAGAAACCGTTATCCATTGCCTTTAATCCCTGAGTTATTGGAGAGAGTGCGGCATGCCAAAATTTTCTCTAAACTGGATCTCCGTGGGGCCTATAACTTGGTCCGTATTAGACCTGGGGATGAATGGAAGACTGCATTCAGGTCACGCTATGGACACTTTGAATATCTAGTTATGCCTTTTGGTCTGAGTACCGCCCCAGCCACTTTCCAACACTTGGTGAATGACATCTTCAAGGATCTCCTAGATACATTCATGGTGATTTATTTGGATGATATTCTAATTTTTTCTAACTCCACAGAGGAACATCATGGACAGGGGCGGAACTATAGTGGAAGCAGGGGAAGCAGCTGCCACAGGGCCCGGGCTAGAAGGGGGCCCGTCCCTGCTGCAGCTGCCCTGTGATTTAGGAGCAAAAAGGGGGGCCCGAGCACGCTGGCAAATGGATCCGCGCTCGGGCCCCCTCCCAACATTTTGTTCAGGCTTCTGACTCTGAACGCTGATGCATAACAACACTGTGTTGTTTTAAAGAGACACTACAGTGTTGTAAATGCAGACAGCGAACAGAAATGAGCACTGTAGCTTTAAGCTGCGGCCCAGTGCATTATGGTCCGTCTGTCACAGCGTGTGTGCATGTGGGGGCGGACAGCAGACGGCCAGGCAGACCACATGAAGCAGCAGGCTGACTGGACAAGCAGGTGGAAGCCCGGGCGAGCAGGGTGAGTACCGTGAGTCTCTCAACAGTGAGAAGAGGCTTGGCTGCTCAATGGTGACTGGGAGGGCAGGTGCAGGCAGGATCTAACAGGGCCCACATTCAACAGGCCCCAGGCCCCAGCTGCAGTGCAGGGGGCCCACATTCAACACGGGGCCCAGGTAGCAAGGGGCCCGCATTCCAACAGGGCCTCGGGCTCCTGGGCCCTGTTTGACGCAAGCCTCAAGTCACCACTAACCTCCCCCTGGGCCCTGTTGGGCACGGGACCTCAGTCACCAGTAGCCTCCCCCTGGCCCAGTAACAGCCTCATGGTTGCTACAAGTGACGAGTGACACCCTGATCTCTGCTACATGTGACAAGTAACAACCTCAGCTCTGCTACATGTAACAAGTAACAACCTCAGCTCTGCTACATGTGACAAGTAGCAACCTCGGCTCTGCTACATGTGACAAGTAGCAACCTCAGCTCTGCTACATGTGACAAGTAACAACCTCAACTCTGCTACTTGTGACAAGTAGCAACCTCAGCTCTGCTATTTGTGACAAGTAACAACCTCAGCTCTGCTTATGTGACAAGTAACAACCTCAGCTCTGCTCATGTGACAAGTAGCAACCTCAGCTCTGCTACATGTGACAAGTAACCTCAGCTCTTCTATATGTGACAAGTAACAACCTCAGCTCTGCTACATTTGACAAGTAACAACCTCAGCTCTGCTACATGTGACAAGTAGCAACCTCGGTTCTGCTACATGTGACAAGTAACAACCTCAGCTCTGCTACATGTGACAAGTAGCAACCTCAGCTCTGCTCATGTGACAAGTAACAACCTCAGCTCTGCTCATGTGACAAGTAACAACCTCAGCTCTGCTCATGATGTACAAGTAACAACCTCAGCTCTGCTCATGTGACAAGTAGCAACCTCAGCTCTGCTCATGTGACAAGTAGCAACCTCAGCTCTGCTCATGTGACAAGTAGCAACCTCAGCTCTGCTACATGTGACAAGTAACCTCAGCTCTGCTACATGTGACAAGTAACAACCTCAGCTCTGCTACATTTGACAAGTAACAACCTCAGCTCTGCTACATGTGACAAGTAGCAACCTCGGCTCTGCTACATGTGACAAGTAACAACCTCAGCTCTGCTACATGTGACAAGTAGCAACCTCAGCTCTGCTCATGTGACAAGTAACAACCTCAGCTCTGCTCATGTGACAAGTAACAACCTCAGCTCTGCTACATGTGACAAGTAGCAACCTCGGCTCTGCTACATGTGACAAGTAACAACCTCGGCTCTGCTACATGTGACAAGTAGCAACCTCGGCTCTGCTACATGTAACAACCTCAGCTCTGCTACATGTGACAAGTAGCAACCTCAACTCTGCTCATGTGACAAGTAACAACCTCAGCTCTGCTACATGTGACAAGTAACAACCTCAGCTCTGCTACATGTGACAAGTAACAACCTCAGCTCTGCTTCATGTGACAAGTAGCAACCTCAGCTCTGCTACATGCGAGGAGTGACAGCCTCATCTCTGCTACATGCGCGAGATGACAGCCTCAGCTTTGCTATACAAGTAGCAGAGCTGAGGCTGTCACTCCTCACATGTTGCAGAGATGAGGCTGTCACTCCTTACATGTAGCAGAGCTGAGGCTGTCACTCCTCGAATGTAGCAGAGCTGAGGCTGTCCCTACTCACATGTAGCAGAGCTGAGGCTGTTCCTCCTCACATGTAGCAGAGCTGAGTCTGTCACTCCTCACATGTAGCAGAACTGAGTCTGTCACTCCTCACATGTAGCAGAGCTGAGGCTGTCACTCCTCACATGTAGCAGAGCTGAGGCTGTCACTCCTCACATGTGTAATTGGTGAGGGCGTGGTGCAGAAGTACGGTATACAGAACAATCTTAGATTATTCTGTATACCGGACTGTTGTTCTACTGAATAAATCATCCGTTTTGAAAGCAATTTGCAGGCTGGATTACAAGTTTCTTCACATATTTACTCTGGAGAAAGCCTACCTTCGTCACTACCTCAGTTGCTTCCTGGGAGTTGGTTCTTTTCTGTTATTTCACTATCATTACTCCAAAAACCTCTAATTTTGGATAATAAAGGTATCTTTCTTAACACAACTTGGGTAGACCGGGATTGGCAACGCGCGCGAGGGGGGGGCCCCATTGTGAAGTTTGCTGTGGGGCCCTGCCGTTCCTAGTTACGCCCCTGATCATGGACATGTGAGAATGGTCTTAGAACGTCTAAGACAAAACCATCTTTACATCAAACTTGAAAAGTGTGAATTCCATAGGACCGAAATTCAATTTCTGGGGTATGTACTGTCTACACAAGGAATTAGTATGGATGGAAGCAAGACCCAAGCCATCAAGGATTGGCCAATTCCTAGAAATGTGAAGGAGGTGCAGCGCTTCATCGGGTTTGCCAACTTCTATAGACGTTTCATTAGGAATTTCTCTGAGGTAGTGTCACCTATCACCCAACTTACCCGGAAAGAGTCTAGGTTCTCCTGGACCCCCCAAGCCCAGGAAGCATTTTCCCGTCTAAAGGATAAATTTACCACCGCACCTATCTTAGTACATCCCAACCCCGAACTTGCCTTCATAATAGAGGTGGATGCTTCAGACTGTGCTGTTGGAGCTATACTCTCTCAGAGAACAGGTGAGAAGAATGTCTTGCATCCCTGTGCCTTCTTTTCCCAGTAGTTGTCTTCGGCTGAGAGGAACTACGATGTGGGCAATAGAGAGTTGTTGGCCATTATTGCCGCCTTCAAAGAATGGAGACACCTTCTTCAGGGAGCTGCACAGCAAATAGTCGTCCTGACAGACCATCGTAACCTTGAATTTATCAGGTCGGCTAAGTGCCTGACTCCTCGCCAGGCTCGCTGGAATCTTTTCTTAAACCAATTTAATTTTGTCATTTCTTATAGACCAGGATCGCGCAATGGAAAGGCTGATGCACTCTCTAGGATTATTCAGCAGAGACCCGTCCACTTACTCCTCCTAAGACTATTCTTCCTGACTCTAGATTCCTGGGAGTGATTCATAATCAAGACCTACTTAAGGACATCAAGGAAGCATACCATGCGGATTCCTTGTTGGCACAACCCCCAAGGGACGTAAGTCTTGTCTTTAAGAATGGTGTGTGGATTCAGGGACAACGTCTGTATATACCTGAAACAGTCAGATTGAGAGTATTGCAACTCATCCACGATTCCAAGATAGCTAGGCATAGAGGAATTCTAAAGACACAGGAATTTCTTTCTCGTTTCTTTTGGTGGCCCACTTACAGGAAAGATGTTTTAAACTATGTCACTTCATGTGAAGTCTGTGCAAGATGCAAAACACCTCGCTCCTCACCAACTGGTCTGTTGCAACCCCTTCCCACCCCGTCCCGCCCGTGGGGATCCATTTCTATGGACTTCATTGTGGAGTTACCAACCTCTCAAGGGAAGAACACCATTCTAGTGGTGGTTGATCGTTTAACAAAGGCAGCTCATTTTATCCCTTGTGTCGGCTTACCCACTGCAAAACAGACATCAGATTTGATGATTAAGAATGTGTTTCGCTTACATGGAGTACCGGATGAGGTTATTTTGGATCGAGGGGTGCAATTCACTTCAAGGTTTTGGCAAAATTTCTGTGCCGCATTGGACATTAAAGTAAACCTTTCTTCTGCTTTTCATCCCCAGACTAATGGACAGACAGAACGAACCAATCAGACCCTGGAGCAGTATCTCCGCTGCTTTATCTGCCACCTACAGGATGATTGGGTGGATCTACTTCCACTGGCTGAGTTCTCTTATAACAACTCTCAGAGCGCCTCCACTAAGCAGTCTCCTTTTTACTCCAATTTAGGTTATCATCCTAACATTCTTCCTCAATTTCCCATAGAAACGCCCTTGCCAGCAGTGGCTGAAAGAATCACGTCTTTACAAAAGAATATGGATCTTCTAAAGTAAAATCTGGAATTGGCTCAGGAAAGGTACAAGAAAGCAGCAGATAAATTTCGTAAACCTGCACCAGCTTTCAAGGTAGGAGACTTGGTCTGGCTGTCAACCAGAAATCTTAAGTTAAGGATTCCATCGTCCAAGTTGGGACATAAGTACATTGGACCCTATAAAATCAGTAAAATTATAAGTGCCGTTGCTTGTCGTCTTCAACTGCCCAGAACTATGAGAATCCACCCTGTCTTTCATGTATCCCTACTAAAGGCTGCAACACCCAATACGTTTCCTGGACGTTCTTCTCCTTGCCCTGACCCAGTGCTAGTCGATGGTCAGGAAGAATTTGTGGTGGAAAGGATTCTAGATTCCAGGTTGTACAGAAATCAGTTACAATATTTGATTAAATGGCAGGGCTACCCAGTGGAGGACAACTCATGGGAACCAGTCAATAACGTTAATGCTCCTCGCTTGCTCCGCCAGTTTCATCAGAGGTACCCAGACAAGCCTGGTCTGAGGTCATCCGGAGGTTGTCCCTAAGGGGGGAGTAATGTAAGGTTCTTTGTACATGTTTCCTGAAACTCAGTTTTTCCGTCAGCCATTTTGCTTTCTGTCTTGCTGCAGCTATCTTGCCCTCAGTCAATATGGAGTTTCCAGCTTTCATGTTCCCGCCCTGATTCTCTCCCTCTTGCTTCTTAAGCAGCCTCAGCTGAGCAATCAGTGCTTCAGAATCAAGCCTGCAGTGAGCCTGTGACCTGACTCCTGGAAAACCTTGGACTTTGTACTCCAGCTATTTCCTACTGAGGAACTTTGGAACACTTGTGGACTCTGGAAACCTGCTATTTGATAAATCCACGTTTGCATGGAATTACGGTAACAGAGAAGAGATCCTGAACCTGTTGTGGAGAGTTATTGCTGAGCTTAAGCTACTCTGGCCTGCTGTGTCTCCTGCTTCTGTACCTGCAAACTGTGTGACCATTTTTGCCACTTGTATGAAGTAATACAAGTCCTTCTATATCAAACCTGTGTCTCATGTGTTTTCCTCGCACCTAAGCACAAGACGCTATATGAACTGTACACCATACATTACACTGACTGCTTTACGGCTGGGATTACCCAGCAGTCACTGCAGTTATCGCGAGAAACTGCATGTGACCGCCGGGGAAAGATGATGGCGGCCATCAACCAGTCCAGGCCGTGACCACCGGAGATCTTCTGCCAGGTAAGTGCCGCTGACTCCTGACAGACCCGACCGACGGACACTCACAGTGACAGTGACAATTCCGATTCCGGTATACGATATATGGGAAATATCGAAAGTCAATATCGAAAGTCCGATACAGCTAATATCGGCCGATACCCGATACTTGCGGTATCGTATCGCTCAACACTACTGATAGGGGTTTGTTATAAATCTCCTAAAATAATGGAAGCAACAGAGAATATCCTCGTAAAGCAAATTGATGAAGCAGCGACTCACGGAGAAGTCATTATTATGGGGGACTTCAACTACCCTGAAATACATTGGGGAACAGAAACCTGTAGTTCCTGCAACGGTAATAGGTTTTTGGCAACTATAAGAGACAATTACCTTTCACAACTAGTTCAGGACCCAACAAGAGGGGGGGCACTGCTAGACCTAATATTAACCAACAGGCCAGACCGCATATCAAATATAAGGGTTGGGGGTCACTTGGGTAATAGTGATCACAAAATAATAAGCTTTCATGTATCCTTTAATAAGATGTGTAGTCGAGGGGGTTACAAGAACACTAAACTTCAGGAAGGCAAATTTCCAACGGATGAGAGATGATCTTGGTGCAATAAACTGGGACAATATTCTGAGACGTAAAAAAAACAAAGAAAATGGGAGACGTTTATTAGCATCCTGAATAGGACCTGTGCACAGTATATACCCTATGGGAATAAACATGCTAGAATTAGGAGGAAACCACTATGGCTAAATAGAGCTGTAAGGGGTGCAATAAGTGACAAAAAGAAAGCGTTTCGGGAATTAAAGCAAGTAGGTACTGATGAGGCATTAAATAAATACAGAAGATTGAATAAATTCTGTAAAAAGCAAATCAAGACAGCAAAGACTGAGGCAGAGAGACTCATTGCCAGAGAATGTAAAAATAATCCCAAAATATTCTTTAACTACATAAATAGCAAGAAAATAAAAAATGATAGTGTTGGTCCCCTTAAAAATACTCCGGGTGAAATGGTGGATGAGCATGAGGAAAAAGTCAATATGCTAAATGACTTTTTCTCAACTGTATTTACACAATAAAATCCCATGACAGATAACATTATCAGTGATAAAAAAATTTCTCCATTAAATCTCACCTGCTTAACCCAGCAGGAAGTATGGCGGCGTCTTAAAATCACAAAATTGACAAATCCCTGGGCCCGGATGGGATACACCCCGAGTACTGCAGGAATTAAGTACAGTCATAGATAGACCATTATTTAAATTTTTAAAGATTCCATAATAATGGGGTCTGTACCACAGGACTGGCGTATAGCAAATGTGGTGCCAATATTCAAAAAGGGGCAAAAACTGGACCTGGAAATTATAGGCCAGTGTTATGAATATGCTAGAGATGGTTTCTGAGCAAAGGCTCCCTCTGGTGGTTACAGACAGTACTGAACCTTTCAGCGAGGAGTGGCAATCTGGAATCACGGACTGGTCTGATATAAGGGAGGTTCCCTCCCATGATGGTTGCCGGTTATCAATAGTTCTTGTCTCAATTGTGGTTCCTGGTTCATTTGGAAGTTTGCTGGAGTCCTGCCTGCATCTCCTGCTTTCAGATAAGATATTTTTTGCTTTTCTTTTTGTGCTTTTTGAGCTCCTCACAGTTTTTCTGCAGCCACTGTTATTTGTTCATTTGCCTTTTCCTGCTTTTTCAGTGGCTTCGGCTTGGTTTTTGTTCACACTGAGATCTGATTTAGTGGGTGGCGAGATCGTGTGATCTCAGTATTTTTGTAATCAGAATTGTTGGATTTTTGTAGGGCTTTCTGGGTTGCAGAGAGTAATCTCTCCTGTCCTATCCTATTTAGTCAGCTTGTGGCCCCAGCGTTTGCTCAGTCTGTTTTCTGCCTGTGTTTGTGTTTTCATCTTGTCTAGCCGCCGTTGTGTGTTTGGGGGCTTCCTATTTTCTTTGGGGATCTGCTCCGGGGCAGATAGCTTTCATCTTTCTGCCTTTAGGTGTAGTTATCTCTCAAGCTGTGACGAGGCGTCTGGGATCAACGTGGGAACGCTCCACGGCTACCTCTAGTTGTGTTGTTAGTTTAGGAATCTGCAACCCATCAGTTACCAACATCTCAGGTGTTTTGCTGCCCTGCTGTTGTTCCTGTCCTCCTCAGCTACCGAAACATAACAGTATCACCGGCCATAACTGAAAATTATATGGTATTCACAAAAGGGAAAAAAAAAGTCAGAGTTGCCAGAGACTTTTTTTTTTTCTGTCTGTTGCATTTTTTCCCTCTTTTTCTCTGGGTGCTGAGGAGGATTTTTTTTTCTCTCAATGGAGTTTGCACAGTTGTCTGGCCGTGTGGATCAGCTTGCTACTGAGGTTCGGAGTATTGCTACCTATCTTGCCGGGTTGCCGATTGCGGAACCTAGGATTCCCATGCCAGATTTGTTTTTGGGGGATCGGGCTAAATTTCTGAATTTCAAAAATAACTGTAAGTTGTTTTTTGCCTTAAAGCCTAAGTCTTCAGGTAACGCAGCACAGCAGGTTCAAATTGTCATCTCTCTCCTGCGCGGCGACCCTCAGGATTGGGCTTTTTCCCTGACACCTGGGGATCCTGTTTTGAATGATATTGATGCATTTTTTCAGGCTCTGGGGTTATTGTACAATGTACCTAATGTCACTGATCAAGCTGAAAAACCTTGTTGGCATTAAATCAGGGTCTTGAAGACGCTGAGTTGTACTGTCAGAAATTCCAAAAGTGGGCAGTCCTGACCAAATGGAATGATGATGCCTTGGCAGCCCTTTTTCGGAAGGGGCTGTCAGAGAATGTAAAGGATGTTATGGTGGGATTCCCTGCTCCCTCTGGTCTCAATGATTCTATGTCATTGGCTATTCAAATTGACAGACGTTTGCGTGAGCGCAGAGGTATGCGTGAGATAGCATTGCCTTGTGAGCCAGCTTCTGAGCCCATGCAGTGTAATAGAGTGACTTCTGGGGCTCAGCGTCATGAGTTTTTCGAAAGCGCAATGGGTTATGTTTCTACTGTGATGATGCCTCTCATGCTATTTCAGTCTGCCCTAAGCGGGGAAGACGTTTTGCACGCTCAGTTGTCTTGGGTAGTGTTCAGACTAAATTTCTGTTGACTGTTACCCTGATTTGCTCCCTGTCCACATTTTCTGCTCAGGCTTTTGTTGATTCAGGAGCAGCTATTAACCTGATGGATTTTGACTTTGCCAAACGTTGTGGGTTTCCCATGATACCCCTGCGGAAGTCTATTCCCCTACTGGGCATTGATTCTACCCCTTTTGCGGACAATAAACCCCAGTTTTCTACTAAGGTGATAATGAGGGTTGAATCAGATCATCAGGAGAGTTCCAAATTTCTGGTGCTGTATAATCTGCATGACATTATTGTACTAGGTTTCCCTTGATTACAGTCTCATAATCCTGTTTTGGATTGGAAATCTGTGTCTGTGACCAGTTGGGGCTGCCAATATGTTAATGCCGACACTCCTGTTTTTTCTGCCTCTCCCAAGTCTCAAGATGTTCCTGACTTTTTGACTGATTTTTCAGATGTATTTAGTGAAAGTAAATCTGCATCTTTACCCCTCACAGGAGCTACGATTGCGCTATTGAATTAGTGCCTGGTGGTAAATTTCCTAAAGGTTGCCTTTTTAACTTGTCTGTATCTGAACACGATGCTATGCGATCTTATATCAAGGAGTCATTGGAGAAGGGTCATATCAGACCATCCTCTTCACCCTTGGGTGCCGGTTTTTTCTTTTTGGCCTAAAAGGATGGTTCATTGAGGCCGTGTATTGATTATCGTCTCTTGAATAAGATCACTGTGAAGTATCAATATCCGTTACTCTTGATTTCTGACCTGTTTTCCAGGGTGAAAAGTGCTAGTTGCTTTACCAAGCTTGACCTCAGGGGGGCGTATAACCTTATTCGCATTAAGCACGGGGATGAATGGAAGACGGCGTTTAATACCCCAGAGGGGCATTTTGAGTACCTAGTGATGCCCTTTGGGCTCACTAATGCTCCTTCCGTCTTCCAATCCTTCATGAATGATATTTTCAGGGATTTTGTGGATAAATTTCTGATTGTTTATTTGGATGATATCTTGATTTTTTCCAATGACTGGGACTCTCATGTGAAACATGTTCGGACTGTGTTCCAGATTTTGAGAGAGAATGCACTGTATGTGAACGGATCAAAGTGTTTTTTTGGCGTACAGAAGGTCTCATTTCTGGGATTCATTTTGTCTCCGTCTGTTATTGAAATGGACCCGGTCAAGGTTCAAGCCATCTGTGATTGGGTCCAACCTACTTCATTAAAGGCTCTTCAGAGATTTTTGGGTTTTGTCAATTTTTATCTTATATTTATTGGTAATTTCTCCGGTATTGTTAAACCATTGACTGATTTGACCAAAAAGGGTTCTGATGTGGTGAATTGGCCTCCTGAGGCAGTCTCTGCATTTCAGGAACTTAAGCAGAGATTCACTTCTGCTCCTGTTCTATGGCAGCCTGATGTTTCTCTACCATTTCAGGTGGAGGTTGATGCCTCTGAAATTGGGGCAGGTGCCGTTTTGTCCCAAAGAGCTCCAGAGACCTCTAAGAATAACCCTTGTGCCTTTTTCTCTCGAAAATTTTCTCCAACTGAACGTAATTATGACATGGGTAATTGGGAGTTACTGGCCATGAAGTGGGCCTTTGAAGAGTGGAGACATTGGCTGGAAGGAGCCAAACATCAGGTGGTGGTCCTCACGGACCATAAGAATCTGGTTTATCTCGAATCAGCCAAGCGACTTAATCCTAGACAGGCCAGGTGGGCCTTGTTTTTCACACGTTTAATTTTGTGGTTTCTTTTCTTCCTGGCACTAAGAATGTTAAGGCGGATGCCCTGTCGAGGAGTTTCTTTGCGGACTCTCCTGAGTTATCTGATCCTACTGTTATTTTGAAAGAGGGTGTAGTTCTTTCCACCATCTCGCCCAATTTGAGACTGGCCTTGGAAGGGTGTCAGGAGGATAAACCTGAGTGCTGCCCTATTGGGAAATTGTTTGTCCCAGACCAGTGTCTGACAGAGGATTCCAGTTTGTTTACAGATTTTGGAGGACATTTTGTTCTAAACTTGGTGTTCAATTATCTTTTTTGCTTTTAAATCCTCAGACCAATGGACAAACCGAGAGAACAAACCAGACCTTGGAAACTTATTTGAGATGTTTTGTGTCTGCTGATCAAGATGACCTGGTCTCTTTTTTGCCTTTGGCTGAGTTTGCTCTTAATAATAGGGCTAGCTCTGCAACCTTGATGTCTCCATTTTTCTGCAATTCTGGGTTTCACCCTCGATTTTCTTCGGGACAGGCGGAGGCTTCTGTCTGTCCGGGTGTTGACTCTGTTGTGGAGCGAATGCAGCAGATTTGGGACCAGGTAGTGGAGAGGTTGTCTCTCTCTCAGGAGAAGGCCCAACGGTTTGCCAACCGGCATAGGACTGATGGTCCTCGGTTTAAAGTGGAGAACTTGGTTTGGTTGTCCTCAAGAAATATCCCTATGAGGGTTGCATCTCCAAAGTTTAAGCCCAGATTCATTGGACCTTATAAGATCATGGAGATTCTTAATCCTGCTTCCTTCCGTTTGCTTCTTCCAGGGACATTTAAGATCCATAACGTGTTCCACAAGTCCTTATTGAAGAGGTTTGTCGAGCCAGTGGTTCCTATGGCTGCGCCTCCTGACCCTGTTTTGGTTGAGGGCAATCTTGAGTATGTGGTTGAGAAAATATTGGATTCTCGTTTTTCTAGACAGAAACTCCAGTATTTGGTTAAGTGGAGAGGTTATGGTCAGGAGGACAATTCTTGGGTGTTTGCTTCGGACATCCATGCTATGAGACTGATCCGTGCCTATCACCGAGCTCATCCTGATCGGCCTGGTTGCACAAGTGAGGGTTCGGTGACCCCTCCTCAAGGGGGGGGTACTGTTATGAATGTGCTAGAGATGGTTTCTGAGCAGAGGCTCCCTCTGGTGGTTACAGACAGTACTGAACCTTTCAGCGAGGAGTGGCAATCTGGAATCACGGACTGGTCTGATATAAGGGAGGTTCCCTCCCATGATGGTTGCCGGTGATCAATTGTTCTTGTCTTAATTGTGGTTCCTGGTTCATTTGGAAGTTTGCTGGAGTCCTGCCTGCATCTCCTGCTTTCAGATAAGATATTTTTTGCTTTTCTTTTTATGCTTGCTTTTTGCATTGTTTTCTGCACTTTTGTGGAGGTCAGCCCCTCCTGGGGCCTGAGCTTCTCACAGTTTTTCTGCAGCTACTGTTATTTGCTCATTTGCTTTTTCCTGCTTTTTCAGTGGCTGCGGCTTGGTTTTTGTTCACACTGAGATTTGATTTAGTGGGTGGCGAGATCGTGTGATCTCAGTATTTTTGTAATCAGAATTGTTGGATTTTTGTAGGGTTTTCTGGGTTGCAGAGAGTAATCTCTCCTGTCCTATCCTATTTAGTCAGCTTGTGGCCCCAGCGTTTGCTCAATCTGTTTTCTGCCTGTGTTTGTGTTTTCATCTTGTCTAGCCGCCGTTGTGTGTTTGGGGGCTTCCTATTTTCTTTGGGGATCTGCTCCAGGGCAGATAGCTTTCATCTTTCTGCCTTTAGGTGTAGTTATCTCTCAGGCTGTGACGAGGTGTCTGGGTTCAACGTGGGAACGCTGCACGGCTACCTCTAGTTGTGTCGTTAGTTTAGGAATCTGCAACCCATCAGTTACCAACATCTCAGGTGTTCGGCTGCCCTGCTGTTGTTCCTGTCCTCCTCAGCTACCGAAACATAACAGGCCAGTGAGCTTAAAATCTACTGTGGGTAAAATCCTGGAGGGTTTTTTAAGGGATACTATATTGGAGTATCTGAGGCTGTATCAGCATGGGTTTACGAGGGACCGTTCTTGTCAGACTAATCTGATAAGCTTTTATGAAGGGGTAAGTTCCGGACTGGACCAAGAGAACGCAGTGGACGTGGTGTTCATGGACTTCTCAAAAGCTTTTGATACAGTGCCACACAAAAGGTTAATATATAAAATGAGAACAATGGGGATAGGGGAAAATATATGTAAGTGGGTTAAGAACTGGCTCATGGATAGGAAACAAAGGGTGGTTATTAATGGAGCACACTCGAACTGGGTCACAGGTAGCAGTGGGGTACCACAGGGGTCAGTATTGGGGCCGCTTCTCTTTAACATATTTATTAATGACCTTGTGGGGGGCATACAGAGTAGTATTTCAATATTTGCAGATGACACTAAACTCTGCAGGGTAATAAATACAGAGGAGGACAATTTTATATTACAGGAGGATTTATGTAAACTAGAAGCTTGGGCTGATAAATGGCAAATGAGCTTTAATGGGGATAAATGTAAGGTCATGCACTTGGGTAGAACAAACAAGATGTATAATTATGTGCTTAATTGTATAACACTGGGCAAAACTGTCACTGAAAAAGGCCTGGGTGTATGGGTGGACGACAAACTCACATTTATTGGCCAATGTCAGGCAGCTGCTGCCAAGGCAAATAAAATAATGGGATGCATTAAAAGAGGCATAGATGCTCATGAGGAGAACATAATTTTACCTCTATACAAGTCACTGGAGCGACCCCACTTAGAATACTGTGTACAGTTCTGGTCTCAGGTGTATAAGAAAGACATAGCTGAACTGGAGCGGATGCAGAGAAGAGCGACCAAGGTTATTAGAGAACGGGGGGGTCTGCAATACCAGGACAGGTTATTACACTTGGGGTTATTTAGTTTGGAAAAACAAGGCTTAGGCCTCTTTCACATTTCAGTCTTTTGGCGTAAGTCAAAATCCGCCTTTTTTTTAAATTGGCGGATCCGCCATTTTGTTTTGGCGGATCCGCTGTTTTCCCATAGACTTGTATTAGTGGCGGATCGTGGCGGATGGTCGTCCGCTGCATCCGCTTTTTGGCATCCGCTGTCTCGATTGGATGGACATTGTAACGTTTTTTGTCTGCGTCGAAATGGCGGATGCTGGCGGATCGCAAAATTTTACAATGTGCGCCTATGAGTGGCGGATCCGCCCCAATCCGTCATTTGACGGATTCACACGACGGATCCGCCGTTTTGAACTGAGCATGCTCCAAAATGTTGGTTAATTTTCCAGACAGCCCAAAATCTATATAAACAAGCCAGGTATGCCTCATTGCCACACATGAAGACAAAGCAGCAAGACAGAAGACCCTGCTATAAACCTGAAGACCCTGCTACCAAGCTGAAGACCTGCTACCAAGCCTGAAGACCCTGCTACCAAGCCTTAAGACCCTGCTAGCCAGCCAGAGAGATTGGTTGCCAGCCCAGCTGACTCCTGCCAGGCAGTGTGAGTATAATGCCATCATGTGTGATTGCAACAGGTGTGTGTGTGTGAGTAATGCCATCATGTGTGATTGCAGCATGTGTGTGTGTGTGTGTGTGTGTGTAATGCCATCATGTGTGATTGCAGCATGTGTGTGTGTGTGTAATGCCATCATGTGTGATTGCAGCATGTGTGTGTGTGTGTGTAATGCCATCATGTGTGATTGCAGCGTGTGTGTGTCTCCTGAATTCTATTTTCTTCATACTGTAGTTATATTTCAAACATGTTAAGTTTTCATAATGTAGTAATATTTGTGTGTGTGTGTGTGTCCTGCATTGTTATTTTCTTTCATAGTGTATTTATAGTTGAAACATGTTTAGTTTTCATGATGTAGTATTATTTTTGTTTGTGTGCGTGCATGTGTGTGTCCTGCATTCATTTGTTTCTTACTGTAGTTATATTTCCAACATGTTTTGTTTTCATAATGTAGTAGTATTTTTGTGCGTGCATGTGTATGCGTGTGTGTGTGTGCGTGTCAATGTTTTTTTTTTCTTTCAATGTAATGTAACTATATTTTAAATAAAGAGCGGTGTTGTTCCTACTTCACCCCAAAAAAATAAGTAAAAAAAAAAAAATTACAATAAAAACTGTCTAAAAAAATGTCCGTAGTATTATTTAAAACAAAGGTTATTTGTGTTATTCTTGGTATACCACACAGGGTATTCATAGGTGTTTTGGTTTTAAAATGTGGATATAATATTCATAAGGTGTATACAAAGGTTGTGGGGTGTGGTTTACACAAAGGTTATGTGGTGGGGTGGGGTGTATACAAAGGTTATGGGTTACACAAAGGTTATGGGCTGAATACAAAGGTGTATACAAAGGTTGTGGGGTTTACACAAAGGTTTTGGGGTGTGGTTTACACAAAGGTTATGTGGTGGGGTGTATACAAAATTTATGGGGTTACACAAAGGTTATGGGCTGAATAAAAAGGTGTATACAAAGGTTATGGGGGGTAGGTATGTAAAGTTGGAAGGAGGATTGGTGTTTAGAATTTTTGTTTTGGGGTGGGGGTGAAACAGTAGTTGTAGGGTTCTGTAGCTTGTGTATTGCGTATCAAGAGGATGTAAAAGACGGCGTAGTTAAACAACGCAAAAAATCTGTATTTTTTGCGGGTTTCATTGGTTTAACTGTCTTTAAAATTGCAAATTAGGACCCAGTCAGGCCCAAGAGGACCGATTCAGGCCCAAGAGGACCCAGACCCAGTACAAGTTTCCAGTTGTGTAAGTATATTGGCCTGAAAGCTTGTTACATCCTTTGTATACTAGCTAACCAAGTGTCAATATACTTTCAGATTTCTTTCAGGACCTAAAGAGGACCTATTCAGGCCCAAGAGGACCTATTCAGGTCAAAGAGGACCGATTCAGGCCCAAGAGGACCCAGACCTAGTACAAGTTTCCAGTTGTGTAAGTATATTGGCCTGAAAGCTTGTTACATCCTTTGTATACTAGCTAACCAAGTGTCAATATACTTTCAGATTTCTTTCAGGACCTAAAGAGGACCTATTCAGGCCCAATAGGACCTATTCAGGTCAAAGAGGACCGATTCAGGCCCAAGAGGACCCAGACCCAGTACAAGTTTCTAGTTGTGTAAGTATATTGGCCTGAAAGCTTGTTACATCCTTTGTATACTAGCTAACCAAGTGTCAATATACTTGCAGATTTCTTTCAGGACCTAAAGAGGACCTATTCAGGCCCAAGAGGACCTATTCAGGACAAAGAGGACCGATTCAGGCCCAAGAGGACCCAGACCCAGTACAAGTTTCCAGTTGTGTAAGTATATTGGCCTGAAAGCTTGTTACATCCTTTGTATACTAGCTAACCAAGTGTCAATATACTTGCAGATTTCTTTCAGGACCTAAAGAGGACCTATTCAGGCCCAAGAGGACCGATTCAGGCCCAAGAGGACCCAGACCCAGTACAAGTTTCCAGTTGTGTAAGTATATTGGCCTGAAAGCGTGTTACATCCTTTGTATACTAGCTAACCAAGTGTCAATATACTTGCAGATTTCTTTCAGGACCTATTGAGGACTTATTCAGGCCCAAGAGGACCTATTCAGCCCAAAGAGGACCGATTCAGGCCCAAGAGGACCTATTAAGCCCAAAGAGGACCGATTCAGGCCCAAGAGAACCTATTCAGCCCAAAGAGGACCGATTCAGGGCCAAGAGGACCCAGACCCAGTACAAGTTTCCAGTTGTGTAAGTATATTGGCCTGAAAGCTTGTTACATCCTTTGTATACTAGCTAACCAAGTGTCAATATACTTGCAGATTTCTTTCAGGACCCAGTCAGTCCCAAGAGGACTTAGTCAGGCCCAAATTTACAGTTGGCAGTAATGTCTTCTCCTGGGAACCCCCCGCCACAGCGTAGGCGAACTGAGGTAATTTTTTTTTTATTGTTCTCAGATGATACCATTACTTGCAAACCTATATTCATGTGTTCTGTTTTCACAGGAAGCTGAAGCAGAGGGGCTTTCAGAAGGAGATGGGCAGGGTGGAGAAAGTCCAGGAGTGGGCGTGCAGAGTGTAAGTTTGCCACATACAGATCCTCACATACATCACATTAATTGATCACAGCACACACAAAACATATACCTCCAATCCATGCACATAATGTAATTTTTTATTTTTTTATTTTTATATTCTTCACAATCCAGGACTCAGCGTAGAGTTCCTCCAAGGACCTCCCAGGGTCGTCGGCATGATCGTCGCGGCGGTCAGCGAGTAAGTACCCTTTTTTTACTTTTGGGTTAACTAAATTTGTTTTATTTCATGTTGCTGAAAATGTATTTATTTATTTTTTTCTCCACAGGCTTCACAGTGTGCTCCCGACACAGATGTCGAGGATGGAGGGATTGATGTGGACACCCTCATCCAAGAGGTCCAAGAACGGGAGGCGCTGTGGAATATGGCTGACCGCCGCCATGCTGTCTAAGTCATCACCCGATGGCTATGGGAGGAAGTATGTAGCCTGGTGTTGGAGAACTGGGAGGAACTTGATGCTCGGGACAAGGATCTTGCACGTAAGTATTCACAGTTCAGTAATGAATGTTGCAGAATGTAATGTGTTGTATACTAAAACCTTTTTTTTTTTCTTTTACTTTCCAGGTGACAGGGTTATTACACGGTGGCGGTCACTCAGGGATCGCTTCAAGAGGGAATTCAATAAGGAGATGCAGGACGCAGGAGCAGATATAAATATGCCAGAGCCCTGTCGTTCCTGCGATCAATGATGGTGAGCAGAAGGTAAATATTTCACATCCCATTATGTATCAAAAATGTTTTACTTGTCTAACCTTATTTTATTATTTCAGCAAGGGCAATGTAATATCAATATATTAATTTTTTTTTTTTTTCTTTGACAGCACTGTCTGCAGTACTCGGGAGCCTGCCTCTGAGTTGGTTCCCTCTGGAGCGATCCCTCAGGAGTCCGCCACTGAGGAACACGTCGATAGACCCGACCCCTCTGCACCTTCCCTCTTCTCAGGTACCTCCGCCCCATCCACCAGCGCTGGAGTAGCAGGGCAGACTTCGTCACTTGAAGCTGCAGGTGACGAGTTGGAGTTCCCTTTACCCTACCCTGCTGACACTGCCACCACACCTAGACAGCAGCGCCACAGAGGTCAGGAAAGGAGCTATGCATCAGATTTTTTGCATCAGACTTTTAAATGATCAAGTTACTGCTGGGTTCAGTCTGTTGAGCAAAAACATACTTGAACTCAGCAGTAAAATTGATAGGATGCAGTCAGATACAAACTTATCGCCGAGACACTGCTTTTTTCAGTCAGTACTCGGGCACATGGAAAATCTAACTCCTGACCTGCAGATGCATGTGATGCAAGGCTGCCACACTTCTCTAGCGCAGGCAATGTCCCAATCCCCATCCACCTACCCACCCTATTCCTACACCTTCCCCACCTCAACCTGCCACCCATTCAGTTTCCACCCATCCAGCTGCCGGCCATACAGCTGCCGGCCATACAGCTGCCAGCCATCCAGTTGCCGGCCATCCTCCTACCACTCCTTCCCCATACCATTATTCACAGTTTTTTAATTCCCCTTTCAGTTTTCACCGTTAACTTCACCGTACCCCATCCCACAAACACCTTCAATGTTCCCCCCACAAACCTCATCTTCCCCTCAACTCCCTTCCCAACCTCATGTTTTTCCCTCAACTTCTGATCCTACCCAACCTGCTGTTCCGTCCCCCACTATCGACGTGGTCCGCCCTGTCAGCCCCTCCGCTACTATCTCCACACAACACTACAGTACACAAATCTGTAAATATGTAAATACTGACAACAGTACAGATCTGTAAATATGTATATGCCAACAATACACGACTATGTAAATATGTATATACTGCTGTTTATGTATATATTGTATATATCTCTGTGAATAAATGTATATATAAAATTTTCAAAACCTGTATGATACAAGAAAAAGAATACAAGTTTTTGCTATAATACTCTATAAGATGCTGAGGTTGCCGAGACGCGGAGTAAAGATGGCCGCTAGGGGCCTCCAGAAAGATGGCGGCGCATACTGAAATTCAAATCTCGGCAACGAAATCTCGTCCCGAGATCTCGGAAGACGAGATCTCATTGCCGAGATTTGAATTTCAGTATGCACCGCCATCTTTCTGGAGGCCCCTTGCGGCCATCTTTGTTCCGCGTCTCGGCAACCTCCGCAACAGAGCTGCGGGGGGCTTTCAGGCTATAACGAAATGCCGGCGGAGCCCCCCACGCAGCACGGAGCCTCCCACGCAGCACAGAGCCCCTCACGCAGTACAGAGGCCCGCTGCCACCACATCACAGAGCCCGGACACCACAGAGCACAGGGAGGCTGCATTGGGACCACCGCCACTGGATTTGTAAGTATATATGCGACCTCACGGACAGAGCACAGCCACCCCACGGACAGAGCACAACCACCCCACAGAGCACAGCCACCCCACAGACAGAGCACAGCCACCCCACAGACAGAGCACAGCCACCCCACGGACAGAGCACAACCACCCCACAGAGCACAGCCACCCCACAGACAGAGCACAGCCACCCCACAGACAGAGCACAACCACCCCACAGAGCACAGCCACCCCACGAACACAGAGCACCCCACAGAGCACCCCTGCAACACAGCGCACCACCACCGCACCAGACTGGACCACCAAACGACCCCTGTGACCACTCCTCTACCTGTGCTGATCCCTTCGCTGGTAACCTGAATTCGGACTGTAAGACAGACCTCCATTTGACACATTATTTTTTTTTCACTATTTTCCTTCTGAAAATTTGGGGTGCGTCTTATGGTCCGGTGCGTCTTATAGTCCGAAAAATACAGTATCTATTCTTTTGATTCTTTATTAAACATGTCAGTGTGATTTTACTGTACAGCACACTGAATTGCCGGCTTTTAAAAAATGAATCTGTCGAAAAACAGAAGTAAGTACGGATGAAGAAACTGATGTGACTGATCCGTTTTTTTCGACGGATCCGCTAGTCGCATCAGTTTTTCACAATCTGCAACGGATCCGTCGAGCCAATGGATTGTAACTGACGGCAAAAAACTGATGTGTGAAAGAGGCATTATTCATTTATTCCTCCTATCATGGTTAACTGACAATAAATCAGGAATGAAAAATGAAAAAAGAAATAAAATGGCAAAATGTCCTACAGTTTTTTTCTACAGCACCTATCCAGATCTATGCATCTCCATGGTAACAGACTACAAACAATCATTCTTCATTCTGTCTGTCTCCGGCACTGCAAGCTCACTGTAATCACTAGAGAAACTACTTCTAAATGTATTTATAATAAAATCTTCTAAAAATGAAACATACAGTTGAAACCAGAAGTTTACATACACTATATAAAAAGACACATATGCATGTTTTTCTCAATATCTGACATGAAATCAGATTAAACCTTTTCCAGTTTAGGTCCATTAGGATTATTATAGGAAAATTATAGGCCAGTGAGCTTAACATCTACTGTGGGTAAAATCCTGGAGGGTTTTTTAAAGGATACTATATTGAAGTATCTGAGGCTGAATAACCTCATGACACAGTATCAGCATGGGTTTACGAGGGACCGTTCTTGTCAGACTAATCTGATAAGCTTTTATGAAAGGGGTAAGTTCAGGACTGGACCAAGAGAACGCAGTGGACGTGGTGTTCATGGACTTCTCAAAAGCTGTTTTGATACAATGCCACACAAAAGGTTGATACATAAAATGAGAACAATGGGGATAGGGGAAAATATGTGTAAGTGGGTTAAGAACTGGCTCATGGATAGGAAACAAAGGGTGGTTATTAATGGAGCACACTCGGACTGGGTCACGGTTAGCAGTGGGGTACCACGGGGGTCAGTATTGGGGCTGCTTCTCTTTAACATATTTATTAATGACCTTGTAGGGGGCATACAGAGTAGTATTTCAATATTTGCAGATGACACTAAACTCTGCAGGGTAATAAATACAGAGGAGGACAATTTTATATTACAGGAGGATTTATGTAAACTAGAAGCTTGGGCTGATAAATGGCAAATGAGCTTTAATGGGGATAAATGTAAGGTCATGCACTTGAGTAGAACAAACAAGATGTATAATTATGTGCTTAATTGTAAAACACTGGGCAAAACTGTCACTGAAAAAGACCTGGGTGTATGGGTGGACGACAAACTCACATTTAGTGGCCAATGTCAGGCAGCTGCTGCAAAGGCAAATAAAATAATGGGATGCATTAAAAGAGGCATAGATGCTCATGAGGAGAACATAATTTACCTCTATACAAGTCACTGGTGCAACCACACTTAGAATACTGTGTACAGTTCTGGTCTCCGGTGTATAAGAAAGACATAGCTGAACTGGAGCGGGTGCAGAGAAGAGTGACCAAGGTTATTAGAGAACTGGGGGGTCTGCAATACCAGGACAGGTTATTACACTTGGAGTTATTTAGTTTGGAAAAACAAAGGCTTAGGGGTGATCTTATTACAATGTATAAATATATGAGGGGACAGTACAAAGACCTTTCTAATGATCTTTTTACTCTTAGACCTGTGACGGGGACAAGGGGGCATCCTCTACGTCTGGAGGAAAGAACGTTTAGCCATAATCACAGACGCAGATTCTTTACTGTAAGAGCAGTGAGACTATGGAACTCTCTGCCGTCTAATGTTGTAATGACTGAGTGATTCCCTAATAAAATTTAAGAAGAGACTGGATGCCTTTCTTGAAAAGTATAATATTACAGGCTATATTCACTAGTTTCCTAGATACTGCGTTGATCCAGGGAGCTAGTCTGATTGCCGTATGTGGAGTCGGGAAGGAATTTTTTTCCCCAATGTGAAGCTTACTGTTTGCCACTTGGTTTTTTTTTGCCTTCCTCTGGATCAACATGTTAGGGCAGGTTAGGATAGGATATGGGTTGAACTACACGGACTTAAAATCTTCCTTCAACCTTAATAACTATGTTACTATGTTACCATAATTATTAATATTTGCCAAATGCCAGAATAATGAGAGGGAAAGAATGTTTTAAGGCATTTTTATTACTTACTACAAAGTCAAAAGTTATACACAAAGGGCAATGGTGCCAAATACTAATGAAATGTATGTAAACTTTTGACTTTGCAGTAGTAAAAATGCCTTAAACATTCTCTCTCTCATTATTCTGGCATTTGTCAAATATTAATAATTATGATTATCCTAACTGATCTAAAATGTGAAAGGTTTATTTTGATTTCACGTCAGATATTGAGAAAAACATGCATATGTGTATTTTTATATAGTGTATGTAAACTTCTGGTTTCAGCTGTATCTACAAAACATGGCACAGTTTTGGTTCAGTCTGGTTTCCGTTGCCATTTAGCTGCAAGTATAGAATATTTTGTTGCATCATTTTTGCCCTAAAAAGCTGACAGACCCATTGTATGTCAATGTGATTTGCCAGGTTTTATTGGGATTTGGTACCTATTGGATCCATCAAAGCTGTTAATGTGAACAGAGCCTCATGTGTAAAGTACTATCCTGAAACTCCATTTCTTATAGATATTTCAGATGGATTTCTGATGGTCCCATTATACACTGCTCAAAAAAATAAAGGGAACACTTAAACAACAGAATATAACTCTAAGTAAATCAAACTTCTGTGAAATCAAACTGTCCACTTAGGAAGCAACACTGATTGACAATCAATTTCACATGCTGTTGTGCAAATGGAATAGACAACAGATGGAAATTATTAGCAATTATCAAGACACACTCAATAAAGGAGTGGTTCTGCAGGTGGGGACCACAGACCACATCTCATTACCAATGCTTTGTGGCTGATGTTTTGGTCACTTTTGAAAGTTGGTTGTGCTTTCACACTCTTGGTAGCATGAGACGGACTCTACAACCCACACAAGTGGCTCAGGCACTGCAGCTCATCCAGGATGGCACATCAATGCGAGCTGTGGCAAGAAGGTTTGCTCTGTCTGTCAGCGTAGTGTCCAGAGGCTGGAGGCACTACCAAGAGACAGGCCACTACACCATGAGACATGGAGGGGGCCGTAGGAGGGCAACAACCCAGCAGTAGGACCGCTACCTCCGCCTTTGTGCAAGGAGGAACAGGAGGAGCACTGCCAGAGCCCTGCAAAATGACCTCCAGCAGGCCACAAATGTGCGTGTGTCTGCACAGTTAGAAACAGACTCCATGAGGATGGTCTGAGTGCCTGAAGTCCACAGATGGGGGTTGTGCTCACAGCCCAACACAGTGCAGGGCGCTTGTGACAGACATGGCAGAGTCTGGAGACACCGTGGAGAGCGATCTGCTGCCTGCAACATCCTTCAGCATGACCGGTTTGGCAGTGGGTCAGTAATGGTCTGGGGTGGCATTTCTTTGGAGGGCCGCACAGCCCTCCATGTGCTTGCCAGAGGTAGCCTGACTGCCATTAGGTACCGAGATGAGATCCTCAGACCCCTTGTGAGACCATATGCTGGTGCGGTTGGCCCTGGGTTCCTCTTAATGCAGGACAATGCCAGACCTCATGTGGCAGGAGTGTGTCAGCAGTTCCTGCAAGATGAAGGCATTGAAGCTATGGACTCGCCCGCCCTTTCCCCAGACTTGAATCCGATTGAGCACTTCTGGGACATCATGTCTCTCTCATTGCACCACAGATGTCCAGGAGCTGGTGGATGCTTTAGTCCAGGTCTGGGAGGAGATCCTCAGGAGACCATCCGCCGCCTCATCGGGAGCATGCCAGTGTTGTACAGTAGCGAGGTCATACAGGCACGTGGAGGCCCACACACTACTGAGCATCATTTTGACTTGTTTTAAGGACATTACATTCCACTTTAATTTTGGTGTGACTCCAAATCCAGGCCACCATTGGTTAATAAATTTGATTTCCATGATGATTTTTTGTGATTTTGTTGTCAGCACTTCAACTTTGTACAGAACAAAGTATTCAATGACAATATTTCATTTATTCAGATCTAGGATGTGTTTGAGTGTTCCCTTTATTTTTTTGAGCAGTGTATATTTTAAAGAAGCCCTCCCATCAAAATTTTCATCCTCTTAATACATTGCAGACATCATATTATACAGCACTGTGCACTTACAATTGCTCATTTTGCCCTTCTACCCAGCTAATTATTTTCTTTTCCACTAGATCTATGACATCTCTTGATTAAAAACTGTCTGCCTGAATTGTTCTAAGCTCTATGTAGAAACAGGATGACAATTTTTACTGTAAGTAATGATCTCTGAATAATTGCTTTTTTCGCAGTTTTGAGGAAAAAGCATAAGCAAGCATTACAGATCATAGGATGTTAATTGATTCCGCATGTTTGGCAGATGTTCTTTTTGTTTCTCCATAAAACGCTATCGCGAGAAAAAATAGAACTGTACTTGAATTTTGCGAATGTAAGCAATTATGTTGTACCATGTCTGGAAGATATGATGACTCTATATTACAATCCTGGATTAAACAATATTGATAGAAGAAAGTGTATTCCACTTCGCGCGCAGTTCGCGCCCGCCTTCCCTCACGTGCTCGGAACTTCCGTCAGGAGTGCTTTGCGAGAACACCCGAGCATGCTCTCGCGAGATGTAGTATCGGTGTATTTGTCCAAAGCACTCCGGACGGTGGAGCGTCAGGAGGGAAGGCTGCGGGCGCCGGAAGGGAATACTTTTTTTTTTTTTTTTTCATTAGTCTTTATATGATGCGGCTAGGCGGCTCAATATAAAATGTCCACGATCAACATATTGCTCGTGTGACATTCAATCATTCCAGCGATGTAAGATCGCTGGAACGTAATTCTCAACTAATACTTGAAACGCTATTATCTGGGGAATCCATACAAAACGTCGTATTTCCTGCGGGAGAGTGCGGATGCGCGGAAATTCCGCGGCAATTCGCAGTGTGAACTAGCCAGGTAGATCTCTGCAAAAGTCTCTGCAGGGAGGAAGACTGCAAAAGCTGAGGAGGAGGAGAAACATGTCGGGAAAGAGGACTTCCTTTGTCATCAAGAAGTCGATAGAAAGAAGAAAGGAAGAATTAGCTGGGTAGAAAGGCAAAATGGAATTGTTAGTACACAATGCTGTATAATGATGTGCAATAATTACAAGGATAAAAATTTGAGGGAGGAGAAGTGCTTCTTTAAGTGGCACAACTGGTCCTTCTGCTTCAGTGCACATCCTGGCAGGAGGACAACCAAATAGATTATGTTTGGCCTTTCTATTTGCTCACCGTTTGTTTCCACATTTCATAGTCTAATGCTTGTTTTTGTTATCTATTTCTTATTTTCTTCTGTATAGTCTATCTTATAAACAGTGAATTTTTGCTAGATAAATTTGGGATTTACAAATTAGAACAGGGGTCGCCAACATTTGGAGCATTCTTGTTCTTAAGAACATGTAACGGGGACTAAAAATAATTTTTGCAATTGAGTTTCATTAAAAATTGTTCACTGTTTGCCTTTTCTACTTTTGGTTTTGCCTTATCTATTGCTTGCTGCTGAATAAGTTAACTGAGATTCTGTCAGTAAGCTGGCCATGGAGGGTTGCTAAAGAGTTTGTAAATCTTGTTTTTAGTTGATTTCATGACCACAGATCACATCAAAGTTGAATGCAAAAGAAAATGAAGAGCAAGTAAAAGGCGAATGGTGCAATTTTTTTTTATGAAACTCAATTAGTCACAAGAGTTATTTTTATTTTCAAATATATGCATTTAAGTAGTAAAAAGTAAAAATTTGTCCCCAAAGGTGGACAACCCCTCAGCAAGTCAATGTGAAATGACTTTGGCAGTCCGATAAATAATGTATAGAGCAGTACTCTAACAAGGCATTTCAGTGCTCCTTCTTGGGGTCGGTGGAGGTCTCAGTGGTAAAATCCCCAGCAGTCAGCAAGTTATCACCTCTCCTATGGTAAAAGGTAACCTGTCACCTGTTTTGGCCGCTATAAGATGCGGCAACTGCCTTTCAGGGCTTATCTACAGCATTTTATAATGCTCAAGTTTTATTAAACTCACCCGGGTCTGTCCGATGTGGTCCGGTCCGATGGGTGTCGCAGGTCCGCGTCCGCCCTCCTGCTTGTTTCCTCGCTCTCGGCATCGCGGTTCTGTGCAGGACTACTTCTCTGCCCGGTTGAGGGCAGAGTAAAGTACTGCAGTGCGCAGGTGCTTGGCCTCTCTGACCTTTCCCGGCGCCTGCACACTGCAGTATTTTGCTCTGCCCTCAACAGTGCAGAGAAGTGCGCCTGCGCAGAACCGCGATGTCGGGAGCAAGGAAACAAGCAGGAGGGCGGCATCACAAGAAGATGGGAGGAACCGGACCCGGACCTGTGACACTCATCGGACCAGACCGCATTGGATTTCCCCCCTGGGTGAGTATAATAAAACTTATTTTTCTTATCCTGCAGGTCGGACCGGGGGCTTATCTTCAGCATTATAGAATGCTGTAGATAAGCCCTGAAAGGCGGTGGCCGCATCTTATAGTGGCCGAAACAGGTGACAGGTGTACTTTAATTTGAAATTTGTCACAGACCTTCATGTCATTACACATAGTGAGTCTGACAATTTGGACCTAGACTTCAACTGTTAGGCCGGGATCACACATGCGAGTAAATCGGCCGACACTCGCATGTGAAATACCAGCTCTGGCGCCGGCACTTAGGAGTGGAGCGCGCGGCTGCATAGAACTACATGCAGCCGCTCGCTCCACTCCCGAGTGCCGGCGCCAGAGCTGGGATTTCACATGCGAGTGTCGGCCGATTTGCTCGCAAGTGTGATCCCGGCCTAAAAGGCAATCTGTCTCCAAGTTTTTGGCATCTAATCTGTAAGCAGCATAGTATAGGGACAGAAACCCTTATTCTAGTGATAGGTGACTTACTGGGCTGCTTGCTGTAGCTTTGATGAAATAACTGTTTTATTAGCAGGAGATCATCAGTAGAGGACCAGTAAACCTGCTGTCATGTAGTCCTCCATAGTCATCAGCTTTATATAACCCCACCCTCGCAACTCATTGGCAGCTTTATGCCTATGCACAGTGTACACAGAAAGCTGACAATTGTTTCGGGGTTATCCAAAGTTCAGAACTCAGAAAACTGGCAGATCTGTAGCACATAAAACAGTGATTTGATCAAAACTGCAGCAAGCAGCCCAGTAAGTGATACACTGCTGGAATCAGAGTCTCTGCCTCTACATCATGCTGTTGTTATATAGGATAGCAAAATCCTGTTGTGCCTTTAACATATGAAGTAGACAGAAGGGTAATCTCATCAACACAAGCAGTGGCATCGTATAAAGCCCACTGAGAATCAAACCGATCATTATGAAATATTTTGATCCCGATATAATGCACAGCATTGTGCAGGTAAGTGTCATGGCACCAGCTGAGCAGCATCCAGAGTCCCAGAACTGAGTCATACTGTGATCAGAGTATGGCAGGAGGTGGCAGTTTCCTCACTGTAAAGCGACACATTTGAGAAGCATTTTTCCACCCACCTGTAATTATAGGACATGGAATCACAGTTTGAGGTCACCATTTGCCTCTTGCGGTGCCTGTTAACTAACATCGACCTCTGAGATTCTTAGGAACAGCCCAACAGGTTAATCGAGCAGACATTTACTGACATTGTGTGTGAAGGATATTGAGCATTGTATTTATTGAAATGTTTACGGGGAGGTTAGTGCCGGTGGTTCTCTGCACACAGACGTGAGGAATTGTTCCAGGCTAGTGCACATGTCTAGAGAGGAGGAGAGAGAGGAGAAACGATGAGTCTTATGACATCTCCCTTTGAAAAATATTCTGTGATGTTTTTCCCACCTACCAGATATTGTACTGTTTTGCTTTTTTTTTTGCTGATGCCATGTCTCCAAAGACAAAAGCACAAAATGTACCGTAATTGAGCAGAGGAGCTTGGTTTAAAAATGCTTTGTACACCTGGTGTTCAGTACTAACATCTATCTATCTACCTATTATCTATCTATCTATCTATCTATCTATCTATCTATCTATCTTGAAGTTGGTATTGTCGAGCTGGTTACTCGTACGGAACCAAGGACTCCCCAAACTGAGCCCCTTCCCCATTATCAGGATACCCCTGTTATCCTCCCCCAATAATGAGAGACAATAAATCTTTGGAATATATATGGCCACAGCAGCCTTTATTTAAGTACAAACAATATTAACAATAATTAACAATATACCATAACAACATTAGGGAGGAGTCCTTGAAGCTACAAAGATCATGGTGAATTGACCCAAAAACCCGTGAACAACACCCAACCTCTTACTCCCAGCCGTTACCCCACAGGCTCGGGAGCACCAAAAATCGAGGTATGCTGTTCACCCAACTACTTGGGGATCCGCCCACTCCGTGTGAACTCCCCTTCCACCTTTCACCAGATCACCACCACGTAACTTCAAACAGTGGAGACCCTAAACAGAGTCCCCACAAACCAATTTCCAACAACTTCAAGGACTCTCTCCCCACCCCCTTGAGCCGCCATGACCCAAAATTATACAAAATAAACCACCTCATCAAACAGGGAGGGAGGGCGGGACTACTGATGGGGCAAGGCAGGAACTGACACCTGGATCCGCCCCATCACTGCCTTATAAACCCCCCACCACCACCTCTCATTTAAATGTTCCTCCCTCTTTGTAAACCCCTCCAAACCCCCGTCATGCCCACGCCTCTTTCTTGAGGGGGGGAGGCTCTGCTCCGGCCATTACTTGACGTTGGTATTGTCGAGCTGTTTACTCGTACGGAACCAAGGACTCCCCAAACTGAGCCCCTTCCCCATTATCAGGATACCCCCGTTATCCTCCCCCAATAACGAGAGACAATAAATCTTTGGAATATATATGGCCACAGCAGCCTTTATTTAAGTACAAACAATATTAACAATAATTACCAATATACCATAACAACATTAGGGAGGAGTCCTTGAAGCTACAAAGATCATGGTGAATTGACCCAAAAACCCGTGAACAACACCCAACCTCTTACTCCCAGCCGTTACCCCACAGGCTCGGGAGCACCAACAATCGAGGTATGCTGTTCACCCAACTACTTGGGGATCCGCCCACTCCGTGTGAACTCCCCTTCCACCTTTCACCAGATCACCACCACGTAACTTCAAACAGTGGAGACCCTAAACAGAGTCCCCACAAACCAATTTCCAACAACTTCAAGGACTCTCTCCCCACCCCCTTGAGCCGCCACAACAAGGGCCCCATTGAAACCTCAATGGCCCGAGACCCCCTAAACCCGCAAAGCTATGACGCTTTCAATACCTTCCTGAATACCCAAAGCCCAAATATCCGAACCAACGGCATTCAGATGAACCCCATCGGCCAACCAAAAATCCCCCTCACCCTTCTCCAGATCAAAATGCCGCACAGACACGTTACCGTTTCGAGCCATGAAAGAAGACACAGCCCTATTAACCTTTATCCTGGCCTTATTAATCTTAGCCAGGGACCTCATGTTTCGCCAACGCCTGCGTGGAACAATTTCGGACCAAACCAAGATGACCCCCGGATATAACACCCATAACCGCAAGCAATCCTGCTTAATGTCTTTTACTAATTCCCGGAAGGGTCGCACCGCAAGATCATTCCCCCCTGCATGGAGTACCAAAATATCAGGAGCACGGTCCAAAAGAGCGCAACCATGAATTTCAGGCAACACCCTCCTCCATTGCATTCCTCGAAAACCGAGCCATCGCACCACCACCATAGACCGGGGAAATCCCAGTTGCCGACCATCAGTCCTGACGTCAGCTCGCAACGCTCCCCAGTGGATGAAGGAAAGACCGAAAATCCAAACCAGCAGGGGGCGATAGTTGAAACGAGAAAACAATACTAAACATACCAAAAGAACACCCTCAAAAAAACTGCTCCAATAGTCACACATCCCCCAACAGAAAGACCAACGCCCCCGCGTCGCGAATTAAGGCCTAATGTAACTCCGAAAGCGATTGGACTTCCAACCCTCAATACGTTGTATTGATGACGCACCCAAACCCCTAACTGCCGCTTCGGTCTCCGCACCAATACGGAAAGAATGAGTCCCAAAACGAGAATCATCCAAACCCAATGCTCGAATGGACCTCTTGAAAATAGCGTTAAACTGATACCTAGACAGGCTACCGCCATCAGCATGGCACAACAATGAGCCCCCAATCCGGGCCCAACTCCCAAAAACGCTGCAAGCATAACACCGGACACATCGAATACTCCGGTACACTGCCCAACACAACCCGACGGCCCTTCCCCTCCTGATCTGTTTTAGACCTACGCAACCAAAATTCAACTCCACCTGCTGTCAATAGCACGTCTTTAGCCAACAAATCGCCTACCACCTGCTTATTACACGAAACTAGCTTGCCCACCCGCAAGGCCCCAAAAAATGCCAACGAAAAGGCCAAACGGCATAATAGAACCTCAAAACGAGAGGAACACATCGTATCCAAAATAAAACCCAACCGTTCTAACAAAGCAAAGGATACCGGGCGCCTCGTGTCACCAAGCCCCTTTGTTCGACGAAAACCTTTCGCCGCCTGCTGTACCAAAAAGGTCTTTGACAAATCACAAGTCCCACGCAAACGGAAACCAAAAGATAATGCTGCCAAAACCCGCGATACTTTAGCACAAGACCATCCTTCCCTCGCTCCTGCCCCAACCAAGCCAACAAGGCCCTTTGCTGATCCACCCCATACCCCACAACTGGAATTGTCGCTAAAAACTCTTCCCAATTAAGCCACACTGCCTGATAAGCCGCCCAAGTTTTTGGAGCCAACGACGCCCTAATCAGTGACTCTGCAGACCGTAAACCACCTTCCACAGCTCCTCCGGGCAGGCTAAACCTTCGTACTCCGCTTCTGGGGCCAATGAGCGAAAACGATCCCACTGTAAACGAGAAAGAGAATCAGCTATCATTCTTCACTCCCGGAACATGCGTCGCCGTCACATGCGCATTCAATGCCAAACATAGCAAAACCAAACGTTGCAAAACTCGAACGACAGGAGGAGAGGATGCAGTAAGCCCATTAATTGCACAAACGACTCCCATGTTATCACAATTAAACCGCACCCGACGATCCCGAAACTCCTCCCCCCACAAATGCACTGCCACAAGGATCGGAAAAATCTCCAACAATGTTATGTTGCGCACCAAGCCCTCTGACACCCACTCCCCAGGCCAGCGAGACGCACACCACTGACCCCTGAAATAGGCTCCAAAACCAACACCGCCGGCCGCATCCGTAAACAACTCCAACACATCATTCCCAACAACCTCAGCCATGACCAATGAGCGCCCGTTATACCCTTCTAGGAAGGAATCCCAAACAGCCAAGTCCGCCTTAAGTTCCCCAGACAACCGTATGAAGTGATGAGGGGCTTTAATCCCTGCCGTAGCGCTTGCCAGCCTACGTGAAAAAACTCGCCCCATCGGCATCACTCGACATGCAAAATTCAGCTTCCCTAGCAACGACTGCAAATCCCGCAACGACAACTTCTTCAAACGGCGCGCTCTTCCCACTTCAGCCCGTAAAGCCAACAACTTTTCCTCCGGCAATCTGAACTCCCATGCCACCGTATCGATGACTATCCCCAGAAAACACAAACAAGTAGATGGACCCTCAGTCTTACCAGGCGCCAAAGGAACCCCAAAACGCTCCGCCACCCACTCAACAGCTCTCAAAATCCCGTGACAGCGCGACGAGTTTGCCGGGCCCACACACAAGAAATCATCCAAGTAATGAATAACTGATTCACAACCGGACACCTCTCGCACCACCCACTCTAGAAAGGAACTAAAAGCTTCAAAATATGCGCATGATAAAGAACACCCCATAGGTAAGCACCTGTCAACAAAGAACCCGCCTTCCCAAAAACAACCCAGTAGCTTCAAGCTATCCGGATGCACCGGCAAAAGTCGAAAAGCAGATTCGATGTCTGTCTTAGCCATAAGGGCCCCTCGACCGCACTTCCTCACCCACCGTGCAGCCTCATCAAAAGAGGAATAAACCACCGAACAAATTTCAGGATCGATGCCATCGTTCACTGATCTCCCCCGCGGTAAGAAAGATGCTGAATAAGCCGAAACTTGTTTGGCTCCTTCTTTGGAACAACACCCAACGGGGAAACCACTAGATCAGAAAAAGGTGGCGATGAGAAAGGGCCCGCCATACGACCCAACGAAACTTCCTTTGCCAATTTTTCACCCACCACCTCCTTATGCAACAGAGCCGAACGCAAATTCCTAAGTACCCGCGGGATGGCAAACGGGGGATGTGGAATTACAAAACCATCCTTAAAATCATTATACAACAACGCCGCCTTCTCCTTATCCCCATATCTATTTAGATAAGGGAACATCCTTTCCAGCCTCACTGGAGTCTCTCCCTTGTGAATTACCACCCCAGATTTTTGCTTCCCTTTTTTAAAACACTTAGACGCTCCATGTGAGGCGCCATTGCAGTTGGAGCAAACATGTTTGAATTTACACCCTGCCCCAAATTTACACTGACCGTCATTAAACTGCCAGCATACCCCAAATTTGTTTCCACCTGCTTGCCCTTGACCACTTCCTCCTGCTGCCCCCGCGTTATTGCTACTCTGGCTGGCGCCCCCGTTCCCCATGAAAGGAATGCCCGAACTTATTCTGTGCTATGACTCTCATCCACAGACCAATATCCTTCTGATCCCAACGAATTGCCGGACGAACAGCCTTCCTTTGCCTAAACTGCTCATCATACCGCAGCCAAGCCTGCCCCCCGTACACCCTATATGCCTCCCCTATAGCATCAAAGTAGCAAAATAAAGTCGAACAGTTGTCCGGAGCTTTTTCCCCGATAACACTTGCCAAAATGGCAAACGCTTGTTGCCAATTGACAAATGTCTGAGGAATTAAACGCCACCTCCGTTTTTCCTCTCCTCCTCCTTCTTACTATCCTCCTTTTTACTTTTGTCCAAATTAAATTTCTCTAAAGGCAATAAAGAGAATATTTCAACATACTCATCCTTCCAAATACGCTCTTTCACCTCCTTCTTCAAATGCGCCCCCAGGGGGCCCTCAAAACAAACATACACCTCCCCGTGAGCCCTATCATCTAAACGCACCCAACACTCTTTTTCCTTCTCTGTCTGCACTGACACAGACACAGGCTCAGCACTATGCCCCTCCTGCTCCGTCCCGCTCGAAACCAGTTCCCCCCCAACCTGCGACCCAACCCAAGCCATCACCGGAGACGGAGAACCAAAACCCCTCTCTAACCGTGACAGCAAATTGCGCACATCAACCAACATATCCTTAACCCCGGCTACCTCGGCAGCCCCCCCAACACTATTACCGACCTCTGACCGAACTACCCCAAACGGTGAAGAAGACAAAGACGAATGACAGACACTTGACACAGAATTATACTCACCGGGCTGCGAGGGTGCTGTGATGCCTCCAGCCGGATAACCTGGCTCCAAAGATGCATCCACATTGCCGCGATCCGGCACAACGACTCCGCTGACTTGTTCCTGACGTCCAGAAACCCCGTCGGGACCTCCCGTAGAAAAAGGCCTAGGCCCCATTGGGGATCCAGCCCGCTGGTCCTCAAATAGCGATGACGACTGGGTCGCAGTAGCACCCGATGATGCTTCAATGCCGCTCCCAGTAATGGCCCCCCGCTGCACCCCAGTGACACCCGAGTGGGATCCCCACCTGCTATCCACTGAGGTCAGCTGACTAAGCCCTGCCGTATAGCAGGCCGACGACAAATCATCAGGGGCCTCCGATCTAGAAACGGCAGCGTAGGCAGGCCGCCCCACGTTTACCACACAGCGACGACCCCCCGCCACATCTGGAACCCCACCCACCATGGGGGATAAAATCTGTTGCCCCGAACTGCCGACCGATGCCTTGGCCGCCGAAACTCTGGAGCCGTCAACAGAAGCAGGCCGCCGTGCAGGAACACTGCCCCTGCGGCCCCCGACGAACCGGGAACCCCGCCGTTATCAAGGGGGGACAATTGCTGACCTGGTGAGCCGGCCAATCCATTAGCCGACGACGCACCTGCGTCGCTGTCTGAGGCAGGACGCACAGCAAGCCGATCGCAACTGCGACCTCCCGAGGACGCAGTTCTAAAAAGACGCCCAGCTCGTAACGGCTCCACCGCCAACGCACCTGCGATGCTGCCTGAAGCAGGCCTCAGAGCAAGCCGATCGCAACTGCGACCTCCCGAGGACGCAGATCTCAAAAGACGCCCGGCGCGTAACGGCTCCACCCCCTGACTAGAACGCGGCGGAGGAGAGGTTACCACCGCAGGGCCTCGCCGGCTGGGCGGATTCCTCCCAGGCCGAGGCCTGCTGGCACGAGCGCCGCGCGGCGCCCGGCATGGAGGGGCCCGTGAAGGGCTCCTGCGCCGACACGAGGCCCGAGGAGCCTGATCAGGCGAAAGCCGCTCTTGAGGCCTCACCTGTCTTGGACGCCTCTCCCGCTGCGCTGCCCCAGACGACTGACCGGGCGTTCCCTGGACAAGGATCGCAACCTGCGCTTCCAGCCATCCTGGTGGCTGCGACAAGGCCGCAGACCTGAGGCGCTCCAGCGCCGCATTCACTGACATTGTGAGCTGTACTACTGATGGGGCAAGGCAGGAACTGACACCTGGATCCGCCCCATCACTGCCTTATAAACCCCCCACCACCCCTCTCATTTAAATGTTCCTCCCTCTTTGTAAACCCCTCCAAACCCCCGTCATGCCGGCCTCCGCCCACGCCTCTTTCTTGAAAGGGGGGAGGCTCTGCTCCGGCCATTACTATCTAATATCTATTTATCTATATATCTAATTTCTATCTATTATCTATATATCTATCTAATATCTATCTATCTATCTATTTATCTATCTATCTAATATCTATCTATCTACCTATTATCTATCTATCTATCTATCTAATATCTATTTATCTATCTAATATCTATTGTAGCCTTTCCGGGGGGTTTAGCTCTAGGATCGCTGTCTGGGTAGACAGAATGGCACGGAAACAGTTCATTCAGACAGCAGTTTGGTGAAAACTGGCCGCAACCAGTTTTATTAAAGTCCACAGCACACAGATAAAAACAAATCATAAACAGAAAACCTGGGCTTGTCTAGCCTCTAATTACACTTAGATAGATGGCCCTCTCTATCCGGGACCCAGACTCTACCAGTCTGTGCCCAAAACAACACATATGATATATGTTACCAGTATGGAGTTTCACAGACACTCCTCTTTATGTCTGAAGGCAACTCCAATGTCCAGACTTGAGAGAGGTCACCTCCTATTCAGTCGCTATTCGCACGGATTCTCACTGCGACTACTCCTGTGTCCGGGGTACTTCCTGCACCCAGACTGAGATAGCTCACACTCTTGAGACTGCTTCCTTGTGCCAGGACACCTCCCTGTGTCCGGGCTAAAGACAGCTCCCACACTCTTGGAGACACCTTCTGTGCCTGGACCCTTGTCCAGACTGAATGAGCTCTCTGACTGTGCTCCCAAGCACCTACTTCTGGCTTCCTAATCAATACCTGAGTGGCCACAGGTTTGAGCTGCAAACGTGTACTTGAATGGATGGTGTAATGACCTTTCTCCACCACTAGTTTTACAAAGGCACACATTTCCCTCATACAAGTCAGCAAAGTACCTGTGAAATGTACACCCCATTCAATACATACGCTCTCACTGTCTCACATATCCCCTCCCTCTTCTCCAGACCGGAGGGCTGGTCATCCAGACCGGAGGGCTGGTCAACAACCCAAAAGAGACAGTGAACTCCGAACACTGCCTCAGCACTATACTTCTATATAGGTCAGGGACACTTGGTTCCCGAGAACCACCATACTCGTCTCCCAACATCACCTGCAAAGGAATTTCATCTTTATCACGGTCATTACCATTATCAGTATCATCACTATTATGATTAGCATCATCATCATTATCATCATCATTATGATCATCATCATCATTATCATCATCACATAAGTTTAAGCTTGTGGGGTTGAACACATAATATATCCAATCACCTCAACCCACAGTTCACACAGAGACCATGTACTTGTCCCTTGCTCTGTTCAGCCCCGGAATATTAGTCAATGACATTCGCTCATTCCTTAGGGACCTACCGTCTGTCATTGTCACAGACTTCGTCCAGTCACATTTCTGGGACGTAACCTTGTCAGGTCTCCCCTTCGCTCCCAGTGGTCAATCGTAACCTTGTCAGGTCTTGCCTGGGTATCTAAGGTCCGGTTAGACTCCGTACTGTCCTGTACTCTATCGGGTCGTCTGTGTGGGCCTCTCAACCTGAGTTACTGGAGGTCTCACTACCTCTAAACCCACGCCCACTACCCTCAGGACGTCTTGAAAGGTCCCTAACTTCAGCCTTAGCTGTTCTGTTATTTAGGGGGCCCTTTCTCTGTCGGGTCTCACTATTCTTAGATGGCTGCCATCTTCTGCTGCTCAGATGATGCTGTCTATCTACTCGCTGTCTAGCGAGATTCAATTGTTCTACCTCTCGCAGGTAGGTCACACGGTACGCCACCAGCATGCGCACATATTCCAGACTTTCTTCTGTTTCTATAGCGTAGAATGACACCATGCCGTCTTCATCTGGTATCCAGTCCCGACGATCACGTGGACTGCTTACTTTCACCACACCAGACTTCTTCACCATTATCTGCATGGCTCGGCCATTTCTCCCGATCAGCTTTCTCACCAGAACATGAGGCACCCGGATGACCTCTTCCTGTAGACTGTGAGCTTTTCTCATAAGCTTTAGTTGTCTAACGGTTTGTTCTGTCTTCAACCGGAGAAACCGCTTTGTGCGAATACATCGCCAGTGCATGTCACTTAGGATTGCCACCCTCTTCACTGTAACTTCAGTCGTGGACAAGACCACCAGCTGTTTAGCTCCTGAGGTCGAGTACACCTTATAGGCTCCCACGGCCTTCTTAAACGCTTCATGCACAGACTCACGGGTGCATTCTTCTCTCAAGTCCTCGGGTACATCTACGAGGCACTTGTACCGACACGTTTCTGTCTCACCAGTGGTTTCCAGACGATCAATCAGCTCAGGGTTCAGGGACAACTGACTTTCAGCTTCTTCCCCCTTTACTCTTCTTCTGAGCTGACTCACAGCTACAATTTCGTGAATTTCCGTCCGGACCACTTCCATTTCACAATTATCTTTCGTTACCACACTCTTAGCTTTCCTCAGGTCTATCTTCTGGCCAAAGGGAGCGAGTGCAACGTGTTTGCCCTTTTCTTTCTCCAAGGAGGCCTTGTTCACCGAGTGACACTGTATCAGGCGACTTTTAAGCGCGAGAACTTCTTCCTCTAGTTCCGCCATTCGCCTCTCAGCTGCCCGTCTCTGAAGCTTCTCTTGCGTCCAGTGGGCTTGTAACCACTCCTTGAGCTCCTTGATCTCGGCTCCGACATCCACCGAATCATCCGAACTCACAGCACTCGAGGAAGTATCTGCGTTACACCTCTCATTTCCAGTGGCCAACTCCTGGCCCTGGTCTGTAGCTTCTCTGAGGGACTCCTCCATCTTTTCCCGCTCAGCTTCCATCTGTCTGAGCTTTTCCTTAAGGCACATCTCCGCCTTCTGGAGAGTATCACAGGACATCTGTAGCTCCTTCACCTGAGCTTCTAGACCTAGGGTCTTTCTGCGCAGATCACCATTTTCATCACGGGTGTCCTGCAGAGTGGTCTCAACCACCTGGCGCATTTGCTCTGCATCCATCTTATCCTCTTCTAGTTTTTCTTTGACCCTGAGGAGATCCACATACTCTTTCTTCATCTGTTGCAGTTCCCTACTGCGTTCATCACACTCCTTCTTGGAGTCACACAGCTCCTGGTTGAGCTGTTCGCGCAGTCGTTCTAGGATTTGTTCACTTCCAGAAACTCCATCCTGCAGCGCCTCCTTCTCACGCTTCAACTGCAAAACCTCTTCCTTGATTTTGCGGCGGTCCTCTTAATGGCAAAGAACATATTCTGCCACAGGATAACTTCCTCGTTGCCTCCTTTTAGATCTCGCTGGTCTGAGGACACGTCCTCCAGGTTTTCACATAATTGCAGCATGTCACTCTGATACTGCAGCCGAATAGTTTCCAGCTCTTGGCCCTGACTGGCCACCTCCTCTTCTACCTCTAAAGGAGAATCCACACTTGAAGCATAGGCAGACAGTACTACATTCTCTTCATTTCCATTTTCAGCGAGTACTACCGGAACAACCTTTTTGTGGCCCTTGCGCCGTCTACGACGAGAGGAGGACTCTCTTCCCTCGTCTAGCCTCTCCTGACTGAACTCACTTTCCCCTTACGTCCCTCAGGACAGCACAATGGAGGATGTCCTCCCTTGACCTATAGCGGGACAGGATCACAGAGAGGTTAAAAGGCCCCACCCACCTCCACCCTCCAGTGTTTTTCCTGTCCCTACAGGGGAAGGTTGTATGAGAGGTTGCTCCAGGAGTGGAGCGAAGATAGAAGGTGGACGTTTTACAAGACCCAGGGGGATCGTGCTGCTGGATCCAATCCTTCCCCCTGTCAAGTAGCACCGGGGCTGAAACTCTCCTAGGGGGAGTACCTCAGTCACAAAGACCAGTGAGTGGATGAAGCTCCTGGGTAGAGCCGCTTCCTCCTTAGTGGAGGCTCTCGGCTCTGACACTGGCCGGCATTCCAGCGCAAGATACCGGAAGTTGTGCGGTGCCATGGCGCTTCTGGTGACGTCAGGGCGCCGGAGCTTGAGGCCAGCGTGCGTTCCATGGTTGAACGCGGAGGTGCAGAACGAGACAGGCAACAGACAGGTTTCCTGGATCTCGGAGGGCACAAGAGAGGAAATCACTGGCAGTAATGCAGCATTCCTGGTGGGACGCCGCTTCCCTCCATACTGGGCTCTCGGCGTTTCCAGCTCCCCCTGTCTTTCTAGCAGGTATGGAGCCAGCACAGGTGAGTGCATCATGGAATGTGTTGATGGCCTAGGCCTCTGGACGGATGCTAGTCTCATGCCTTTGTGCCGAAGCTGAAGCATAGAGCCTCATATGCTGAGGTGTGTTTCACATGTATGCAGTCAGGCCTTGGACCTCTAAGCTATAATAAGGCCATATGTCCAGGCTACATCTCATGATTTGACTTCAGTTAAGTTACAACTTAACTACTCCATCCATAGGAGGGCTCATAGTGTTAATGCAGCACATCGTCTCCATGAACACTGCCCTCCAGCTGTGGGGCATTAATTAGCTCCTTTGGGTGGGGTCAATCTGACAAATGAGAACTACTATTCAGGCTGGAGATTTATCTGGAACTCTGAGAGTTTGCTCTCTTGGCTCTAACTGGGACCTGGTCTCTTGTTTGGACACCTTCAAGCATGGTATAGCAGTTGTACTGCAGCATAGTGCTTCTATGCATCATATTGAGTGCCTCTGTGCATCATATTGAGTGCCTCTGTGCATCAGTTTGCATCAGAGTGCGACATCATAGCGCTTCATAGTGCCTTTGTGTCATGTTACATTATATATCATATTGCATCATTGTTCCTCAATGCATCTTATTGAGTGCCTCTGTGCATTGTACTGCATCATAGTGCCTCTATTCATCATATTGAGGGCCTCTGTGCATTATATTGAGTGCCGCTGTGCATCATATTGCATCAGAGTGCGACATCATAGCGCTTCATAGTGCTTTTGTGTCATGTTACATCATATATCATATTACATCATTGTTCCTCAATGCATCTTATTGAGTGCCTCTGTGCATTGTGCTGCATCATAGTGCCTCTATTCATCATATTAAGTGCCCCTGTGCATTGTGCTGCATCATAGTGCCTCTATTCATCATATTGAGTGCCCCTGTGCATTGTATTGCATCATAGTGCCTCTATTCATCTTATTGAGTGCCTCTGTGCATTGTGCTGCATCATAGTGCCTCTATTCATCATATTGAGTGCCCCTGTGCATTGTATTGCATCATAGTGCCTCTATTCATCTTATTGAGTGCCTCTGTGCATTGTGCTGCATCATAGTGCCTCTATTCATCATATTGAGTGCCCCTGTGCATTGTGCTGCATCATAGTGCCTCTATTCATCATATTGAGTGCCTCTGTCCATTGTACTGCATCATAGGGCCTCTATTCATCATATTGAGTGCCCCTGTGCATTGTACTGCTTCATAGTGCCTCTATTCATCATATTGAGTGCCCCTGTGCATTGTATTGCATCATGGTGTCTCTATGCATCATATTGATTGCCCCTGTGCATTGTACTGCATCATAGTGCTTCATAGTGCCTTTGTGTCATATTACATCATATATCATGTTGTCTCTATGCATCATATTGAGTGCCTCTGTGCGTGGTACGGCATCATAGTGCTTCTATGCATCATATTGATTGCCTCTGTGCACCATATTGCATCAGAATGCTTCATAGTGCCTTTATGTGTCATATTACATCATTTATCAGATTCCATCATTGTTCCCCTATGCATCATATTGAGTGCTTCTGGGCATCGTATTGCATCATAGTGTCTCTATGCATCATATTAAGTGCTTCTGGGCATCGTATTGCATCATAGTGCCTCTAGACTTCATATTGATTCTATGCATCATATTGAGTGCCTCTGTACATCACTTTGTATCATAGTGTCTCTATGCGTCATATTAATCAGGGTGCCTTTGGGCATCATAGTACTTCATAGTACTCTATGCATTATATTATATAGTTCTACATAGTACTTCTATGCATCATATTACATCATTTTGCATCAGGGTGCATCTTGGTGTTTCATAGTGCCTTTGTGCAGCAGATTGCATCATGTTGCTTTATAGTGCCTCTATGCATCAGGTTGCATCAAGGTCCATCTTTCTGCATGGGTGTCTTTCTGCATTATATTGCATTATATTACATCATAGTGTCTTTGTGCATCAAGGTGCATCATAGTGTCTATGCCTCATAGTGTCTTTCTGCATTACATTGCTTTATATTTCATCATAATACATCATATTGCATCATAGTGTCTTTCTACATTATATTGCATCATATTACATCATAGTGTCTTTCTGCATCGTATTGCATCATAGTGTCTGTATGAATTGTACTGCATCATAGTGGCTGGGTGCATTTTATTGCATCATACTGCATCATAGTCTTTCTGCATTATATGCATCAGGTTGTGGGTCCGCGGGGACTGGGTTCTCTCCCTTCGGTATCACCCTGTCATTGAGAATTTGTTTGCTGTGGACTGTGTCTGTGGCTTTGTGTGTGGCCCCTTCTCATGTACAGCACCATGGAATTGATGCCGCTGTAATAATATTGCATCATAGTGCTTCTGTGCATATTGCATCATAATGCTTCAGTGCCTCGAGACGTGTCATTCGTGTGTTATATTACCTCAGTGCTTCATAGTACATCGGACATTGTGGGTTTGTGCCTCTGGCTTAGACCTTCTGACTGGTGCCTTATTGCGTGGCCGCACAGTGTATGGTCGGCCCACCACTTCACATTTGTCTCGGGCCAACTCTGGTTATAGAGTCCTTATATTTTAGAACCCAGGTTCAGCTTCGGTTGCTTCATTCTTTGCAACTAGCTTAGCTGGATGTTCAGCTATGCCTAAATTGGCCTAGTAACTTAGCATTTCTTCAGGATTGGAACAGAACTCTCAAGTGAGTTACTGCCTTGAGGATTAAAGGCAAGTCTCTTCCATAGTTGGTTTTAAAGGGAGACAGACGTTTTTGGGGCTCATCCTGTAAGTGGACATACTACTGTGCTGAAAGCAGGAAATCTCATGAAGTGAGGAGGAAACCTTCCCGTCTCCACATATGGCAGTCGGACTAGTGTCTTTGATCAACACCCGGTAAACAGATTCTTGACCCCTAAATCCGTTGTATTACGTTTACCAGGGACGGCATTATTGCCTTTGTACTTTATGGCAAATCGGCGGCACTGTCATGTGGCAGAAGATCTCATACCCACTGCTTGTACAGCAGTCAGGGCTCCTAATGTAAGAGAATCTGTATCCAGGTCTCTTACAGTTAAGGCCTCATAGTCCTTCTGACTCACAGTAAAAAATCTCCATCTCGAGAGGAAGGAAACTACTTCCCTCTAGTTTTAAAATATGGTTCCTCCCACCAGGGCAGTCGGGGTGTATAAACATCTCTAAGAAAGTTGCCTTTTACGATATATAATGTCGTAGCTAATAACTCATATAGAGACAGTCAAATATCCTGTGTCAAAGGATTTTTACCAACATCCCCCCTCCCCCCCCCCCCCACCGCTTACTGTCATCGTTTCCAGAATCCAGACTCCCCGTGTCTATCATCAGTAAAGCAAGAGTGGTGATCCATATCTTCCTTTTAACACTCCTACTGAGAAGCCCAATGTTGGTACTAGCAGGAGATATTACCTGCCAGATGGAGTATTTCCTTAAGTTACAATAATATCCAACCCTTACTGGGGGTTGAGACTTCTAAGGTTTTGGAGTAGACATGATCTCCAGAATGAGTAGGGTACATACATCCCAATGCTCTGCCATTTTCCATGTACTAACTGTTATTTGGCTTGATCTTTCAGCAGTCCAGGGTCTCTGTCCTGCAGGTCTCCTCGTAGTATGGTAAGCCGGTCTCTAACCAAGGTTTAATCTGAGCCCAGGAGGACCAATGAAGGAACAGTCCCGTGTTTGTTAAGCACATCCAGCCGATTACTGGTCTGTACAGTCCTCATCTTGTGGTGATTGTAACTATCACAATATTTTTGGCTGGGCAATAAATTTTTAAGGCTATTCTGTGGCTGCGGTGTCTATATCTATCACAATAACTGTAATTTTCTGCGGTTCATTAGTGGTATTGGGTACAACGGCTGTGTTTCACTCTCCGTCTCTGCGGCATATCTGGTTTACCACATTCATACTGGAATTGGCCATTATAAACATATATCGGACACTCACTACTGTGATTATCTTTACGAATTTCTTTAGATATCTATATTTCTTTTGATCTTTCAGATCATTTTTATATCTAGCCTGGTTCTTACCTGGGACTTTTGTCCTTGAGCTTCTGTTCCCACCCTGGGATGTTTCTTTGGTATTCTCCATTGTGCTGTCCTGAGGGACGTAAGGGGAAAAGGAGATTAGACCTACCGGTAATTCTTTTTCCAGGTAGTCCCTCAGGACAGCACCCTTAATTCCCTCCCTTATGTTTCTCTTTAGGATTGCAAGGGATCAATCTTTGGTGGATGGTCAGTCGAGTTGCCAAGGCTAGAGATATAGAAGAAGCTGTTCAATGGTTTCTTACATACGCGTTTGTAAGGGCGCGTTTAGACCATTTCCTGCCATCCTTCGGTGGTACTTTGAAAAAACACTGGAGGGTGGAGGTGGGTGGGGCCTTTTAACCTCTCTGTGATCCTGTCCCGCTATAGGTCAAGGGAGGACATCCTCCATTGTGCTGTCCTGAGGGACTACCTGGAAAAAGAATTACCGGTAGGTCTAATCTCCTTTTTTACTTTCATAGTGTCCCAGTCAGCTACAGGGTCTGTGTCACTCCCCATGGTGTTGTGGACTAACAGGTCACCTCCCACTTTGACGTCACCCCCTTCTACTGGAGCTACCCCGTTATCAACGGTCACATTGTCATTTTTAGGAGGTCCCAGCCCACCACCAGTAACAATTTTCATTTTTCCACACTCTACACTCTTGTGAAAATCCGCCCCTTTTTTAGACTCCGCCCCCTTTTTAACAACCACACCGGCAGGGTAATTTTTACACAAAAAATCAGCAGCAGTCTTAGGACTCAGTTCACAACATCTCTTACCACCTCCCCGGGCACTCTGTGACAACACTGGCACCCCCGGAGAGTCCATAGAATGGTCCACTGCCGCCATTCCATACGGTGCCCATGGTTCCCGCACCATGTCCAGTTGCATGTCCAGTAGACATTTCTCAAATATGCGGTCCGACTTGTCAGACCCATTCGCTGCTCCGTTCACAGCCATCGCGGAGCACTGTTCACACCAGAACTTCACCGCTTTCCCTTGAAAAAATCTTCGTGGCCCCGCCGAGCCACAGCAAACTGGATTTGAGTGCGACGACAATCTTCACAACCCCGCCGAGTTGCAGCAAGATGCCTTCGTGACCCCACTGAGTCACAGCCAGATGCCTTCGTGACCCCACTGAGTCACAGCAAGATGCTTGTATCCACACTCGTCTTCCATGCTGTCAGACTTCTCTGTCTCAACAACGGCAGTCTTCACTCAAGACATACACACTCTACAGTCTTTTCCACAGAAAAACTCAGCTCCGCTGTGCAACCACTTTTTTTTTTTTTCCTTTGCAAAGTCTATTAGGGCTACTGTCTCTTTAAGACTGCTCCACAAACTTTTCTTTTGCTGCTGCACATTCCACAGTCATTTTCACAACAAGTTCAGCTTTGCTGTGCATACATTTTCTCTCTGCAGACCCTATCAGGGCCACTGTCTCTCCAAGACTGCTCCAAACAGACGTTACTGCTGACACACACTTTTTTTTTTTTTTCTGTTGCTATTTCAATAGACTTCACCTTTAATGCTGTCTCTCGCCACTGTGCTGCATGCACACTCCAGCACTAACTGTACCAGGCCCTGCGCTGCCCCAGCATTCTCCGCCAATTGTAGCCTTTCCGGGGGGTTTTAGCTCTAGGATCGCTGTCTGGGTAGACAGAATGGCACGGAAACAGTTCATTCAGACAGCAGTTTGGTGAAAACTGGCCGCAACCAGTTTTATTAAAGTCCACAGCACACAGATAAAAACAAATCATAAACAGAAAACCTGGGCTTGTCTAGCCTCTAATTACACTTAGATAGATGGCCCTCTCTATCCGGGACCCAGACTCTACCAGTCTGTGCCCAAAACAACACATATGATATATGTTACCAGTATGGAGTTTCACAGACACTCCTCTTTATGTCTGAAGGCAACTCCAATGTCCAGACTTGAGAGAGGTCACCTCCTATTCAGTCGCTATTCGCACGGATTCTCACTGCGACTACTCCTGTGTCCGGGGTACTTCCTGCACCCAGACTGAGATAGCTCACACTCTTAGAGACTGCTTCCTTGTGCCAGGACACCTCCCTGTGTCCGGGCTAAAGACAGCTCCCACACTCTTGGAGACACCTTCTGTGTCTGGACCCCTTGTCCAGACTGAATGAGCTCTCTGACTGTGCTCCCAAGCACCTACTTCTGGCTTCCTAATCAATACCTGAGTGGCCACAGGTTTGAGCTGCAAACGTGTACTTGAATGGATGGTGTAATGACCTTTCTCCACCAGTAGTTTTACAAAGGCACACATTTCCCTCATACAAGTCAGCAAAGTACCTGTGAAATGTACACCCCATTCAATACATACGCTCTCACTGTCTCACACTATCTATCTATCTATCTATCTATCTATCTATCTATCTATCTACCTATTATCTATCTATTTATTTATCTATCTATCTAATATCTATCTATCTATTATCTATCTATCTATCTATCTATCTATCTATCTATCTATCTAATTCTATTTATCTATCTAATATCTATCTATTATCTATCTATCTATCTATTATCTAATAATAATTATTTGATCCCTTGCTGATTTTGTAAGTTTTGCCACTGACAAAGACATGAACAGTTTATACTGTAATTTTTAGGGTAGGTTAATTTTAACTTTGAGAGATAGAATATCAAAAATAAAATCCAGAAAATCAAATTATATAAATTTATTTGCATTTTGCAGTGAAAAATAAGTATTTGATCCCCTACCAACCATTAAGAGTTCTGGCTCCTACAGACCAGTTAGATGCTCCTAATCAACTCGTTACCTGCATTAACCCCTTTTTTCCATCTGATGTACCTTTCCGTCCTTGTGACCTGGGACTTAATTCTCATGGACGGGATAGTACATCATGCGCAATCAGCCGCGCTCATGGGGGGAGCTTGGCTGATCGCGGCCGGGTGTCATCTGATTCTCACAGCTGACACCCGGCACTAAGTGCCAGGAGTGGTCAGGGACCACTCCCGGCACTTTAACCCCCGGCACACTGCTATCAAACATGATTGCAGGGTTCCGGTGGCATAGGGAAGCATCGTGCAGGGAGGGGGCTCCCTGCGTGCTTCCCTGAGACCCTCAGAACAACGCAATGTGATCGCGTTGTTCTGAGGGCCTGCTCCCTGCAGGACCCCAGATCCAAGATGGCCGCGGGGTCCTTCCGGGTCCTGCAGGGAGGTGGCTTGTCAGTGACTAGGCGCTGGCAAGCCTCCTGCACTGCCTGTCAGATCGCTGATCTGACACAGGGCTCTGCAAAGTGTCAGATGAGCGATCTGACTTTATATAGTGATGTCCCACCCTGGGACAATGTAAAAATGTAAAAAATAAAAATAAACATGTGTAAAAATATTTAAAAAAAATCCCTAAATAAATAAATTAAAAAAAATATTTCCCCAATAAACACATTATTATTATGTAAATAAAAAAAACAATAAATATACACATATTTAGTATCGCTGCGTCTGTAATGACCTGCCCTATAAAACTGTCCCACTAGTTAACCCCTTTAGTGAACCCCATAAAAAAAAAAACAAGGCAAAAAAACAATGCTTTATCATCATACTGCCGAACAAAAAGTCGAATAACACGTGATCAAAAAGACAGATATAAATAAACATGGTACCGCTGAAAACATCATCTTGTCCCCCAAAAAACGTGCCATCATACAGCATCATCAGCGAAACAGTAAAAAAGTTATAGCTCGCAGAATAAAGCAATGCAAAATAATTATTTTTTAAATAAAATTGTTTTTATTGTATAAACGCGCCAAAACATAAAAAAATGATATAAATGAGGTATCGCTGTAATCGTACTGACCCAAAGAATAAAACCGCTTTATCGATTTTACCACACATGGAACGGTAAAAATGCCCCCCCAAAAGAAATTCATGAATTGCTGGTTTTTGTTCATTCTACCTCCTAAAAATCAGAATAAAAAGCGATCAAAAAATGTAATGTGCCCAATAAAATCGTCAACTCGTCTCACAAAAAATAAGACCTCACATGACTCTGTGGGTCAAAATATGGAAAAATTATAGCTCTCAAAATGTGGTGTTGCAAAAACTATTTTTTGCAATAAAAAGCGTCTTTTAGCGTGTGACAGCTGCCAAATATAAAAACCCCCTATAAATAGTAAATCAAACCCCCCTTTATCACCCCCTTAGAGAAAAATATTAAAATTTAAAAAATGTATTTATTTCCATTTTTCCGTTAGGATTAGGGTTAGGGTTGGTATTAGGGTTAGGGGTGTGTTAGGGTTAGGTTTCTAGTTAGGGTTATGGTTAGAGTTGGGACTAGGGTTTGGGGTGTGTTGGGGTTAGGGTTGGAGTTAGAATTGGGGTTTCCACTATTTAGGCACATCAGGGGCTCTCTAAACGCGACATGGCATCCAGCCAATTCTGCGTTGAAAAAGTCAAACGGCGCTTCCCTTCCAAGCTCTGCCATACACCCAAAAGTGGTTTACCCCCACATATGGGGTATCACAGGGCCAGTTTTAAGAGGTGGGTGGCCCAGGGCCCATTTTGGAGGGAGGCCCATTTTTCAAAGTGTTGCAATATGTAATGCAAAAACACAACATGAAACGAAGGGAAGTTTATTTACAAAAATCATTTACGCAGAGTAATTCAGGTAAAATCATTCATTTTTTACAATCCAGGCACTTTCCTTGATTTTCGTGCTGCAAAATCGCTAATGATGTGACTAAAGTCCAGTTCACGCAGTATATCTGACTCGATGCTCATGATAGCCAAATTTACAAGTCGTTCCTGCTTCATGGATGTCCTTAATCGGTTTTCAACGAATTTGAGTTTTGAGAAGGAACGCTCACCACTGCAGTTTGTTACCATCAAAATTAGATATATCCTTAGAGCTATCTCAATTCTCAATATTTGGGAAAGTGTCCTGCACATCCTTTTCCATGATAAGCTTGTATATGAAAAGTTCAGTGCTGATATCTTTTGGCTCCTCGGCTGTGAATAAATTGGCAAATGTTACAAACTGACACAGTTCATCGATAAATGTAATGTCCAAGTCATCTGAATAAGACCTGATGAGTTGCTCTTCTGTGGCCTTAAGCTCGTCTGAAGACAGTTCTTTCAGATGGCTAAAAAAGTTAAACTTTCATCTGATCCAATCTGAGGGAGCGATCATATAGCTGAATAGGTAGCACCTAGAAGCTTCTGTTGGGATCGGAGAAGGCTGCCGCATGCCATAAGCTAAGCTTTCTAAGGAAGTCTGGCTAGCCTGGTCAGTGGATGCTGACACAGGTCAGCTGCCATGACTTTGCCGCTCTGCGCCAGCCACTGAGATGTAGGACCGTAGCCAGGTCCCTACACTTTCAATAGTTTCTCTTTTGTTAAATGTTCCTTATCATTAAAAGCGGTTCACAGCAAAGAGACGTGTATTTTACATGTTTTGAGATATTTATCCCTATATTGGTGGGAGGCCCCCGCTTGGTGGGTGGCCCGGGCCCGAGCCCCTTGGGCCCCCCCCTAAATCCGGGCCTGGGATATCTGCATACTCAGGACAAATTGCACAACAACTTTTGGAGTCCAATTTCTCCTGTTACCATTGGAAAAATAAAAAATTGGGGTAGAGAAGATCATTTTCGTGGAAAAATTATGATTTTTTATTTTTACGGCTCTATGTTATAAACTTCTGTGAAGCACTTGGGGTTCAAAGTGCTCACCACACATCTAGATAAGTATCTTAGGGGGTCTACTTTCCAAAATGGTGTCACTTGTGGGGGCTTTCTACTGTTTAGGCACATCAGGGGCTCTCCAAACGCAACATGGTGTCCGATCTCAATGCCAGACAATTTTGTGTTATGTTTCGGTAGCTGAGGAGTGCAGGTAAAAAAGGCAATACACCAGAGCAGTTGGAATCTATGAGATTGCAGTACCCTTACTAACCACCACAACTAGAGGCAGCCGTGGAGCGTTCCTACGTTGGTCCTAGACGCCTCGTCACAGCCTGAGAAACTAACTACACCTAAAGATAGAAAGAGGAAAGCTATCTGCCCCAGAGCAGATCCCCAAAGATCATAGAAAGCCCCCAAACATGTAACGGCGGTTAGACAAGAAGAAATACTGACACAGACAGAAAATAGTATGAGCAAACGTTGGGGCCCAAACTACCTAAATAGAAAAGGATAGAAGGGCACTTACTGCAATCCCAAAAAACCCTGAAAAGCACCAACTCTACTAATTTCAAAAACACCTGAGATCACACGACCTCTACCACCTAAATTAGTTCTCTGGTGTAACAAAATCAAAACAACAGCCACTGAAAAAACTGGAAAAAGCAAATGTACAAACATCAGTGGCTGAACAAAACTGAGAGGGCAAAAGCCCCCGGAGGGGACCCTGAAGGCCCCCACAGAAGAGCAGGAAAAAATGCAAAAATCAAGCACAAAAACAAAAAGAAGAAAATGTCTTATCTGTAAGCAGGAGATGCAGACACGACACAGCAGGCTACAAAGGAAACAGGAATCAAGGATTGAGACCAGAACAATTGATCACCGGCAACCCTGATGGAAGGCGACTCCCTCATATAAGACCAGTCAGTAACACCTGATTCCCATTCCTCACAATCTTCACTGGACAGTTCAGTACCGCTAGTAACCACCAGAGGGAGCCTCTGCTCAGAACTCATTTCAAGTCCATTCACAACAGTACCCCCCCCTTGAGGAGGGGTCACCGAACCCTCACTTGAGCAACCAGGTCGGTCAGGATGAGTTCTATGATACGCACGGATGAGTCTCCTAGCATGGATGTCCGAAGCAAACACCCAAGAATTGTCTTCCTGACCATAACCTCTCCACTTAACCAAATACTGGAGTTTCTGTCTAGAAAAACGAGAATTCAATATTTTCTCACACCACAAACTCCAGATTGCCCTCAACCAGTACAGGGTCAGGAGGCACAGCAGTAGGAACCACTGGCTCAACAAACCTCTTCAACAAGGACTTGTGGAACACGTTATGGATCTTAAATGTCCCTGGAAGAAGCAAACGAAAAGAAACAGGATTAAGAATCTCCATGATCTTATAAGGTCCAATGAACCTAGGCTTAAATTTAGGAGATGCCACTCTAATAGGAATATTTTTTGAGGACAACCAGACCAAGTCCCCCACTTTAAACCGAGGACCATCAGTCCTATGCCGGTTAGCAAACCGCTGGGCCCTCTCCTGAGAGAGGGACAACCTCTCCACTACCTGGTCCCAAATCTGTTGCATACGCTCCACAACAGAGTCAACACCTGGACAGACAGAAGCCTCCGTCTGTCCTGAAGAAAATCGAGGTGAAATCCAGAATTACAGAAAAATGGAGACATCAAAGTGGCAGAGCTAGCCCTATTATTAAGAGCAAACTCAGCCAAAGGCAAAAAAGAGACCCAGTCATCCTGATCAGCAGACACAAAGCATCTTAGATAAGTCTCCAATGTCTGGTTTGTTCTCTCAGTTTGACCATTGGTCTGAGGATGAAACGCCGAGGAGAAAGACAATTGAACACCAAGTTTAGAACAAAAGGTCCTCCAAAATCTGGAAACAAACTGGACTCCTCTGTCAGACACAATGTTCTCAGGAATGCCGTGTAAACGAACCACGTGCTGAAGGAACAAAGGCACCAATTCAGAGGAGGAAGGCAACTTAGGTAATGGCACAAGATTAGTGTTGAGCGATACGATACTGCAAATATCGGCTATCGGCCGATATTAGCTCTATCGGCCTTTCGATAATTCGTTTCGATATTTTCGTCTTATCGAATACCGGAATCGGATTTGTCACTGTCACTGTCTGTGTCCGTCGGTCGGGTCTGTCACTGTCAGTGTCCGTCGGTCGGGTCTGTCAGGAGTCAGCGGCACTTACCTGGCAGAAGATCTCCGGCGGTCACGTCCTGGACTGCTTCATGGCCGCCATCCTCTTCTCCCCGGCGGTCACATGCAGTTTTCTCGCGATAACTGCAGTGACTGCTGGGTAATCCCGGCCGTAAAGCAGTCAGTCCGATGACGTCACCGCCGGGGAAGCAGGTAATCAGCTGTGCTGCGTCGCGATGACAGGCTCTGCCTGTCATTGCGATGTAGCAGAGCTGGATCGTCGTGGGACAATCGTTACTATGGACTGCGGACAGGTGGTATACTGTTGGTTTGTTTTTTTTCTTTTTTTTACAGGAGATCGATGGCGTCGCAGGAATGAGAGTACAATAAAAGAAATGAAAACTGTGTTGTCTCTTTTATTTCATTAAAATACTTTTTTCTTGCTTTGTCTTTTTTTTATGCATTTAATAACTTTGGGATTAATAATGGATCGGTGTCTTATTGACGCCTCTCCATTATTAACCGGGCTTATTGTCACCGTGCAATCAACGGTGACATTAACCCCTTATTACCCCGCTTGCCACCGCTACATGGCAAGTGGGAAGAGCCGGGTAAAGTGCCACAATTGGCACATCTTTTGATGCGCCAAATGGGATCTGCTGTAGCCTGGTATTATCAGGCTGTTGAGGGCCAAAATCCATGGGCCTTGACAGTCTTTTAATACCAGGCCGCAGCAGTCTGCATTTTACTTGGCTGGTTAACAAAAATAGGGGGGACCCCACCGCCAATTTTTTTCGAGGGGATCCCCTATTTTTGTTAATCAGCCATGATATGCAGACTGCTGTGGCCTAGTATTATCAGGCTGGCAAGGTCCATGGATCTTGGCTCCTTAACAGCCTGAAAATCCAGGCCTCAGCGGTCTGCTTCATCTGGCTGGTTAACAAAAATAGGGGGGACCCCACGCCATTTTTTTTCGAGGGGATCCCCTATTTTTGTTAACCAGTTCCCTCTGACGTCACTGATTGTGTCCCTGGCTGACCTGAAGTGAAAATGGAAAGCAATCAATTAAGCTTTCCACTTCCTCTCCTGTCAGCCAGGAGAGGAACTCATTCATTTGGGGGTTTACTGTGAGGCTGCAGCATTAGCTGCGGTCCCTGCAGTAAACATTAACCCTTTCTGATGGATTACACCGTGGGACCTGACTGTACATCGGATTGGTAAGAATAATTTTGCTTTATTATTTTATTTTTATTACAGGAAATGGTTTTAGCAGGTAAATAAAATATGGTCAAAAACTGTGTGATTATTTCATTAAACTTCTTTTTTATTAAAGTGTGTGTGTTTGATTTTTCTTTCATACAATAGGATTAATAATTGATAGTTGTCTAATTGACAGCTCTCAATTATTAACCTGGCTTAAAGTGACCTTTCAATTGCAAGGTCATTTTAACCCCTTATTAACCCATTCGCCACCGCTACAGGGCAATGGGAATAGACGGGCAAAGTGCCAGAAAGGGCAAATCTAATTAGAGATTTGCCCTTTCTGGGGTGTCTGGGGGCAGATGTTAGTAGCCGGGGGGGCCAAAAATAATGGTCCCTCTCTGGGCTATTATCTGCCCCCACTCACTGGCTTTGTCTGTCTGGTTGCGAAAATAGGGCGGGAGCCCACGCATTTTTTTTTCAGCAATTTTACACCTCATATATATATATACATGTCATTGAATTTGTGACACATATATATATATTTATATTTATAGTTCATACACTTCTACATAGTATAATAGCCGCTAATTCAATTGCCGGCTTTTGTGAAAATGCAGAACCCGACATGAAATGACACTTGGTTTACATAGAGTTAACCATGTCTTTTCATGTAGTTTGATATCTGATTTGCACAAACAATTACATGAGTGTAAGTGTGCAAAATTTCACACCTGTAGGGGTTAATTAAAGGTGTAAATTCGTAGCAAAAAAGTCCGTTTTTTTACAACAAATTTACACCTTTAATTAACCCCTACAGGTGTGAAATTTTGCACACATAGACTGATGTAATTGTTTGTGCAAATCAGATTGCAAACGACATGAAAAGACATGGTTAACCCTATGTACACCAAGTGTCATTTCATGTCGGGTGCTTCTGTCTTTTCACAGAAGCCGGCTTTACCCGGCAATTGAATCAGAGGATATTTTACTATGTAGAAGTGTATAAACTATACATATATGTATATATATATGTCACAATTACATGTATATATATATATATATATATATATATATATGTATTCTATGTGTGTATATTTAGTGTTTACAAGGAAATAAAGGTTTTTTTTAGTTGCGATATTTTGTTCCCATAGACTTACATTGGACTTCCGGTATCGAAATCGGATATCGACGATATTTAGTGATATCGGCGATACCATTTCGATACGATATTTTTAGATATCGAGCAGTATCGCTCAACACTACACAAGACGTATCATCTTGGAAAACCTATCACAAATCACCCAGATGATGGTCATTCTCTGAGAAACAGGGAGGTCGGAAATGAAATCCATAGAGATATGGGTCCATGGTCTCTTGGGCACAGGCAATGGCATCAACAAACCACTAGAGCGAGAGCAAGGCTTGGAGCGAGAGCAAGTCCCGCAGGACTGCACAAATTCCCTGACATCACGAGACAAGGTAGGCCACCAAAAGGACCGACTAACCAAGTCTCTGGTACCAAAGATTCTGGGATGACCGGCAAACGCGGAACAATGAATCTCAGACATCACACTTTTTCCACTGGTCCGGGACAAACAATTTCCCAACAGGGCAGCGCTCGGGCCTATCCTCCTGACACCCCTCCAGAGCCAGTCTCAAATTGGGCGAGATCCTTTCAAAATAACAGAAGGATCAGATAACTCAGGAGAGTCCGCAAGGAAACTCCTCGAGAGGGCATCCGCCTTAACATTCTTAGTGCCAGGAAGAAAGGAAACCACAAAATTAAAACGTGTGAAAAACAAGGCCCACCTGGCCTGTCTAGGATTAAGTCGCTTGGCAGATTCCAGATAAACCAGATTCTTATGGTCCGTAAGGACCACCACCTGATGTTTGGCTCCCTCCAGCCAATGTCTCCACTCTTCAAAAGCCCACTTCATGGCCAATAACTCCCGATTACCCACGTCATAATTACGTTCAGTAGGAGAAAATTTTCGAAAGAAAAAGGTACAAGGGTTACTTTTAGAGGTTTCTGGATCTCTTTGGGACAAAACGGCACCTGCCCCAATTTCAGAGGCATCAACCTCCACCTGAAATGGCAGAGAAACATCAGGCTGCCGTAGAACAGGAGCAGAAGTGAATCTCTGCTTAAGTTCCTGAAATGCAGAGACTGCCTCAGGAGGCCAATTCACCACATCAGAACCCTTTTTGGTCAAATCAGTTAGTGGTTTAACAATAACCGAGAAATTACCAATAAATTTACGATAAAAATTGGCAAAACCCAAGAATCTTTGAAGAGCCTTTAATGAAGTAGGTTGGACCCAATCACAGATGGCCTGAACCTTGACCGGGTCCATTTCAATAACAGATGGGGACAAAATGAATCCCAGAAATGAGATCCTCTGTACGCCAAAAAGACACTTTGATCCCTTCACATACAGAGCATTCTCTCTCAAAATCTGGAACACAGTTCGAACATGTTTCACATGAGAGTCCCAGTCATTGGAAAAAATCAAGATATCATCCAAATAAACAATCAGAAATTTATCCACAAAATCCCTGAAAATGTCATTCATGAAGGACTGGAAGACAGAAGGAGCATTAGTGAGCCCAAAGGGCATCACAAGGTACTCAAAATGCCCCTCAGGGGTATTGAATGCCGTCTTCCATTCATCCCCGTGCTTAATGCGAATAAGGTTATATGCCCCCCTGAGGTCAAGCTTGGTAAACCAAGTAGCGTTTTTCACCCTGGAAAACAGGTCAGAAATCAAGAGTAACGGATATTGATATTTCACAGTAATATTGTTCAAAAGACAATAATCAATACACGGCCTTAATGAACTATCCTTTTTGGCCACAAAGAAAAAACCGGCACCTAAGGGCGAAGAGGATGGTCTGATATGACCCTTCTCCAATGACTCCTTGATATAAGACCGCATAGCGTCATGTTCAGGTACAGACAAGTTAAAAAGGCGACCTTTAGGGAATTTACTACCAGGCACTAATTCAATAGCGCAGTCATAGCTCCTATGGGGAGGCAAGGATGCAGATTTACTTTCGCTAAACACATCAGAAAAATCAGTCAAAAAGTCAGGAACATCCTGAGCCTGGGGGGAGGCAGAAAAAACAGGAGTGTTGGTATAAACACATTGGCAGCCCCAACTGGTTACAGACACAGATTTCCAATCCAAAACAGGATTATGAGACTGTAACCAAGGGAAACCCAGTACGATAATGTCATGCAGATTATACAGAACCAAAAATTTGCAGCTCTCCTGATGATCAGGTTCAACCCTCATTATCACCTGAGTAGAGAACTGAGGTTTATTCTCAGCCAAAGGGGTAGAATCGATAACCAGTAGGGGAATAGACTTCCGTAGGGTATCAAGGGAAACCCACATCGTTTAGCAAAATCAAAATCCATCAGGTTAATAGCTGCTCCAGAATCAACGAAAGCCTGAGCAGAAAATGAGGACAGAGAGCATATCAGAGTGACAGTTAATAAAAACTTAGTCTGAACACTACCCAAGACAACTGAGCATGCAAAACGTCTTCCCCGCTTAGGGCAAACTGAAATAGCGTGAGAGGCATCACCACAGTAGAAACATAACCCATTGCGCTTTCGAAACTCATGACGCTGTGCCCCAGAAACCACTCTATCACACTGCATGGATTCAGAAGCAGGTTCACCAGGCAACACTATTCCACGCATACCTCTCCGCTCACGCAAACGTCTGTCAATTTGAATCGCTAATGACATAGAATCATTGAGACCAGAGGGGACAGGGAATCCCACCATAACATCCTTTACTTTATCTGACAGACTCTTCCGAAAAAGGGCTGCCAAAGCGTCGTCATTCCATTTAGTCAGGACTGCCCACCTACGGAATCTCTGACAGTATAACTCAGCGTCCTCAAGCCCCTGATTTAATGCCAACAAGGCTTTTTCAGCTTGATCAGTGACATTAGGCTCATCGTACAATAACCCCAAAGCCTGAAAAAATGCATCAACATCACTCAAAACAGGATCCCCAGGTGTCAGGGAAAAAGCCCAATCCTGAGGATCGCCGCGCAGGAGAGAGATGACAATTTGAACCTGCTGCGCTGCGTTCCCTGAGGACTTAGATTTTAAGGCAAAAAACAATTTACAGTTATTTTTGAAATTCAAAAACTTAGCTCGATCCCCTAAAAACAAATCTGGCATGGGAATCCTAGGTTCCACAACAGGCAACCCAGCAAGATAGGCAGCAATACTCCGAACCTCAGTGGGAAGCTGATCCACACGGCCAGACAACTGTGCAAACTCCATTGAGAGAAAAAATCCTCCCCAGCACCCAGAGATACAGAGGGAAAAAAAAAAATGCAACAAACAGAAAAAATATCTCTGACAACTCTGACAACCTTTTTTTTCTTTCACAATATTTTTCCCTTCTGTGAGTACCATACAATTTTCAATTTTTAGGGCCGGTGATACTGTTATGTTTCGGTAGCTGAGGAGTGCAGGTAAAAAAGGCAATACACCAGAGCAGTTGGAATCTATGAGATTGCAGTACCCTGACTAACCACAACTAGAGGCAGCCGTGGAGCGTTCCTACGTTGGTCCTAGACGCCTCGTCACAGCCTGAGAAACTAACTACACCTAAAGATAGAAAGAGAAAAGCTATCTGCCCCAGAGCAGATCCCCAAAGATCATAGAAAGCCCCCAAACATGTAATGGCGGTTAGACAAGAAGAAATACTGACACAGACAGAAAATAGTATGAGCAAACGTTGGGGCCCAAACTACCTAAATAGAAAAGGATAGGAAGGGCACTTACTGCAATCCCAAAAAACCCTGAAAAGCACCAACTCTACTAATTTCAAAAACACCTGAGATCACACGACCTCTACCACCTAAATTAGTTCTCTGGTGTAACAAAATCAAAACAACAGCCACTGAAAAAACTGGAAAAAGCAAATGTACAAACATCAATGGCTGAACAAAACTGAGAGGGCAAAAGCCCCCGGAGGGGACCCTGAAGGCCCCCACAGAAGAGCAGGAAAAAATGCAAAAATTAAGCACAAAAACAAAAAGAAGAAAATGTCTTATCTGTAAGCAGGAGATGCAGACACGACACAGCAGGCTACAAAGGAAACAGGAATCAAGGATTGAGACCAGAACAATTGATCACCGGCAACCCTGATGGGAAGGTGACTCCCTTATATAAGACCAGTCAGTAACACCTGATTCCCAATCCTCACAATCTTCACTGGACAGTCCAGTACCGCTAGTAACCACCAGAGGGAGCCCCTGCTCAGAACTCATCTCAAGTCCATTCACAACAATTTTGCATTGAAAAGTCAAACGGCGCTCCTTCCCTTCCAAGCTCTGCCATGTGCCCAAACAGTGGTTTACCTCCACATATGGGGTATCAGCGTACAAATTGCCCAACAACTTTTGCGGTCCAATTTCTCCTGTTACCCTTGGTAAAATAAAAATATTGGAACTGAAGTAAATATTTTGTGAAAAAAAGTTAAATGTTCATTTTTTTAAACATTCCAAAAATTAGTGTGAAGCACCTGAAGGGTTAATAAACTTCTTGAATGTGGTTTTGAGCACCTTGAAAGTGCAGTTTTTAGAATGGTGTCACTTTTGGTATTTTCTATCACGGTGGCTCAGTGGATAGCACTGCAGCCTTGCAGCGCTGGAGTCCTGAGTTCAAATCCCACCAAGGACAACATCTGCTAGGAGTTTGTATGTTCTCCCCGTGTCTGCGTGGGTTTCCTCCGGGTACTCCGGTTTCCTCCCACACTCCAAAAACATACTGATAGGGAATCTAGATTGTGAGCCCCATCTCGGGGACAGCGACGATAATGTGTGCAAACTGTAAAGCGCTGCGGAATATGTTAGCGCTATATAAAAATAAAGATTATTATTATTATATAGATCCCTCAAAGTGACTTCAAATGTGATGTGGTCACTAAAAAAATGGTGTTGTAAAAATTAGAAATCGCTGGTCAACTTTTAATCCTTATAACTTCCTAACAAAAAAAATTTTGTTTCAAAAATTGTGCTGATGTAAAGTAGACATGTGGGAAATGTTATTTAGTAACTACTGTATTTTGTGTGACATTTCTCTGTTTTAAGGGCATAAAAATTCAAAGTTTGAAAATTGCAACATTTTCAAAATTTTCGCCATATTTCCATTTTTTTCATAAATAAACGCAAGCTATATCGAAGAAATTTTACCACTAACATGAAGTACAATATGTCACGAGAAAATAATCTCAGAATCGCCAAGATCCGTTGAAACATTCTAGAGTTAGAGTTATAACCTCATAAAGGGACAGTGGTCAGAATTGTAAAAATTGGCCAGGTCATTAACGTGCAAACCACCCTTGGTGTGTAAGGGGTTAAAGACAGCTGTCTTACATAGTCACCTTTATAAAAGACTCCTGTACCCAGACTCAATTAATCAGTCAGACTCTAACCTCTACAACATGGGCAAGACCAAAGAGCTTTATAAGGATGTCAGGGAGAAGATCATAGATCTGCACAAAGCTGGAATGAGCTACAAAACCATAAGTAAGACACTGGGTGAGAAGGAGACAACAATAGTAAGAAAATGGGAGAAATACAAAATGACTGCCAATCGACATTGATCTGGGGCACCATGCAAAATCTCACCTCGTGGGGTATCATTCATGATGAGAAATGTGAGAGATCAGCGTAAAACTACACGGGAGGGAACTTGTTAATGATCTCAACGGAGCTGGGACCACAGTCACCAAGAAAACCATTGGTAACACATTACGCCGTAAAGGTTTAAAATCCTGCAGTGCCCGCAAGGTTCCCCTGCTCAAGAAGGCACAAGTGCAGGCCAGTCTGAAGTTTGCCAATGAACACCTGGATGATTCTGTGAGTGATTGGGAGAAGGCACTGTGGTCAGATGAAACAAAAATTGAGCTCTTTGGCATTAACTCAACTCGCCGTGTTTGGAGGAAGAGAAATGCTGCCTATGACCCAAAGAACACCGTCCCCACTGTCAAGCATGGAGGTGGAAACATTATGTTCTGGGGTGTTTCTCTGCTAAGGGCACAGGACTACTTCACCGCATCAATGGGAGAATGGATGGAGCCATGTACCGTAAAATCCTGAGTGACAACCTCCTTCCCTCCGCCAGGACATTAAAAATGGGACGAGGCTGGGTCTTCCAGTAAGATAATGACCCAAAACATACAGCCAAGGCAACAAAGGAGTGGCTCAAAAAAGAAGCACATTAAGGTCATGGAGTGGCCTAGCCAGTCTCCAGACCTTAATCCCATAGAAAACTTATAGAGGGAGTTGAATGTCCGATTTGACAAGCGACAGCATCAAAATTTTAATGATTTAGAGATGATCTGCACAGAGAAGTGGACAAAAATTCCACCAGACATGTGCGCAAACCTCATCATCAACTGCAAAAAACGTCTGACTGCTCTGCTTGCCAACAAGGGTTTTGCCACCAAGTATTAAGTCTTGTTTGCCAGAGGGATCAATCACTTATTTTTCACTGCAAAATACAAATAAATTTATATAATTTATGCATTGTGATCAATGTGAAAATTAACCTACCCTTAAAATTATAGACTGTTCATGTCTTTGCCAGTGAGCAAACTTAGAAAATCAGCAAGGGATCAAATTCTTATTTTCTTCACTCTATCTATCTATCTATCTATCTATCTATCTACTTCTATCTATCTATCTATCATCTATCTATCTATCTACTGTCTCTAATATCTATCTCTCTATCTATCTAATATCTATCTCTCATATCTATCTATCTATCTATCTAACTCATATCTATCTGTCTATCATCTATCTAATATCTATCTATCTATCATCTATCTATCAGCGCTGAGATCTCATCTCCCGAGATCTTGGTGCCGAGATCTCCATCTGCGCATGCGCCGCCACCGGTGGCCTTTTTCCTGGAGTCCACTGCACAGGAGGAAGCCATGGAACTTCGGGGGGATCTGGCCTTTCACAAAATGTCAGCAGAGCCCCCCCCGCAGCAGCGCCGGACACAGCACAGTAGCGACAACACCTGGTACAGCAGCTCGCCGATAAGGTATATCCGCATTATAAGACACACCCCCATTTTCCCCCTAATATTTGGTAAAAAAAGTGCGTCTTAAAATCCGAAAAATACGGTATCTATCTATTTAATATCTATCTAACTCATCTATTATCTAATCTATCATCTATCTATCTATCTATTATCTATCTATCTATATATTTTATATCTATCTAACTCATATCTATCTATATCTCATATCTATCTATCTATCTATTTAATATCTATCTAATTCATATATATTATCTATCATTATCTATCTATCATCTATCTATCTATCTATCATCTCTCTCATATCTATCTATCTATCTATCTATCTATCTATCTATCTATCTATCTATATCATATCTATCAACATCTGTCTATTTACCTGTCTATTATCTATCTAGCATCATCATCTATCTATCTATCTATCTATCTACTATCTATCTATCTATCTATCTATATATCAGCGCTGAGATCTCATCTCCTGAAATCTTGGTGCCGAGTTTCTATCTGCGCATGCGCCACTCCGGGCAAAATTTTCCCGGAGTCCACCGCACAGGAGGAAATCATGGAACTGTGGGGGCTCTGGACTTTCACAAAATGTCTGCAGAACCCCCCCGCAGCAGTGCCGGGCACAGCGCAGCAGCGGCAGCACCGGACACAGCGCAGCAACCACAGCACCTGATACAGCGCAGCAGCGGCAGCACCGGACAGCAGTGTGCCGATAAGGTATATCCACATTATAAGTCACACCCCCATTTTCCCCCATAATTTTGGGGAAAATAAGTGCTCTTATCCGAAAAATACGGTATCTATCTATTTAAATATCTATCATATACTCATCTATTATCTATCTATCTACTCTATCTATCTATCTATCTATCTATCTATCTATCTATCTATCTATCTATCTATTATCTATCTATCTAACTACATATTCTATCTATATCTCATACCTATCTATTTAATATCTATCTAATTCATATATATTATCTATCTATCTATCTATCTATCTATCTATCTATCTATCTATCTATCAATATCCAAAAAACAGGCAGCACTCCACAGGTCAATAGAAATAGTGGATGTTTATTGAACCCACATCTTAGGGCAACGTTTTGGCTCCATGAACCTTCCTCAAGCAGTGATAAACACACAATTGCAGGTTCTTATAGGGTCAGTACTTCCCAACTCATTTGTATTCAATTATAGTAATATATTACATGCCACATAGATTTATTACAGGAAATAATCATGAACTAGCATAGCGCCATTAGATACCTCATTACAATAATACAAGTTATATTTCATGTCAAAAATCTGACTCAAACACATATAAACTTAACATAGATTACCTTAATTGCTTGTAAAGAGTAAATTCATACAGCTGTGTAGTTACTTATTATTCATAGAGGTACTCACATCGCTGATGAAATCATGCTGCACATGGAGGACGCTAAGAACGCTGAACTAAGCATGTAAAAGCATATAAAACAGTCTACTACGCATGTCTCTTGTGTCATCAAGACTTATAGCCTCATATCTATCTATCTATCTATCTATCTATCTATCTATCTATCTAATATCTATCAACATCTCTCTATTTACCTGTCTATTATCTATTTATCTATCTATCTATCTATCTATCTATCTATCTATCTATCTATCTATCTATCTATCTATCTATCTCCCTTATCTATCTCTCATATGTATCTCTCATATTATCTAGTATCTATCTATCTGTATATCTATCTATCTATCAGTGCTGAGATCTCATCTCCTGAAATCTTGGTGCCGAGATTTCTATCTGCGCATGCGCCACTCCGGTGGCCATGTTCCCGGAGTCCACCGCACAGGAGGAAACCATGGAACTTCGGGGGGCTCTGGACTTTCACAAAATGTCTGCAGAGCCCCCCCCCCGCAGCAGTGCCGGGCACAGCGCAGCAGCAGGACCGGACACAGCGCAGCAGCCGCAGCACCTGATACAGCGCAGCAGTGCGCCGATAAGGTATATCCGCATTATAAGACACATTTCATCTCTATCTCATAACTTTCTATCTATCTAATCTATCTATCTATTCATATCTATTATCTATCTAATCTATCTATCTATCATCTATCTATCTATCTATCTATCTATCTATCTACTATTTCATACCTAGCTATATATTATCTATCTCATCCTTATCTATCTATCTATCTATCTATCTATCTATCTATCTATCTATCTATCTATCTATCTATCTATCTATCTTCATATCTATCTCATATCTATCTCATATCTATCTCTATCATATCTATCAATATTATCTATCTACTATCTATTAGCTATCTACCTATCTATCTATCTATCTATCTATCTATCTATCTCTATCTATCTATCAATCTATCATCTATCTATCAATCTATATCTATCATCTATCTATCTCATATCTATATTATCTACATATCTTTTATCTATCTACATCTATCTATCATATCTATTTATCTCATACCTATCTATCTATCTATCTATCTATCTATCTATCTATCTATCTATCTATCTATCTCATATCTATATATCTCATACCTATCTATCTATCTATCTATCTATCTATCTAATCTATTTTATCTATATCTCATATCTATCTATCTATCTATCTATCTATCTATCTATCTATCTATCTAATATCTATTTATCTCATATCTATCTATCTCATATATCTATCTATCTCATATCTATCCTATCTATCTATCTATCTAGACAAAAATTTCAGACAGCACATGTGTATGAATATGACCAGTCTCGCAGCTTGCACTGTTCACACCAGAGGTGCTGATCGTTTTTCTTTATCTAAATAATCTGGTTGCTGGCTGCTTCCCGTTTGATCTTGCACCCCTCCCATTGGCCGTCCAGGTGCCGCAATCAGTTCTACCAGCCCATAAATGTAGGTAAGGCTCTTTCACACTTTCCGTTGTTGTGAGTCTGCCCATCCGTGAAAATGGCGGATCCGTCAGAACAGTAAAAAAACGGATGCAAAACTGGTCAGTTTTCTGACGGATCCGCCAAGAAGATTTCACCCGGAAATGAAGAAAATTTTGTTACGGAAAGAGAGAAGAGAGAGAGAGAGAGAGAGAGAGAGACAGAGACAGAGACAGAGAGTGAGAGAGAGAGAGAGAGACCCCGGACACTGTTTTCTGCATTTTACTATGGTTTTCAATAGAGGCGACGGATCCGCAGGCGGATTCCGTCAAAAACGGATGCTGGTGGATCCGCCGCCCATACGCGGCCATTGTACAAAATGGCGGATGCGGCGGATCCGCCGTTGTCCGCCATTTTGGTGGTCAAAAAAAACGTTGCATTGGACGTTTTTTTGAAATGACGGACGCCAATTTTCTGGCGGATCCGTCCAAAAACGGACCTAACGGACGACCATCCGTCAAAATCCGTTACTAATGCAAGTCTATGGGAAAAAAACGGATCCGCCAAAAAAAAATGGCGGATCCGTTTTTTTCACATTTTGACGGATTTTGACTGACGTCGCACGACTGAAGTGTGAAAGAGGCCTTAGCCCACTAGTGACATGTTTGTCCAAAGCTGCAGGTTGGTGGCCCAGAAGTAGCTTGCAGTGTAGAGCAGGGACCCATCAGAGGGAGGCCACCTTGCCACAGTTGATGGGCATACATGAATTGGCCAATTTATGCGCTAAGAACCTTCATTTTTCATCTATCACTGTAAGTAAAAAAAATTTTTTGAACATTTTTTTTAAATTTTGAGGAATTTGGTCTTATTGAGGGTTTTTAATGTTTTCCTTGTTTTCACATGGTCCATATTCATACACATGTCTGCTGTGAAATTTTTTGTCTATATTGTGCAGTCGTCGCAGCTTGCACGTGTTCACACAAGGAGGTGCTGATCAGGTTTTTCTTTATCTATCTCATATCTATCTCTTATCTATGTATCTATCTTTCAGTGCTGAGATCTCATCTCCCGCGATCTTGGTGCCGAGATCTCCATCTGCGCATGCGCCGCCCCCGGCGGCCTTTTTCCGGAGTCCACCGCACAGGAGGAAACCATAGAACTGCGGGGGGCTCTGGCCTTTCCCAAAATGTCAGCAGAGCCCCCCCGCAGCAGTGCCGGGCACAGCGCAGCAGCGGCAGCACCGGACAGCAGCACGCCGATAAGGTATATCCGCATTATAAGACACACACCCATTTCCCCCCAAAATTTTTTGGGAAAAAAGTGCGTCTTATAATCCGAAAAATACGGTGTCTATCTATTTAATATCTATCTAACTCATCTATCTATCTATCTATCTATCTATCTATCTATCTATCTATCTATCTAATCTATCTATCTATCTATCTATCTATCTATCTATCTATCTATCTATCTATCTATCTATCATCTATCTATCTCATATCTATCATCTATCTATCTATTATCTATCTATTTAATGTCTATCTATCTCATATCTAGCTAATATCTATCTATCATCTATCTGTCTATATCTATTCTCTATCTATCTATCTATCCATCTATCAATCCATCTAACTATAGCTATCTCTCTGTCTGTCTACCGTATATACCCATGTATAAGCCGAGATTTTCAGCCCATTTTTTAGGGCTGAAAGTCCCCCTCTCGGCTTATATGCGGGTCATATACGGGGTCGGTGGGGGAGGAGGAGCGGGGTGTCGGATCATACTCACCCCTTCGCCGGCGCGGTCTCTGCAGCCCCCCTGCTTCTCCCACGATCTCCGGCTCCTTCCTGCAGCAGTCACATGGCACCGCTCATTAAAGTCATGAATATGTACATATTCATGACTTTAATGAGCGGTAGCACGTGACCGCTGCAGGACTGAAGCGCTGCGGAGAGCGCCGGGAGAAGAGGAGAGGCTGCAGGGACGCACGGCGGAGGGGTGAGTATAGCGATATTTACCTGTCCCCCGGTCCACCGCTCTGCTCCCTCGGTCTGACTCCTCTGGCTGTGAATGATCAGGCAGAGGGCGCGATGACGTCATTAGTGCGCGCCCCGCCCCCTGCCAGATCATTCACAGCCAGAGGAGTCAGACGAGGACGCAGCGCGCAGCGGTGCAGAGAGGACAGGTAAATATCTTAGGTGCCGGGGTCCTGAGCGAGCGGTGACACCGGCACTTGTCCCCCATAGCGCGCCAGTGTCACCACCTGCTCAGGACACTGGCACCTGGCCCCCAGCGACGAGAGGTGAGTATTTCTTTTTTTTTTTTTGCAGCAGCATATGAGGCCTATACTATGGGGCATAATTGTGCAGTTTATGGGGGCATAATCTGGAGCATACGGGGCATAATATGGAGCATATGGGGGCATAAAATGGAGCATATGGGGCATAAGCTGTGGAACATATGGGCATAATCTGGAGCATATGGGGGCATAAACTGTGGAACATATGGGGCATAATCTGGAGCATATGGGGGCATAATCTGGAGCATATGGGGGCATAAACTGTGGAACATATGGGGCATAAGCTGTGGAACATATGGGGGCATAATATGGAGCATATGGGGGCATAAGCTGTGGAACATATGGGGGCATAATATGGAGCATATGGGGCATAATCTGTGGAACATATGGGGCATAATCTGGAGCATATGGGGGCATAATCTGTGGAACATATGGGGCATAATCTGGAGCATATGGGGGCATAATCTGTGGAACATATGGGGGCATAATCTGGAGCATATGGGGGCATAATCTGTGGATCATACGGGGGCATAATCTGTGGAATATATGGGGGCATAATCTGGAGCATATGGGGGCATAATCTGAAGCATATTGGGCATAATCTGGAGCATATGGAGGCATAATCTGTGAAGCATATTGGGCAAATCTGTGGAGCATCATATGGGGGCATAATCATTTTTCACCCTAGGCTTATACGCGAGTCAATAAGTTTTCCCAGTTTTTTGTGGCAAAATTAGGGGGTCGGCTTATACACGGGTCGGCTTATACATGAGTATATACGGTAATTAAAAACAATGAAGGCAGCACACCATTTTGGGAAAAGTAGAAAATGTGATTTAATAGCCCATTGGAGCTCAGCTGAGCTCAGTTTTCGTAAGATATATATATATATATATATATATATATATATATATATATATATATGAATGTGAGCTACAAATACAGTGCCCTCAGTGGGAATAATAAACTTTTAACCAAACTTGGGTGAGTAAACACCTCACAGTCTTCCATTATATACACATTCTCTTGGGCTTTTAGATCAGAGGTCATACATACTGTTTCCTTTTCGCAACCACTACTACAATCCATACTTAAGGGTGAGTAAAAGCAATATGTTGCATCCTCATTAGTCACTGCTATGATGCCAGCATTTATTAAATGGGCGGTCCCATCACAGACAACCCCTTTGAAAATGTGTCCACTGGGGCTATGAGCTGATTGCATTATGTCCCACTCCCAGGACAGCTGACTTTATTGGTGTAAACTATGGCCAACTAAACATTCCCTTGCAGAGGCCACAGATGAATGTCTGTCCTTCTAACATGCTCCTCAACAATGAAACTGCAGCACCAAGAAGGTAAAGTCATTGAAGATTATTGTTATTTTAGGAATTTTCTGCCACACTGATTGCATTTGGGCACATACATTACCAAGATCCGCTGTTTGTAGCACCATTTGCAATTGTTAAACAATGAAATACGAGATGTGCTTGATGGTAGACAAGTGCGGAGACTCTGCAGGCCATGGAAGAACATTTAGGCCTTTCAGTCTCAGCACACAAGCATGAGCAACATTGCATTGTCATGTTGTAAAACAGCTACTGGGACATTTTCACGTTCCCTTGCAAAGGTGTTTTCATGGCATTGCCCACAGAGTCTTCAAACCAATATCCGCCTATCGTTGCATCATTGCATCCAAAGTAAAGGCGTGACTCATCACTGAAGAGGATAAACCTCCATTCTAGCCTCCATTGCCATCTTGTTTTGCACCATGATAGCCTTTGGGAGTTCTGGTATGAAGTCAATGAAACACCTGTAGCTGGACTTCTGACTCGTAGCCCAATGTCATCCTTCTGATGGTTTCTGATGGTTTGTGTAAATAATGTTTTGACATTTTAGAGTTCATATGTGATATGCAATTTCACCTGCAGGAATCACTACACACCACTTTTTGCCTCTGATAAGACCACATGATCAAACAGCATGAAGGTACCTTCACGAGAGAACGTTACGCCAGTCCCAGTCCTGAGATTCAGATGCGAGGTGGCATAACTTAGCCCCTCTGGCCTTCATTCCAACTTGGTATTATATCTATTTGATCATGAAACTAGTGGAATGGTTATTTCTCTTTGAGCTATTTTTCAACACCAATCCGCATGTTGCTGCTGCTACTGTAAACATCTTGCATGGTTTAAACATGCTGCCCTGGCTCCAGACTTGTTTCCCATTAAGCACATCTGGGACGTCATTGGTCGGCAGTTAGAAACAGCTGCCAGCAGCAGATCTTGATGATTTGCCCAAGTGCATTGAGCATGGCAGAACGTTTCTCAGACAATTAAGGCATGTAACTGCGCGGATTTCTGTGCGTGTTCGATACTGAATAAATCAAGCTGTTTTAAACATGCTGTTTCCATTTTCCATTCCCATATCAATAGCATGTCTATCAATCATGTGATTTTCATAATTCCACAATTTTTCCTTCTTGGTGTTACAATTTCCTTGTTAAGGAGAGCAAGAACATCTCGATGATGGCAGAAAAAAAGCGTCTCTTACAGACCAGCTCTTACTTCTGAATCACAGGGTAGGGTCCTGGCACTGGTACCTGTATGGCAACAACTTGCCCTGTTAGGA
>JARQOD010000001.1:193326902-193379362 GCA_033576555.1 Oophaga sylvatica
CACCAATAGATCTTAGCTGTGATATCTCTTCCTTCATTGAGAATATATGCTTCTGCATGTCACTGTCTGCACTTAGTCTCATACTGTAAAGCTTTCTTAATAAAAATAACTTGTGATTTAAGCTGGGTCTCTCATATAGCTTTCTTAATGCTTCCCACATTCCTTTCGCTGTTTCTTCATTTCTTACATGTATTAATTGAGCATCATCCACTAATAAGCTAATGGTGGCTCTCGCTTGTCTATTCTTTCTATCCCATGTCTGATTATCCTGATCAGGTCTATCTGTAGTGATTACTTCCCATAAATCATCTTTAGACAATAACATCTCTACTTTGAACTTCCATAGCTGATAGTTCTCATCATTCAGTTTAGCTACTGCGAGTTTTAGCTCTGTGCTACTTGTTTGGAGAGATTTGCACTGAAGAATTCTTCTGCATTCGCCAGGGTCTTGTTGAGAGTTCCAGTGTCCTGGGTATCTGGTATTCTTGGTGCTTGGGATATGTCGTGTCTGGAATTCTCTTGTGCCTGGATCTCAGGGTACGCTGTATCTGGGGTGACTGGGTCTGGGTGCCTGTGTCTGGGCCCATAACCTGTTGCACAGCTTCTGAATCCACACCTTTGCAGTAGAAAACTTCACAGAGCAGGCTTCATGGGATAACAAGCATTTACTTCTTACAACATGAGGTAAAAGAAGAATGCACAGTCATTTCAGCATTGCATCAGGAAACAGGAATAAAACGAAAGTGAAAGTACAAGTGAGACTATTTCTTATACAATACATTAAACAGAAGGAAACGTTACACAACATCACCATCTACTGTCAGGTCAGCATAAAGTCCTCCATTTACTTATAATAAGTCCTAATCTGTTGCATATGCCAACAATGTGAGGGGAAATTAAATAGTTTCATGCTTTTTCAAATGCACTCCCATCAACATTTTTATCATCTTAATACAGTGTATTGCAATAATCATATTATATAGCACTGTGCACTTACTGTTGTTCATTTTGCCTTTTTACCCAGCTAAGGCTACGTTCACATTAGCGTTCTCTGTGTGCAGCGTATCATCTGCATGCACAAACCCATGTCAAAACGCATTCTAACGCATGGTTACGCATGATGACGCAAAAAAAACGCTGCTTGTGCATGCGTTTGTATGCGTTTTTGCATGCGTCTGCGTTTTTTCAGTGCAAGCATTCGTATTTTCAATGAATTTTGTGGGAGAATTTCCTTGACAAAAGCCACACCCAATGGGTGTGTCTCATGGGGAATCTGTATATGTAGACCCTACACAGATGAAATCCTCATCTTTTGCTGCTGTATCTAGCTGCAAGATGGATCTTGGCATGCAGAGCTTCTACCGTAATCTGGATTTATCATTGAAATTGGCTGTTGCCTTTGCTGTCACTTGTGAAGAAGAAAGAAGAAGAGCAAGACAGGGAAGACGTCATCATCGCTATTGGCAACACCCCATTGTAGAAGTCCGAGAGAGCCGTGGAGCCTACCACTCGTTTTACAACGAGCTGCGTGAAAACCCGCAGAAGTTTTTTGAATACACCAAGATGTCTGAAAAGATGCTTCGATAAATTGCTGCAACGTGTCCGAGGATCCATCACCAGGCAGGACACACAGATGCGTCGATTAATTCCTGCTGAGGAATGTCTGTTGGTGACCCTGAGGTACGTAATTTTGAAAAATAAACACCTGTCATTGATATGATTGTTATAAAAGCCATGTAATTTTTTTTTCCCATCATTTAATATGATTGTTATAAAAGCCATGTACTTATTTTTTTTCCCATTTTCTGTTTGCCAGATTCCTGGCTACCGGAGAGACCTTAAGATCTCTACATTTCCAATTCTGGTTTGGAGTGTCCACGCTTTCTGGGATTGTTGGAGACACCTGCAGGGTTTTATGTGACATTTTGCTTGCAGAACCCTCCCCCAACCCACAACTGAACTGAAAAATTCAAGGACATTTGTAATTTTCCGAAGTGTGTTGGGGCTGTGGACGGCAAACACATTCGGATTCTGAAACCTGCTGGAAGTGGATCTGAGTATTTCAATTATAAAAAATACTTTTTCATTGCTTTAATGGCGATCGCAGATGCTAACTGTAGATTTGTTGCCATTGACGTTGGCTCATTTGGACGAGGAAATTACAGACTTTCAAAAATTCTGACATGGGCCAACGTTTGTATGGTAATGATTTTAATTTTCCACAGCAGCGACCTCTTCCCAACACTGAAGGACAGCCAATGCCCTTTGTTGTGGTTGGGGATGAGGCGCTCCAAATGTGTGCCAACCTCATAAAACCGTACTTGAGTCGGGACTTGAATCACACAAAAAGGATTTTCAACTACCGACTGACAAGGGCACGAATAACTGAGAAGTGTGCCTTTGGATTGCTGTCATCTAAATGGAGCATTTGGGAACACCCATCAATCTAAAAACTGAGACAATTGATGATGTGGTAAAAGCGGGTGTTGTTATGCACAATTTCATCCTCTCAAAAGAGCGACAACAATTAGAACTTGACGAACCTGCTGATAGCAATTTGCAGGATTACAGTCATCACCTCTGAGAACTACAGTGGAAGTTGAGGGATAAGTTTGCTGCTTATTTTGTCTCGGATATTGGACGTGCTCCATGGCAAGACAATATGGTTTAATACACTTTAAGTAAATGCTATATGTTTGCAAGTAAATGATATATGTTTCCTTACTTTATGTTTGCAAGAAAATGTTATATGGTTCCTTACTTTACTATAATAAAACACCTCGAGTTAAACACCCCTTACAACCTAAACAATACAATACACATGTGTGTGTTTTCACATAAAGAGACAAAGAAAACACAGGGAGTGTGCAAACAAAATAAAACATTTATTTCACAACAACCATAAACATCTGATTATTTTGCATTAAACAACAATTATTTTTGTGTTCGGGGTCTGTATGACAGTGCAATATTGTGGACTTTGGGGGTGTGGAGCTGTGATGTTTGGTAACATTAGATGATGAAGGGGTTACAGGGGAAGGAGCTATAAATTCCAGGCTTGGCTCCTGGATGGGACTTAACACATTGGGAGAAGTGATAAGGTTAGAAGTTGACCTGTGGGAAGGGATAGACAAATGGAAGGGAGGGAACCAAGGGAAGGTAGTGGCACATTATACAAACATAGACACATTGGGAGGTGAGGCTGGAGATGGTAGGACAGTTTTTGGGCGACGTTTCTTGCTCCTGTTGTTGATTTTTCGGTGCGGCGCAGAGTCACTAGTGGTAATCTTTCTTGGTTTCTTTTTTGGATGAGTGGCAGTTTTGGCCTCTGTATCAGTATGCTAGCGTGGTGCTGCACTCTGGAGCGTGCTGGATGCTGCTAACTGCAGGGGTGCTGAACTCTGGATCGTGATGGATGCTGCTTGGTGCAGGGGTGCTGCACTCTGGAGTGTGCTGGATGCTACTTTCTGCAGGGGTGCTGCACTCTGGAGTGTGCTGGATGCTGCTTGCTGCAGGGCTTGTGCACTATGGAGTGTGGTGTAGCTGTGAACTGGGGGAACAGGCCAGTGATGCTGTGCTTATTGATGCTGGTAAAATCTGGCATGCGGCTGATAGCTTCTAGACTGCTGCTGTAATGCCTGGCTGTAAGCAGCCTGGCAGGCCTGCATGGGGTTCAGCTGGAGTTCAGACGTAAGGTTTTCCGTCACACCCCTCTCTATTGCTGAAAAAAAATGTTTCGCCGGTCTTTTAAGGTCAGCTTCCAGATGGTTGAGGCATCTGTGGACATCCTGGAACAGTGTGTGTTCACCTGAGTGAACAAACTGTCCACTTTATCTCCAACCACCTTCATCCCATCCTGGAAGATCGAGCTTAAGTGAATAAACTCGGGTATGACTGACCTCTCCCAGGCCCTCTCCCGCTGACGAGAAGTCCCAACAAAAGCAGTGGCAGAGGACTGGGGAGAGGGGAAAACCTGATGGACCGGCTGCCTGTTCCTCAGCCTGTGAAGCCAGCCTGGTTGCTCCATCGCTGGTGTATGATTGGGACAGTTCGTTGGCTGGTCGATGAGGGGCCGCTTCAACAGATGAAGATCCAGGTTGCATAGTGCTGCTCCAGGTTCTCTGTGGAAATTAAAAGAAAAACATTACTATATAAAGTCTAAAAAATTTTTTTACTAACAACAGAAAACATACTCACGTTTGCTGAGCTAACGCAGGCCTCAGAAAAGAAAGCGTACGGTTGTATTTATATTTGGATAGCGTTTGAACAGCACCACTTCTAACCATAATCTCCTGTCTGATATCCTTATTGAAGCGATCCTTCATCGAACGCCAACGAACTTTTACTCTCTTCACTGTGAAGGGGTGAAAAAAAATTATTGTAAAAAAAGACACCAACATTTAGAGCAAAAAAGACCACATTGCAATACTTACGAAAATCCTTTCTGACTTGTGGCCTTGCATTGTTCCAATCATCCAACAGCGATTTTGCAAGTTGAATGAGTAGGTAATTGTCAATGAAATGTTTGTTGACCTTCCTCACGTTGTGGAAGCTACAGATCAAATAAAATAAGAAAAAAATTAATAAGTCAAACAGTTTTAAAGATACAAAACTTAAAAAATAATTCAATTACAAGTCTGATAATGAAAAGAATACTTACACTCCGTCTTTCCTCCTCAGAAACTTGAGTCCGACGACTCTGGGAAGATTCATTTCCACTCGACTGCTCCTGCTCTTTCGCACTGTTAGGTTCCTGTAAAGAAAATACATGATTTACCACATGTTTAGTATTGCCAGTCTATACATACCAAATCAAATGTGATTACATAATTACTGTCATGTCCACCCTGGGAAGCAGTCAGTTCTTCACTGGAGGACATGTTTGAAGAGCAGGCAGCACTCAGTGAAACACTACAGAAAATAACAGAAAAGAAAAATAGGACTTGTAAAGAGCCAAACACATGTAGGCAATGTAGGCATAATAGTTGAAAAATTAATCCCATAGTCCTTAAATAGATAGGCAGAGGACACCGGTCAATTATATCAACACATAATCTATAGTGGAAGGTGCCACCCATCGTGGGCTGTGGCTGGAACTTTGGATGCTGATAGCTCTTTTTGGTCCTTCTAGTGATGAAATGCAAAAACAAGAAGCATTAAAATATGGACATTTCTATATTTATTTATGGATTCTGGGTGCAATTTTTTGGCCTATTTTGCACTTGGCACTTTTTTGTATTCATATCTATATATATTCTCATTGACCTGCTTGTTATAATTTCCCCCATTTGTATTTTTGTACATTTACATTTATATATTCATTGGCAGCAGATCTGCTTTTTATTTTTTATTCTTTGCACTTCGCACTTTTTTCTGTCTTAGACTGTATGTAGGGTCATAATTATTGATTTGACCTATTCAATTGTATTTTAATATATTGCATTCACTCATGCTCATATTTTGATATTTTTTCTTTTTTCTTTTTTCATGTATAATTGTGACACTCGGCACTACACAAATTTTATATTGGTGTTGATCACAACTTTATTGTAGATATATACATATACACGCATATTTATGTTCCCCATATTTATGCTCTTAAATCTAATGTCTGTGTCGATCATAACTCTATCATAGATATATATATGTATACACGCATATTTATGCTCCCCATTTCAGTCACTATCCATTAGTCACTCGCTCCCCTCATTTACCTCCAGTCACTCCCCTCGTTTAGGCTTTTACATTTTCTCTATTTTTGCCCCTGACATTATCGGGCCAGAGATGATCACATGACAACATATCATCCCCTCTCCCCTTGATCTAGTGTGTACACGCAATGATAATCATCGCCCTCCTCCCTGGTCTACGGCGCACGCGCTATACGCACGTGTGATGATCACATGATAATATATCTGTCACGCTGTCTAATGATATGTATACAATGTCAGTAAACTATTAATACAGGAACAACACTCTATACAACAAGTAGTATAGCAACATCAGCATGTAAGTATAGAATAGATTTACCTGACACGATATCTGCTGAACTCAGGGTTAATCTTGAGGACTTGATGAGCTGAAACAGGAAAGAGGTGGACCGGGATCTAACCTGACCCTAAACTGGGGTCCTAACTAATCCTCACCTTGGAGGTACTGATAATGGTTCAGAGGTCCAAGTCTCCAACCTAACCCTGTCCCTATCAGACCCTGAACCCTGTAATAGTCCTAAGAAGGATCCGACTACCACCAAAGGGATAGGGCTAATCTCAGCAAAATACACAGATTAGACAATAAGACGACAGGATAACAAGCTTGCATACACACCCAAAACCAAAGGAACAAAATAGTCTGAAAAATAAACTCTAACCAAGTTGGCTTAGAACAACTAAGGACCCAACTAAAGTTATACAGATTCATTCCTATCGTGTCGCATGAAGGTTTCACTGGCAACTCCCCAAGCAGACAGCCGGGAATTTAAAGGAAACCAATCACAAATAACAATTGCAGCCGGGAAAAAACTGCCCCCAGTCCCAGCACCGGCACAGAAGATTAACTCCCTAGCTGCCAAACACAAGAAACAGCAGCTCAGCTGTGAGAAGTCAAAAGTGCAACCGCGAGACTTCGTGGCAATGCCACATGACATACCCCCCTTTTCTAGAGGGGCCTCCGGACCCTCGGGCCAGGCCTCCCCGGGGGTTCTGGGGAAGCCGAACCAAACGATCTGCGTCATCAGCGCAGGACCCACGTCCTTCCTCCGGACCATACCCCTTCCAATGCACCAAGTACGAAGGGACGGCGATTCAGACGTGAGTCAATGACTTTGATACTTGAAATTCCAAGTTCCCCATTGACCAACACAGGGGAGGAGGTAGGGGTGACTTATACTGGTGCCAATACCTTTTAAGTAATGATTGTGGAACACATTTAATTTTAAAGTAGGAGGGAGGTCCAGACGAAAGCCCAGGATTAATTATGGAACTGATCCTGTACGGCTGATGAATCTGGGACCCATTTTTCCGGAGGGCACTTTAATTTTATTTTGGGTAGACAACCATACCAGATGTTCCATTCGTTTGGACCAAACTCTCCCCCTATCACCATACGTTTGTAAGGTTCCCCATCGCACCAGATTTTCAATACACCTCTCCACACTGAAGCAAGTGACGACGAGAAACGCTCCTCCTCAGGAACCCCGGGGCCCCCCCCATTGAAAGACAAAACGGGGGGATGGAAAACCATATGCCCCAAAAAAGGGGGTACTTCCAGTGGACTCGCTCCGCCTGTTGTTAAAGCGAACTCTGCCGAGGCAAAAAGAAGACCACCCTTTGGTTCTCTAACAAAACCGGAGATATGTCTCAGCTCTGTTTCAGAGCTCTGTTGCCCATTGGTCTGCGGATGAAAACCAGGAAAATACAATTGCATCCCCCGACGTAAACAAAATGCCCTCCAAATTTGGACACAAACTGGACCCCCTTCTGACACCACATCAAAGGCAACCCATGAAGTTAACGATCTCCCTAATGAACCCTGCGCCAGAGTTTAGCATTAGGGATGCGGAAAAACAACGAAATGTGCCATCTTACTGAACCTGTAAACAACCCCAGTATGCAGTATTCCCTGCGAGGGAGGAAGGTCCGTAATAAGTCCATAGATAAAGAGCCATGGACGCCCCGGGAAGTTTCAAGGGTTTAAAAGGGTCCCAACGGACGGGTATTAGGGGTTTTAGAGCGGCACACAAACCCCCCATGACGCGACAAAAGTTTTTAACATCTTTATTACATTAGGCCACCAAAAACCGCGAGAAAGGAGACTAAAGTAGCCTTACTCCCTGGATGTTGTCAGTGTGCATCGCCACGAAGATCGTCGCGGTTGCACATTCTGATTCCACAGCTGAGTTGCTGTTTTTTGTGTTGGCAGTTAGGGGTTAATTCTGTCCTTGCTCATTTTTGGGACTGGGTGCAGTTTCTTCGGCTGCAATTAATTATTTGTTGATTGGTTTCCTTTAAATCTCTGGTTGTCTGTGTTGGGAGTTGCCAGTGAAATTCTTCAAGCAGACCCCAGATAGGATTGATCTGTATAGACTAAGTTAAAGAGTCCTTAGTTGTTTTAAGCTCACCTTGCTTTAAATTTAATATCCCAGATCATTTTGTTCCTTCTGTGTTTGAGGTGTTTGCAAGTCTGGTTTTCTCCCCTGCTTTTTTTCTAATCTGTTATTTTTCAGGATCGCCATATCCCTTTGGTGGTAATCAAACCTTCTTGGGGTATTCAGGGTTCGGGACTGATAGAAGACAGGGGTTGGCTGGAGACTTGGACCTTGAACCATTATCATACCTCCAAGGTGAGGGATTTTTTTAGGACCCCATTTAGGGTCAGGTTAGACCCCCGGCCCCCCCTTTCCTTACAGTGTACAAAAACCCAAGATTAAAACCCGAGTTCAACGGAAAATCGTGCGGTAAATTATTCTAAAATTTTCTGCTGATGTTGCAAACTTTGGGTTTTATAGAGGTTGTTCTTTTAAGAATGTTTACTAAAACGTACACAAAACAAAAGCCCCCCGGGGCATTTTCACGGGGCCCCTAAAATTTTCCCATTTCCCTTTTATCCATTTGCCCAGCTGGCTTTTCATTGCAGGGATTTTCCTTTGGGGCTAAAAGGCATTAAGGCCCCAAATTTTTTTCCCCCCCTCGGAGCAAACCAGTTTTTAACCAAAAATAGCCCCCCGGACGGGGTTTTACGGGGGGGCGAGACAAATTTTTTTTCCTTCAGGGAAGATGTAAATTGAATTTTGGCCCCTTTGGCCTCGATCATCAGGGAGTGAAGGACAAAAGAGGGGAAAAATTTTTATTCGCCCCCTTAAAAAGGGGGGCCCCAAAACCTGGGCCTTTTCCCTTCCTCAGGGCCCCCCGGCCCCCCCCAGTGGGGAAAATCGATTTTTTACTCCGGGGGGGGTTTGGTATATGATCCCCCCAGATCGGGTCTCTCTTTGCGAGAAAAAAATTACGTAAGATACAGCAGGGAGAGGGGCCGGGGGGGGAAATTTTCCCCTTCTGAGTTCCGTAGATGGGCCCAAGATACCAGTGGAATCCCCCCAGTTTTTTGGGAGCCGTTTTGTCATGGCTTTCTAAAAAAATTAAAGGACTTTTTTGGCTCAGTATGATTCTCACCCACCCGGGGAGGTGCTTAGGCCCCCTAGAAAACCGTACTGATAGGGGGCTCCGGGGAGGGCGGGGAAAAACCCCGCCCCCTGTTGTTACTCCCCCAAAATTCTAAACCCCCTTTTTTTGAGGTTCCCCTTCCCCGTTCGGAGGCCCCTTTGCTTTTTGGGAGGGAATCTTTGAAGGAGGGGTTTGGCGGTACCCGCAGGACTAGAAGGTTTTTTTTTGGGGGAAAAAAAGGGGGCCCCTTTTGTTGGGGGTGTCCCCTTCCTTTTAGAAAAAATTTTCCCCAAAAACCCCTTTAAACCCCCGGGTTGTGGGGGGGACGAAAAACCTGGAGTATTTTTTTTGGCCGCAAGTTCTTCTCAGTTCCTTGTCCAGTGGAGGTGGGGTTTTGGGGGGAGAGTGGGGGGGATTTTTGTTCTTTTTGTTAGTGGGCCGGGGGCCCCTAATCGGTTTTTGCCCCCTTCGGTTTGCTGGGGAAAAAAGGTATGAATCGGGTTTAAATTGGGTTTTAAAACCCGATCCAATATTCCATTGCCCCCAGGCCCTCGGAAAGGTAAGCTTTGTTCATGGGGTTTTCATAACATTGACCTTCGGGTGGGGCAATACGGGGGAAACAATTATCTTGTTATTTTTTTGGAGGGTCTACCTACCCCTTTTTGTTTTGGGCTTCCTTGGTTTTTTTAAAAAACCCCCCTGTGTTTAATTGGGGCAGTCCAGAGTTAAAAACCAAAATGGGGGGAGTTTTGCAAAAAAAACGCAAAAACCCTTTTAAACTTTTCCCGGTTTTTGCCGTTTTTTTGGCCTCCTTTTTTTGGGGAACTTTGGGGATGTGTTTCTGGGGGGGTTTTGCCGGAAAAGTTCCTCCTATCGGTGTATGACGGCTTTTAAATTTTTAATTCCCCGCCCCTAAGTTACCTAAAGGGGGTTTTATAACCTTTCTGGTCCTGGGGGGCAGGCTAGAAAGTTTTTTTTTGGGAAAGGGGGGAAAAGGGCATAGGGGAATTTTCATCTTCCCCAGGGGGGCCCCGCGGGGTTCTTTTGTGAAAAAAAAGAGGGGGGGCCTACGCCCTTGTTGGTTTTCCCCGCGAAACTTAATGGATTATTTTTTCAAACCCCGTCCCCAACCCCCTTGATTCCTGATTCTTCAATCAAATTTTGGGCCAAATGGTTCTCTAAATTGGATCCAGGGGGGGTTTTATAATCTGATTGGGTTTTAAAAAGGGGATGAAAAAAAAACCCGGTTTTTAACCCCGGGGGGGACATTTTGAGAACCTTGTCATCCTTTTTTTGGGTTAAAATACTGCCCCACCCCCATTCCAACATTTTTTTAAAAAACTTTTTTTTGTCATCTGGTGGGGCTGTTTGTGGGTATATTTGGATGAAAATTTTAAAATTTCTCACCAGATCTTGTGTCTCCGGGAAAAAGGGGGAACGGTGGGGCAGATCTTGCGAGAAAAATTTTAAAATATACCCCTAAATTGGAAAAATTGTATTCGCCGAAAAAAGGGGAAATTCATTTTTGGGGTTTTTTTTGGTGTCAGCCCCGGTTTCTTTTTGGCCCCTAAAAGGTTTTAGACAGTGTTTTTAAGGGATCAGCCAAGGTCTTAAAGGGTCTGAGCGTTTTCTGGGTTTGTTTTCTTTTACCGGAAAAATTTTTTGTTTTTCTATCTGTGGCAAACCCTCCCTGACATGACAAAAAAGGGGGCGGATTTTTCTAAAGGGCCCCGGGCAAAGCTTCCAAAGGGTTTTTCCTTTTTGAAAAAAGGGGTTTTCTTCGGCACCTTTTCTCATAAAACCCCGAGGGCCCCAGCCTTTTGTTGTGGAGGGGACGCTTTTGCCCCAGGGGGGGGTGAATTTCCCCGGGGCCCCCCCCCCGGTTTTTTGGACCCTTTTTCCCCTTTCTTTCTTAAAAAAAAATTTTCTTTTCCCCCAAAGGAAAAAAGGGGTATCGGCAATGGGAAATTTTTTTCCTTTTTAATTTTTCTTTTGAAGAAGGGGGTCATTTTTTTGGGGGGCAGTCCCCCGGCACCCCCATTATTTTTTTACAAAAAAATCTTTTATTTGGAATCTGCTAAGCTTTTTAATTTTCCCGAAAGCTCGGGGTGGGGTTTTTTTTTCCCGGTTTTTTTTTTTTTGTCACTTTTTCGCCCGGAAAACTAAGAATTTTTAAAAGGGGGGGCCTTGTCTTGCATTTCCCCGGGCCGGGGGAAAAGGATGCCCCCAAAATTTCCCATCCTTCAGGGGGGGGGTAGTGTGGGGTGAAGTTTGGCTTGAGGAGGGGGTTTTTTGGCTCAGGGGACCCCCCGCAGGACCCCCAGGGGGCCCCTTTTTTTTCCCCAAATCAGTTGAGAAAAGGTTTTTTTGAGGCACATCTTTTAAATTTTGTTTTGCGGACATCCGGGGGGTAAGGTTTCTTTAGATCCCCCTTTCCCCCCCGGTTTTGGTGGCCAAATTTAAAAAAGTTTTTTTTAACTTTTGTCGGGGTCCTGGGGGTTTTTTTTCCCCCGCTCTAAGCCCCCCCAAAAAACCCTTTCCTTTTGGGGGCCCTTTTCCCCCTTTAAACTTTCCCGGGGCTTTCCCGGGGCCCCATTTGTCTTTGGACTTCATCACGGACCTTCCTCAGTCGTCAGGGAAACGGGGCATAAGGGGGGTTGTTGACGGGGTTTGAAAAAATGGAAAAATTTCCCTTTCTTTTCCTGCCCCCCTTTAAAGCTAAAATTTTTGGCGCAGGGGTTCATTGGGGAGATTGTGAGACTTCAGGGTTTTTCCTTCCCCGATTGGGGGCCCCGATGGGGGGGGCCCCATTTTTGGGCCCCAATTTTTGGGGGCATTTTGTTTCCCCCCCGGGGGATGAATTTTTCCCCTTTTCCCCCGGGTTTTTAAAAGCAGCCAAAAAGGTCAAAACAGAGCGTTGAATCAAAGTAGAGACTTATCTTCGGTTTTTTTGTCTCAGGGAACCAGGAGGAGGTTCTTTCTTCTTGCCTCGGCAGATTTGGGGTTTTTAAAAAACAGGGGAGCGACCCCCAAGGGAAAACCCCCCTTTTTGGGGGGGGTTTTGGTTTTCTTCCCCTTTTTTTGTAAAATTAAAGGGGGGGGGGGCCCTTCTGGGGTTCCGAGGGGAGCGTTCTCGTCGTCTTTTGTTCCCCAGTGTGGGGAGGTTTTTTGAATAATCTGAGTGCTGGGGGGAACCCGGGGTTTAAAAACGTGGGGCTTTTTGGAGGAGAGTTTTGGTCCAAAAGATCGAAAATGTAAACTTTTCCGGGAAAATGGTTGCCCCCCCGGAAAATATAAAATTTAAAATTTTTCCCTCCGGAAAAGCGGGCCCCCCAGATTCATGGGGCCCTTTTACGGAAAACCCAGTTCCATAATTAATCCTGTGGCATTTCGTCGGAAAACCCCTCCTAAAAAAAAAAATTCATAATGTTTTCCCAAAAAAGTCATTACAAAGAGGTACGGCCCCAACCAGAATCCACCCCCTCTACCTCCCCTTTTCCAGGGGGGGTCAAGGAAAAACTTGGAGTTTCAATTTTAAAAAGATCATTGACTCACTCTGAATCCCCGGGGTCCCTTCAGTATTGGGGTAAAAGGAAAGGGGGGTTATGGTCCAGGGAAAAGGGGGAGGGGGTTCCCCTGTGTTGACTTAAAACGCAGATCGTTTGGTGGGAAAACCTTCCACAGAACAAAAGGGCCCCAAACCCCGGCCCCCTGAGGGTCCGGAGGCCCCTCGTAAAGGGGGGGGTTACTGTCATGTGTGCAGGGGCCCCGAAGAGGGGCGCGGTTTCCCCAACCTGACTTCCCACAGCTGATTTTCTTTTTTTTGTTTGGCAGTTAGGGAGTTAATTCTGTCTGTGTTTTAGTTCTGGGGGGGTGCATTTTTTTTCCGGTTTCAAAAATTATTTGGTTTTTGGTTTTTTCCTTTAAATTTTCGGTTTTTCTGTGTTGGGAGTTCCCCGTAAATTTTTTCATGAGCCCCCAGATAGGATTGTATTGTATGGGCTTAATTTTTAAAAAGCTCCTTATTTTTTAAGCTCCCCCTTTTTTAGATTTTAAAAACCCCGGGGTCTTTTTTTTTCCTTTTTTGTGTTTGAGTGTGAAAAGCAAGTCTGGGGTTTTTTTTCCCGGGGCGTTTTTATATGTCTAATCTTGTATTTGCAGAGTTTACCCCCCTACCCCCTTGGGGAAAACAGAATCCTTTTAGGACGGGGTTTCCCGGGTTCGGGGCCCCGTTTGGAAGGGTTAGGCTGGAGATTTTTACCTTTAAAAATTTTTCATTTCCCCAAAAGGGGAGGGATTATTAGGACCCCAGTTTAGGGGAAAGGGTTGACCCCGGTCCTCCTCTTTTCCTGGGGCCCCGTGTATCAAGCCCCCAAAAATTAACCCTGAGTTAAAAGGTATCGTGTCAGGTAAATCTTTTTCAATTTTTAAGGGGGTGATGTTGTAATTTAAAGTTTTATAAGTGTTGTTCTTTTAAAATGTTTACTGACATCGTAACAAACAAAGACCGGGGAAAAAATGTCCTGCAAAAGCAAAATTTTTGATGTCCCCAAAACCCCTTTTTTCTCAAAAGTTTTTGGGGGAAAAAAAATCCCCCCTTTGGGTCCTGCGGGGGGGTTTTCCCCCGAGACTTTTAAAACCCCCCTCCCAAGCTAAAAATACAGCCGACCCCTACCACCCCCCCCTAAAAATGGGGCCCCGGGGCACCGTTTTCCCGGCCCTGGGAAACTGCGAGAAAGGGGATCACCCCCTTTTTTTTTTTTGCCCCCCCGGGGGGGTAAGTACGCCCCAAAATTAAACCCCGGAAAAAAAAAACACCACCCCACTTTTCGGAAAAATTTAGACCTTAGGGGTTCCAAAAAACAAAGGTTCTTGTGATCAGTAAAAAGGGAACCCCGGGGGGGCTGCCCCCTTTCCAAAAAAAAAAAAAAATGACGCCATTTTTAAAAAATTTTTAAACCCCCAAAGCCCCCTTTTCCCCCATATCATAATTCCTTTCGGCGGACAAATTTTTTTTAAAAAAGAAACCAAAAGGAAAAGCCTTTTTCCAGGGGAGGGGGCCCGGGGGGCAATATAGCACCCACCCCTACGTCGACGATCCCCCCTCCACTTGAACGGCGGGGATGCATTGGTTGGATGAAAAGGGGGGCCCAGCAAAACATTTTTTCAAAGGGGAAAAAGGGTTGGCAAGTTTTTTGGGGATTTAGAAAATAGCCCTTTTTTTTTTTGTAAAAACAGTGAGGGGTTTTTCCCCACAGATGAAAAATTACAAAAAAAATTTTTCCCGGGAGTATTTTTGAAACCCCAAAAAAACGTTTTTGAGCCTTAAGACCCCCCGGCTATCCCATTCAAAAATGCTCTCACCTTTTCGGGCCCCCCAAAAAACCGGGGGGGCTGACAAAAAAAAACCCAAAAACAAATTTTTGTCGGCAAATAAAAACTTCCCAGTTTGGCGTATAGTTTATTGTCTGAAAAATCTGCAACCCCTTTTCCCCACTTTCTCCTGATGAACAAAAACCCCGGGGGGGAAAAATTTAAAAAGTCCCAAATTCAACCCAAACAGCCCACAAGGTTTTACAAAAAAAATTCCCCTTAACAAAATTTGGAAAAAACTGGGGTGCAGTAGTCAGACCAAAAAAGGTTTTCTAGGTTCTCTTTTAAATTTCCCCCGGCGGTTAAACGCCCCTTTTTCCCCTCATCCCCCTCTTTTTTCCCCAAACAGATTTTTCGCCCCCCCAGACCCCAATTTTGAGAACCCTTTGGCGCCAACAATTTTATTGAAGAGATCAGGAATAAGAGGGAGTGGTACGGATCTCGAACAGTAATCCGATTAAGTTCGCGGAAATCCAAGCAAGGGCGTAGGCCTCCATCTTTCTTCTTCACAAAGAAGAACCCCGCGGCTACTGGGGAAGATGAAGGTCTAATATGCCCTTTGGCCAGACTTTCAGAATATAATCTTTCATAGCCTGCCTCTCAGGACCAGAAAGATTATACAACCTAGCTTTAGGCAACTTAGCATCAGGAAGGAGATTAATAGAGCAGTCATACACGCGATGAGGAGGCAACTCCTGACACCCCTCTCAGAGAAAACATCCCCAAAATCCTCCAAAAAAAGAGGCAATGTACTAGGCACGACCGCACTGATGACTGTGTTCATGCAGTTGCTTTTGCAAAACTCACCCCATTGGCTTATTTCTCTGGACTGCCAATTAATCACAGGGTTATGTTTAACCAACCAAGGAAGTCCCAACACAATGGGAGTAGGTAGACCCTCCAACACAAAACAAGATAATTGTTCCCTATGTAATTGCCCCTACCCGAAGGTCAATGTTATGAACCTCATGAACAAAGCTACCTTGGCCGAGAGGCCTGGCGTCAATGGAGAATATAGGGATCGGTTTTGACCAATACACTCAGATGCATACCTTGAGCCTGAGCAAACTGAGCGTCAACCAGGTTAGCCCCGGAACCACTATCAAGAAGAACAGACAATCTCTCCACTCTCGTACCAACACCACCTCCCTGGTACAAGGAACTGAGAAGAACTGGCGGATGAAATACATACTCCCAGGGTTGTCGTCCACCACACAACCTGGGATTAACAGTTTTCCCGGCGACTTTTGGCTCAACAAGGCACGGGATGGACATTCTCCAACAAAATGTCCCTCTTTCCCCGCAGAAAAAACATCTTCTAGTCCTGCGGCGTACCGCCAATCCCCTCCTACGAAATGATGTCCCTCCCAACTGCATAGGCTCATCCGAACAGACAAGGGGAACCTCAACATAAGGGACTTTAGTGGTAGGTGGAGAAACAACAGGGAGTGGGGTTACCTCACCCCTCTCCCGAAGCCGTCTATCAGTACGGATAGCTAAGGCCATAGCACCTCCAGTGAATGAGGAGACTCATACTGAGCCAAAACGTCTTTTAATTTATCAGAAAGCCCATGACAAAACTGGCTCCTAAGAGCTGGGTCATTCCACTGAGTATCTGTGGCCCATCTACGAAACTCAAGCAAATTCCTCTGCCGGACGATCTCCCTGCTGTATCTTACGTAATTTTGTCTCAGCAAGAGAGACCCGATCTGGGTCATCATATACCAATCCCAGGGCAGTAAAAAATTGATCTACAGACTGTAGAGCCGGGGATCCCGGAGGAAGGGAAAATGCCCAGGATTGAGGGTCCCCTTGCAGAAGTGAGATAACAATTCCCACTCTCTGCTCATCACTCCCTGATGATCGAGGCCGAAGCCGAAAATACAATTTACATGCCTCCCGGAAGGTGAAAAATTTGTCTCGCCCACCAGTGAACCTGTCCGGGAGAGCTACTTTAGGTTCAACTCTGGTTTGCTCCAGGGGAGACAAAACTTTGGACTTAATGTCCGTCAGCTCCAAGGATAATCCCTGCAACTGCAGAGCCAGCTGGGCTACTGGATCCATGGTAACTGGAGATAATTTTTAGTGGCCAGTGAAAATGTCACGCTGTCTAATGATATGTATACAATGTCAGTAAACTAATTAATACAGGAACAACACTCTATACAACAACTAGTATAGCAACATCAGCATGTAAGTATAGAATAGATTTACCTGACACGATAATCTGCTGAACTCAGGGTTAATCTTGAGGACTTGATGAGCTGAAACAGGAAAGAGGTGGACCGGGATCTAACCTGACCCTAAACTGGGGTCCTAACTAATTCCCTCACCTTGGAGGTACTGATAATGGTTCAGAGGTCCAAGTCTCCAACCTAACCTGTCTCCTATCAGACCCTGAACCCTGTAAATCAGTCCTAAGAAGGATCCTGACTACCACCAAAGGGATATGGGCTGATCTCAGCTAAATACACAGATTAGACATATAAGACAGACAGGATAAACAACCACGCTTGCATACACACTCAAACACCAAAGGAACATAAATAGTCAGAGAAATAAAACTCTAACCAAGTTGAGCTTAGAACAACTAAGGAGCTCACAACTAAAGTCTATACAGATTCATTCCTATCTGTGGTCTGCATGAAGGTTTCACTGGCAACTCCCCAAGCAGACAGCCAGGAATTTAAAGGAAACCAATCAACAAATAATCAATTGCAGCCGGGAGAAAACTGCACCCAGTCCCAGCACCGAGCACAGATAGAATTAACTCCCTAGCTGCCAAACACAAAGAAACAGCAGCTCAGCTGTGAGAAGTCAAAATGTGCAACCGCGACGATCTTCGTGGCAATGCACACATGACAATATCGCCCTCTCCTCTAATCTAGTGCGCACACGCAATGACAAACTCACTGCCCTCCTCCCTGGTTTAGTGCGCATGCGCAAGGTGCGCTTTTCCCGTGTATTTCCAGAAGTGCTCTAACATGTGACCGCAGGTGCGTTCCACCTGCGGTGCACAGAGCGCGATTCCGGAAGTCTCTGTTACTATGAGGACGCGTTCCTGTGAAGCGTGCGCCGACATGAACCAGCGGTAGTATATCTTCCACTCAGAAACCATCCAATCATTTTAAAGCACCTTGGATATATTTCCCCAAACACCTCCTCCACACATTACACCCCGAAAGAAGCAACATTGTGAAAGGGTGCCCGTCAGGCGCAGGGATGGGAGTCCAGCTGATCTCCACTCCTCACACAGCCCCTCAGCCTGCTGCCATATTTGGGTGTGCTAGATTCATGTAAGTAAAAGCTACATATACTTGACATCTACATTGAAGACAAGCCTTTTTGAGCAAATGTCTCTGCATCTTTCACTACTTTTCTCTACCACCCCACTTACGACACTCTTTATACAGGCCATTATGTAGGAGGCTTGATATGTGGAGTTTGTGTTATGCAACAATATAGAGCTGTATTACAGATTTGAGATATATATTGGCACTAGGGCACTTTAATAATTGATTGAAGCATTTGCTCATTTCATGTTATGTAACAAATATAAAGCTGTATCATAGTATTGAGATATACATTGGCACTAGTGCACTTTAATAATTGATTGAAGCATTTTTGCTCATTTTTCTTCCATATAAACCGCTCTGATATGTATATTGTGCTCATTTTTTTTCAATCATTTTGGTGTTTTCAGTTGGCAACTCTCTTCCCTAACCTCCTTTTGGAGTCTCCCTTACTCTCTTTTTATATATTTGATCTTTTAATTGTACTTCAATAAAAAAAAATGTATATTTTCAATTCAGTTTGCTCTTTCACTTCTCATCTATGGGTGGCACCTTCCACTATAGATTATGTGTTGATATAATAATTTGAAAGCCAATACTTACATTACATGCAGCAGTCCAACAGCACAGCAGGCAGCACAGAAGCGTGACAGCAGCACAGCACGAGGACAGCAGGACAGCATCGGAACAGCAGCACAGCACAGTCTACAAGGAAAAAAAAGAGGAAAACATAAGACACAAAGTGATGAAGGGTTTGAAACTGGGAAGAGTGTGAGACTGGACAGAGCAACAAAATAAAAGTAAAAGTACACACACTCATACTTACACAAGGCCCCAGGAGCAATCCACGACAGATAATCACAGCCAGGAAATCCAGGCAAGGAGTCCAGGACAGGAAAACCGCACAGTCTAGAAGGAACAGAAAACAAAACATAAGTACAGAGTACAGAATGCAGTGAGAGACAGACAGACATTTTCAAAGCTTCTATACTTACATTCAGTGTCTTGTGCTCTTGCATCCAGAGTCTTGAGAGTAATGGACTTCCTGTCTCCAGACCCCCTTTTATACAGCAGGGATTTTGCAGGTAGTGAAATCATTTCCTGGACATGATTAGTGTGAAGAACGCATGTGTATCGAATGCATACGTACGCAAATCCTTGTGAACCCGGCCTAATTCTTTTCTTCTCCATTAGGTCTATGACATCATGTGCTTAAAAACAGACTAGCTGAATCCTTTTAAGCTCTATGTAGAAACAGAAAACCTCTTTCCCCTGCATGAGTCATCATAACTACAATTCTACTTCACTGAAAAGTCCCTGAAAGTGGGAAAGAGCGGAGCAGCTGGGTCAGCAGTCAAAGAGGAGGTGGAGCTGGGATGCCCAGGACTTTACAATTCAACACCTCTTCAGTTCTAATGATGCCTCTTTTGGGGGGCAACACCCCAGGCTGCTTTCTAAAAATGCCACTGTATCAAGGTGGAACGGGGTGGTAGTCCTGACCAAGTTCACCCACAAAACACAGTCCACAGACACCCTGGCCCCTTGCACATGGAAAGACAGATGGGCACAGTTTCTCCCACGGGTTATCTTTTCTTTTCCCAGCCACGGTAGTCCAGGTAATTATGTACAGGCTTACAACTGTGGTCCAACAGGGAAACAAATTTTAATAAGAACCGAGATGAGAAAAGAAGGTACAACACCGGCTTCCTGCTCTCTCCCTGACACTGTCCCTAGCCGTACCCACAACGGCCATGGTGGCCAAAATCAAGCAAGTAGTCCGCACGCTGTAATCTGGACCCTCACAGTCCCTTCAGAGGGGAGCCATTCTGGAGTCCTGGGGGCCAGTGTTGTAGTCCTTGAGTCCTTAGTCTTAGCAGGAGGTTTCCTCTCCTCCTGGGGTCTGGCAATGCCCCGACTGTTGCTGTACGTCTGCCCTGGGCCACTGTGCCCGGGCTACTGACTGAAAAGCAGGAGCTTCCCACTCCCTCGAGGCTGCTGGTCACGCCTCCTAAATTAACCTGGGCTTGCCCTGAACTAATTACAGGTCAAATACAGACACAGCATAACAGATATTGGCAAACACAGCATCATACTGTAGAAATGAGCAACACATGTTACAAGTTTTCACAACACACATTAAGAATACATTTTATCATAACAGGGTTAGCATAGTTCCCATGTGAGGGAGGGCAAATGAGGGTTCCTGCCACCTCCTTACACCACGGTAACAGATTGACAACAGCATTTAACTGTTAACAGCAGAGAGCGGAGCTTGAATCCATCCGCTGCTGTTAGAGGCAGATGATAGCTGAGTAACACATCCATCATCTGCCAGGAATGAAGCAGGCTTGTCTCTTAGCCTGTTTCATATGCCCACTCCTGACAAGTGGATGGAGTATGTGTACATATTGATAACCCTTCATGACCCAGCCTATTTTGACCTAAATGACCTGGCCATTTTTTGCAATTCTGACCAGTGTCCCTTTATGAGGTAATAACTCAGGAATGCTTCAACGGATGCTAGCGATTCTGAGAATGTTTTTTCGTGACATATTGGGCTTCATGTTAGTGGTAAATTTAGGTCGATAATTTTTGCGTTTATTTGTGAAAAAAATTGAATTTTGGCCAAAATTTTGAAAATTTCGCAATTTTCAAATTTTGAATTTTTATTCTGTTAAACCAGAGAGTTATGTGACACAAAATAGTTAATAAATAACATTTCCCACATGTCTACTTTACATCAGCACAATTTTGGGAACAACATTTTTTTTTGTTAGGAAGTTATAAGGGTTAAAAGTTGACCAGCGATTTCTCATTTTTACAGCAAAATTTACAAAACCATTTTTTTTAGGGACCACCTCACATTTGAAGTCACTTTGAGGGGTCTATATGGCAGAAAATACCCAAAAGTGACACCATTCTAAAAACTGCACCCCTCAAGCTACTCAAAACTACATTCAAGAAGATTATTAACCCTTCAGGTGCTTCACAGGAACTAAAGCAACGTGGAAGGAAAAAATGGACATTTTAATTTTTCCAACAAAATTTTTTCTTTTAGCATCAATTTTTTCATTTTTGCATGGGCATCAGGATAAAATGGACCCTAAAATTTGTTGGGCAATTTCTCCTGAGTATACAGATACCTCATATGTGGTCATAAACCACTGTTTGGGCGCACGGCAGGGCTCAGAAGGGAAGGAGCGCCATTTGACTTTTTGAATGGAAAATATGCTGGAATATTTAGCGGTTGCCATGTCACATTTGGAGAGTCCCTGTGTGCCTAAACATTGGAGCTCCCCCACAAGTGACCCCATTTTGGAAACTAGACGCCGTAAGGAACTTATCTAGATGCAGAGTGAGCACTTTGAAACCCCAGGTGCTTCACAAATTGATCCGTAAAAAAAAGAAAGTACTTTTTTTTCACAAAAATTTTCTTTTAGCCTCAGTTTTTTCATTTTCACATGGGCAACAGGATAAAATGGATCCTAAAATTTGTTGGGCAATTTCTCCTGAGTACACCGATACCTCATATGTGGTCATAAACCACTGTTTGGGCGCACGGCAGGGCTCAGAAGGGAAGGAGCGCCATTTGACTTTTTGAATGGAAAATATGCTGGAATATTTAGCGGATGCCATGTCGCATTTGGAGAGTCCCTGTGTGCCTAAACATTGGAGCTCCCCCACAAGTGACCCCATTTTGGAAACTAGACCCCCCAAGGAACTTATCTAGATGCAGAGTGAGCACTTTGAACCCCCAAGTGCTTCACAAATTGATCCGTAAAAAAAAGAAAGTACTTTTTTTCACAAAAATTTTCTTTTAGCCTCAGTTTTTTCATTTTTACATGGGCAACAGTATAAATTGGATCCTAAAATTTGTTGGGCAATTTCTCCTGAGTACACAGATACCTCATATGTGGTCATAAACCACTGTTTGGGCGCACGGCAGGGCTCAGAAGGGAAGGAGCGCCATTTGACTTTTTGAATGGAAAATTAGCTCGTCGTTAGCGGACACCATGTCATGTTTGGAGAGCCCCTGTATGCCTAAACTTTGGAGCTCCCCACAAATGACCCCATTTTGGAAACTGGACCCCCTAAGAAACTTATGCAGATGCACAGTGAGCACTTTGAACCCCCAGGTGCTTCACAAAACTTTATAACGCAGAGCCGTGAAAATAAAAAATCATTTTTTTTTCTCAAAAAATTATTATTTAGCCCCATATTTTTTATTTTCACAATGGTTACAGGAGAAATTGGACCCCAAAAGTTGTTGTCTAATTTGTCCTAAGTACGCTAGTACCTCACATGTGGGGGAGAACCACTGTTTGGGCACACGTCAGGGCTTGGAAGGGATGTAGTGACGCTTTGAAATGCCGACTTGATGGAATGGTCTGCGGGCGGGCAGAGCCCTGATGTGCCTAAACAGTAGAAACCCCCACAAGTAACCACATTTTGTAAACTAGACCCCTCAAGGAACTTAACTAGATGTGTGGTGAGCACCTTGAACCCCCACGTGCTTCACAGAAGTTTGTAATGCAGAGCCGTGAAAATAAAAAATCATTTTTTTCCTCAAAAACTGATTTTTTTAACCCGCAATTTTTTATTTTCACAATGGTAACAGGAGAAATTGGACAACAAAAGTTGTTGTACAGTTTTTCCTGAGTACACTGGTACCCCATATGTGGGGGGGAACCACTTTTTTGGCGCATGGGTGAGCACAGAAGGGAAGGAGCGCCATTTTGGAATGCAGACTTGATGGAATGTTCTGTGGGCGTCATGTTGCCTTTGCAGAGCCCCTGATGTGCCTAAACAGTAGAAACCCCCCACAAGTGACCCCATTTTGGAAACTAGACCCCCCAAGGAGCTTATCTAGATGTGTAGTGAGCACTTTGAACCCCCAAGGGCTACACAGAAGTTTATAACGCCGGGCCATGAAAATAAAAAAATCATATTTTTTCCACAAACATGATCTTTTAGTTCCCAATTTTTTTATTTTCCCAAGGGTAACAGGAGAAATTAGACCTCAAAAGTTGTTGCCCAATTTGTCCTGAGTACGCTGATACCCATATGTGGGAGAAAACTACTGTATGGGCACACTTCGGGGCTCGGAAGGGAAGTAGTGACGTTTTGAATTGCCGACTTGATGGAATGGTCTGCGGGCGTCATGTTACGTTTGCAGAGTCCCTGATATGCCTAAACAGTATAAACTCCCCACAAGTGACCCCATTTTGGAAACTAGACCCCGCAAGGAACATATCTAGATGTGTGGTGAGCACTTTGAACCCCCAAGTTCTTCACAGAAGTTTATAACGCAGAGCCGTGAAAATTAAAAATCATTTTTTTTCCACAAAAATAACTTTTTTAGTCCCCAATTTTTTTTCCCAACAGTAACAGGAGAAATTAGACCCCCAAAGTTGTTGTGCAATTTTTCCCAAGTACGCTGATACCCCATATGTGGGGGTAAACCACTGTTTGGGCACACGTCGGGGCTTGGAATAAAGGGAGCACTGTTTGACTTTTTGAACGCAAAATTTGCAGGAATCAATGGTGGCGCCATGTCGCGTATGGAGATCCCCTGATGTACCTAAATAGTGGAAACCCCTCAATTCTCCAACCCTAACCCCAACACACCCCTAACCCCAACCCTAACCCCTACACACCCCTAACCCTAATACAAACCCTAACCATAACCCTAACCCCAACACACCCCTAACCCTAATCCCAACTCTAACCATAAACCTAACCACAAGCCTAACCCTAATCCCAACCCTAACCCCAAAACACCCAAAACACCCCTAACGCTTATCCCAACCCTAACCCTAATCCCAACCTTAACCCTAATTCCAACCCTAACCCTAATTCCAACCCTAACCCTAGTTCTAACCCTTACCCTAGTTCTAACCCTTACCCTAGTTCTAACTCTTACCCTAGTTCTAACCCTAACCCTAGTTCTAACCCTAAGGCTGGGTTCATATTGCGTTTTACCAGCCCGTTCAACACGTAGCGTTGACGGGCTGGTAACGGTATAGCATAACGCGATCGCGTTATGCTATACCCGCTAGTGCAGAGGAATCAGCGATGATTCATCTGTGCTAGCGGTGATGGAGCCCAGACGCTGCAGCCTGCGTCCAAGGCTCCGTCACTGAATGACGACACGTCGCGAACGCATGCCGCTTCATGGCATGCGTTGCGATGCGCACACAAATGGGGTGAATGGCAGCGTTAACGGACTGCGTTACACCGCGTTATACCGCGGTGAAACGCAGTCCATCTAACGGACTGCCATAATGCAATATGAACCCAGCCTGACCCTAAGGCCCCGTGCACACGTTGCGGATTCACTTGCGGATTTTTCTAAAATCCGCAGGTAAAACGACCTGCCTTTTACCTGCGTATTTAGCGCGGATTTGCTGCGGTTTTTCTCTGCGGTTTTACGCCTATAATGGAATAGGTGTAAAATTGCTGCGGAATCCGCACAAAGAATTGACATGCTGCGGATTTAAAACCGCAGCAAATCCGCGCTGAAAAATCTGCAGCATGTGCACAGCGTTTTTTTTTACCATTTATTTGCATTGTACTGTACATGGTTTCTGGATCTGCTGTGGATCCGCAGCGCCAAATCCGCTGCGGATCCGCAGCAAAATCCGCTGCTGATCCGCAGCAAAATCCGCTGCTGATTAGCAGCGAAATCCGCTGCGGATCAGCAGCGAAATCAGCTGCGGATCAGCAGCGAAATAAGCTGCGGATTAGCAGCGAAATCCGCTGTGGATCAGCAGCGAAATCAGCTGCGGATCAGCAGCGAAATCAGCTGCGGATCAGCAGCGAAATCTGCTGCTGATCCGCAGCTGATTTCGCTGCTGATCCGCAGCTGATTTCGCTGCTGATTTCGCTGCTGATCCGCAGCGAAATCAGCAGCGGATCAGCAGCGAAATCAGCTGAGGATCAGCAGCGAAATCAGCTGCGGATCAGCAGCGAAATCAGCTGCGGATCAGCAGCGAAATCAGCTGCGGATCAGCAGAGAAATCAGCTGCGGATCAGCAGAGAAATCAGCTGCGGATCCGCAGCAAAATCCGCAACGTGTGCACAGGGCCTAATAGGAAAAAAAAAAAATTCTTTATTATTTTTCCCTACCTATGACAGGGGGGGTTCACTTACTTTTTTTTATTTTGATCACTGTGACAGTTTATCACAGTGATCAAAATAAATTTTTTGACTTGGCAGGGCGCACTGCGCATGCGCCGGCCGGCGGGCGCACTGCGCATGCGCCCGCCATTTTCCAAGATGGCGGCGCCTATGAAGAATCCCGGGCAGCCGCCGGGAAGGATCCAGGGACATTGGTGGACCGGGAGAGGTGAGTATGGGGGTCGGAAGTGAGGGGGGGGGATCGGAAGGTGGGGGCAGCGGAGGCCAGGACGAGGGGAGCTTTTAGTGACGGCGGTGACCGACCGCTGCCATCTTTCGGTGGCGGCGGCCGATCGCCGCCGTGAATCCGTGTGGGGGGGTCAGGGCTCGGTGTCCAGCCATGGCAGATGCTATTGCAGCATCGGCCATGGCTGGATTGTAATATTTCACCAATTATATTGGTGAAATATTACAGATTGCTCTGATTGGCTGTTTCACTTTTAACAGCCAATCAGAGCGATCGTGGCCACGGGGGGGTTAAGCCAACCCCCCTGTGGTGAAGCACAAAGGGTCCTGTGCCGGCGGGTCGGGTGACCTTTCAGTGACCCCGGTCACCCGACCCACAGGGACGCGATCCTTTCATGAGTGGCGTCATGGGTCGGATTGGCACTGATTTTCATGACGCCTACGTGGCGTCATGGGTCGGGAGAGGGGTTAAAAGGCTAAAGTCTATGGTGTTATTCACATGTCCACATTTTGTTGTGAATCATGTGTCCGCAAAAATCATGACGGCATGTCCATTTTTTATTTCGGAAATTACCCATACAAGTCTATCTGTCCATCAGAAACTCTTAAACTAGCTGTGGTGGGAAGGGATTAATAAAGCTTTGCAAACACGAAAGCCCACTGACCTCAATGAGCGTAACCAATGCTATAGAGAAGAATGGGCCCATATTATACCAGAAAGAAATTAGAGACTGATAAAGTCATCCAGAAAACAATCACCGTACTTCAAGTTGTTGCTGCTAAACATGATTGATTCATAGGATACACTTAATTTTTCACTGTGTCTGCATTTTGGCTTGGTTTTAGTAAATAAATAATGACAAAGTATAAAATGTTGCTCATTTGAAGTTGTAATTATTTAATTTTAAGACCATCTAAGGATTAGAAGTTTTTATTTTATGTCTTGATAGTTAAAGAGGACCTTTCACCAGTTTGAGCATGTTAAACTAGCCACATCATGGAATAATGGCTGCAGAGCTGAATAAAACATCTTTTTTATTTATTAATTTCTTCTCTCCAATGTGGAGATATTAGATTGTAAAGTTTAGGTTATAATTTATGATAAGTCCAACTGAGCTTTGTCTATAACGACGTTCACATGTATTTGGTCAGTATTTTACATTATTTGTAAGACAAAGGATGCAGACAGATGTCCTTGTTACTTGTGCGAGGATCGCATCGCAATCCTTGGACTGGCCGTCGGCTTTCCTGACCTGAACGTGACAGCACCACAGAAATACATGCTGTCACACTCAGGTCAGATGAGCCAATGGCCAGTCCGAGGATTGCGATGCGATCCTCGCATGAGTAATACGGACGTCTGTCTGCATCAAAATACTGATTCTTTAAACAGTCTGATTGCATCCCACCATCATTAATCTTGCATTAATTTACATTTAGTCCTTCAGGGTATTTTTTCAATAGAATTTCAGGAATCCTGTCATGCTCGGGAGTGGGGAAGTCCGTCCGACGGCACAACACACACAAACAACAGGATGGAAAAAGGGAGAGGAAGGCCCTAACGGTAGGGAGTGAGTGATGGGGCACCTCCTAACAACAACCTGTGCATATCCCTAAGCCCCCCTATTGCCCTATGCAGGTCCTTCCCCCCACCGCTTTAACGTGCCTAGACCCTAGCTGTCACCTCACTATACTCTGGCTAGTGCACTGGCCGGCAAGGACGCTAGCCTCACCACTGCAGATGGTATCAACACAGGATGTAGTGACAAGCACGAGACGGACAAGGAAAGGAACAACGAAACTTAGCTCCAGCCTGCTGCAAAGCACCACACAGTAGTGGATACGGAACCAGAACCTCAAACTCTACCGAAGCAGCAGATACAACCCTGGCACCGGAGAGCTCCAAACTCCAAGGCTGGTCTTCAGAGACAAACTCTATTACCAACAGTCATCTGATGCGTCATGTAACTATTTAAAGGATGGTAGGAGTGGTCCCCACCCACATCAGTTGACTAGCAACATAGCAGCTGCCAGCAAGAAAACTGACATTAACCCTTGCTGGCCCAAAAGTATAAACAATGTTTAAATTAAAGCAGAACCAGAGCTGTCACGACTCCAAAAACGAATCATGACGGTACCCCCCTTTCAATGAGGGGCCTCTGGACCCTTGACCCCAGACTACACCGGAAATGACGTATGGTAAGGACACCTCAACCCACTAGGATTCACCCTGCAGTCACCTGATCCTCAGGTTTACTGCAAATGCAGCCCTATGGTGACGGAAATAATGTAGGCTCCGGAGGCACATCAAATCTCCAGAGCGACGAGCTGTAAAATACGTTATGTACCTGTATTACTGGGAGTAACTCCAACTGGAAGGTCCCACGGCTGAGAACGGTTGACACTCAATACTCCCGAATACCCTAGAACTCCTGGTCCCAGATATGTACTTCCACTTGATGTTTTTAATGGGCACCCACACGTACTCATTCACACACAGGTTTGGACCTGAACGTTTATTTCCACACGTACGTTTGTCAACAGACGGTAATCTCTTTGAGGAACAGACAACAGAGGCTCCGCCATGTCAACAAACTCATATCCTCATGATATTCAAGGGGAGCCACCACCCTCGCCTGATCCCTCCTCCTGAGAGTACACCGAACCTCACAGTTTACTTGTGGTGAGGGTTGAATGTTGCCCCTATTCCCTGGTAGCACCTTAGCTGCCTCCACCAGAGAAGAAGGGGTAGATTAGATAAGGACGGCAGAGACCGTAGCTCCCAGGCAACAGTATTTACAAGACTCTTTCCAACTAACTACTTCCCTGGACAGACAATTTATGAACTGAGTGTGTCTCTTCAGCCAGGGAAGGCCTAAAATGATGGGAGTTGGCATACCCTCCAAGACGTAGCATGACAGGGACTCTTCATGAAGAATTCCAATATGCAGGTTAAAATTGTCTACAACTTTGGTCAGACTGAGAGGGACAAGGTCAATCACATGAATGGAAATAGGTCTTGCCAGCATCCTACCAATCAGACCATGGTCCTACCAATCAGACCATGAGTCTGAACAAAGTGAGAATCCACGAAATTGACCCCAGCTCTACTATCCACAAGAACCAGTATCGTGTCAGTCTTCCCACCAACCACCACTTCAGCAGGAATGGAAAACTGAGACGTGAACATGGAGGAAATGTACATACCCATGTCTCCTCCATCCATACGACCTGAGGAACGCGGCTTTGGTGATGAAGTACCAATTTTGGCACGAGATGGGCAGACATTGATGTAATGATCTGTAAGACCACAGTAGAAACATGGCCCCGCCCCACAGCGAACCACAGGCAAACAAGTTTGAGAAGAGACTCCTCCTACCTGCATAGGTTCATCCATCTGCACCAGTGTGTCCTTCTCTTTAGAAAGAACAACAAGGGGTCGATTCGGTGTATGTCTCTCCCTGAGGTGTCTATCCACCCGGATAGCAAGGGCCATGGCGGCCTCCCACGAGCCAGGGGTAGCATACTGCACCAGAGTGTCCTGAAGCCTAGTTGACAGACCCTGACAAAAATGGCTCCTAAGAGCAGGGTCATTCCACTGAGTATTAGTGGCCCATCTCCAAAACTCTGAGCAGTACTCCTCAGCCGACCGGCCCTCCTGCTTGATCTTATAGAGTTGAGACTCAGCCAGGGAGATGCAATCAGGTTCCCCATACACCAGCGCCAATGCTGCAAAAAACTTGTCCACCGACAGCAAATATGGTCAATCGGTCGGCAGGGAGAAGGCCCAGGATTGGGGATCACCATTGAGAAGGGAGACTATAATCCCCACACACTGTTCCTTACTCCCTGAGGAACAAGGGCGAAGCCTGAAATATAATCTACAGGCTTCTTTGAATACAATAAAATTATCTCTCCTTCCCGAGAACTTGTCAGGGAGAGATATTTTGGGTTCACGTTGAGCCTGGTCATGAGCTGAGACTAAGAACCCAGACACTTGCTTGAAGCTGCTGCACCACTGAGACCACAGCTCCGTTAACTCATCCGTGAGAGTCTGGATCAGGCGAGCAAAAGCCTCTGCTTGATCCATAGGATCATCGGATGAATTTTTCGGTTGGTAATACTGTCTCAATCGAGGGTGGGAAAGTCCAGCGGATGGCACAACACACACAAACAACAGTATGGAAAAAGGGAGAGGAAGGCCCTAACAGTAGGGAACGAGAGATGGGGCACCTCCTAAGAACAAACAGTGCTTATCACTAAGCGCTCCTAACGCCCTATGCGGGTCCTTCCCCCCGCCGATGTCACGTGCCTAGACCCTAGCTGTCACCTCACTCTACCCTGTCTAGTGCGCTGGCCGGCATGGATGATAGCCTTACCGCTGCAGATGATATCAACACAGGGGGTAGTGACAAGCACAAGACAGACAAGGAAAGAAACATCGAAACTTAGCTCCAGCCTCTGCTGCCAAGCTCCACACAGCAGAGGATACTGAACCAGGACCCCAAACTCCACCAAAGCAGCAGTCACACTGCTGGCACCAGAGAGCTCCAAACTCCAAGGCTGGTCTTCACAGACAAACTCTATTACCAACAGTCAGCTGATGCTTCATGTGACTATATAAAGGATGGTGGGAGTGGTCACCACCCACATCAGCTGATCAGCAACAAAGCAGCTGTCAGCAAGGAAACTGACATTAACCCTTGCTGGCCCAAAAGTAAAAACGTTAAAATTAAAGCAGAACCAGAGCTGTCACGACTACAGAAATGAATCATCACAAAACCATGTGGTTTTTCATGGAGGATTTTAGATGTGACATGGTATTTGAAGAGTTTTTACGTGGCTTAAAATTTTTTTTTTTACATGATATTTCAAAGTCTTTTTACTTGATTGGATTCCACAAGAAATCTGCATTAACAAAAGGGACATGTTACTACTTTTTAACCTCAGCAAGTTTTTCAAAACCTTGTTGAAAAAAAGTACCTCTATGAACAGCAATGTGGAATTTCCATTTAAATTAAGAAGGATTATTTGGAGCAACCTTTGAAGTGGAATTTGAAGCGGATCCTCTTCAATTTCCACAGCATAATGGCAGGCCCTGTACTGTATAAGGAAAGGGCCTCTGACTGGAGAGCCTATAAGGTGGATGCTAGGTGATACTGTCCGTGCCCAATTCACCCCTCCTTACCACACCACTCCCAGTGGTGATGTACTAAGTGGGGATGTCCAGCCGTCCAGTGACCTCGGAGGGGAGGTACCTGCGACCACTCCTACAGGGGTTAAATCTAGGTGTTCTGGTCAGCAACTTCCTTTCCCCTCCGGCAGTCACTGGAAGCTGTTTGTTGTTGTCTGGTAGCCATGGCGGACGATTGGAGTGAGGCCCTGCAGAGGAGAGCGGCACAGGAAGGTGAGCCCTGGATTCTAGCTATGATTAACACCCTCCGAGCTCATCTCCCTGCGCCGTCTCATCACCCCCTAATCCCAGCAGGGCCTGCTCAGCAGTGTATACCTTGCCCCCTCCAGGCCCCTCCGGTGTCTTACCGTTACCCCGAGCTCCGGTGCCAATCCTGGCGTCTGCTACGTCGGCCGTTCATCCACAGGAGCCCACTGCAGCTGCTGGGGGCGATGCGATACCCCGAACCCCGGGCCCATTGCCGGAGCCTGATTCGGGCGTTCCTTTACAAGCCCCAGATGCTGCTGTGCCTGGGGCGGTGTGCAACCGAGGGGGGCAGCCCGGCGGTCGGGTAGAGGCACCCGGCATCCTGAGAGGCTTCAGGTGGGGGAGGGTTCTTCTAGGCCTGCTCGTGGGAGCAGGCAGCGCGCTGGGACACGCAGGGCCCAGGCACAGGAACTTCCGGTTCAGACTCCGCCCCTTTCTCAGCATCACTTCCGGTCTCAGCCACAACAAAGCGGGACTATCAGGGAGGCATAGGAGATCGCAGCAGCACCCAGGGACCGGTCCCCACACATTCCCAGGCAGGCGCAGCTTTAATGCCTGCCGGGGGAGCCTGGGGATCGTATCTAAAGCACATAATCCCACTGTAGAGCGCTCTGCTCGGACTGACATGACCGATCAGAACGCTCTGCAGGGGTACTGTAGTACGGTAATAGCACCAAACACAGACATCACATATATAGCCGCCCCCCAGCCAAAATACCTAATAAAGATCCCTTATTAACCCCCTCCACCCATATAACTATAACACTTAACCTCCCCTGACTAAAGATCCCTTATTAACCCCTCCACCCCATATAACTATAACATTATTAACCTTCCCCTAACTAACAGCACACCATTACCCGCTATGGCCAGTAACCCCCCCTGCCCTTGGCTGCGTATTCGCAAGCCCCGAGGGCCACCAATAGCCGCAACAGACGTTGGTCTACACGCTATACGTCTTCCCAATCCTCATCCGAAGATTCCCGTGATCATTTTCACCACCCCTATAAGAGTCGCCCGCGTAGTTCCCAAACTAATCAGCAAAGAGATCGCGCATCACAATCGCCCTCGATGTCGGGAGAATCAGAGACGTCGCTGCGGCAAAACCGGCGCCATCGTTCACGCAGTGCACGTCAACAATCACGCGCTCCTTCGGTGGCTATCAGTCGGGGACACCCATCCCCCAGGGCTTCCAGCCTCTACAACCAGCAGATCACCAACCAACACGGAGCAGGAGTTACGCCAACACTGGTATACACTCCTGCTCTTGCGCAACACGGAGCCGGAGTTCCCCCATCATCGGGCTTCACTCCGGTTCTAGCGCACGATATTACATTACATGCCTCAAATATGGCTTTCAGCCGGGAAGACGCTTCTCCTTCCCCTGGGCCTTCCAGCCACCATGTTAACCCATCTTTCGCCCAAGCAGGAGCCGGAGTAACTCCAGCGCTGGTTGTCACCCCTCCTGCGCCAGCGGGAGCCGGGTTCCACCCGCATCGGTCATCACTCCTCCTACAGCACAGAGCGGTGAGTGTTCTAATAACAAGGACTATCTAACGTTAAATGATTTGATTTTAAAAGAGAAAGAGCTATTCTCAGCGATTAAGGAGCTGAGGCAACGCTTACCGCAACCGAGCGGAACAGCAGAAAGCAACACTACGCTCCAGTCAGTGAGTTTGCACAAAGAAGGTTTTTACTGCGGGATCAGCCCACTAGGTGCACATTTAGACCAGGAGACTAAAGAAAAAATTTGGAATAACGATTACGTTGACATATGGTTGCTATTGTCCATGGATCAACAGAACGTGGATATAGAAAGGAGAACGGGAGGTGGTTTTCATGATAGAAACAAACCTAAAATAGCGAGAAACATGAACAACTGGCAACAAGCGTTTGCAGTATTGGGCTGTGTTATGGGCCAGAAGCATCCGGAACGATGCTCCGAATTATTCATATATCAGGATATGATATATAACACATATAAGTCGCATGGCGGGTTTGCCTGGCGACAATACGATGAAGACTTCCGCAGGCGGCTGGCCCTACAGCCCGATCTAGGATGGGGGGTAAAAGCGACAGAGGTGTGGTTACGATTGATGCTAGACCAAAAAAAGTCCCCCTTTTCATCAGCGACCACTAATTACTCCGCAGGTCAACACTCGGTGGTCGTTAAAAAACCCGGGGCCTGCTGGCTATTTAACGAGGGGAACTGCCGCTTCCAAACACTATGTAAATTTAGACACGACTGCTCAGCCTGCGGGGGAGAACACCCAGCCGCAAGGTGTACTCGTCAAAAGAACAGAGCACCCACAAGGCAAAACCCCGGTGAGCGTAGCCGCGATGGGCCCCTGGTTAAATCTTTACCCCAATAAGGAAGCGGCACGGCTAATACACTCCGGTTTTACTGACGGTTTCTTTATCCCTACAAACCTAACAAAACACTGACAGTCGCCAATAACCTAAAATCAGCGCGAGAATTCCCAGAAATCTTAAACCAAAAAATATTAAAGGAAGTTGAGCTTGGTAGAATGGCGGGTCCCTTTCAGTCCCTGCCCTTCAAAAACATTAAAATTTCGCCTCTAGGCATTATTCCGAAAAAAGAACCCGGCAAATATCGTTTAATCCATCACCTTTCTCACCCACCTTTCTCACCCAAAAGGCCAATCTGTTAACAACGCGATCCCCACTGAGGAAGCATCCGTCACATACGCGTCTTTTGACAAAGCTGTGGATTTAGTCCGGGCGGCAGGGCCAGGCTCTCTACTAGCTAAATCGGATATAGAATCGGCATTTCGCCTTTTACCCGTCCATCCCGAATGTTACCACTTATTAGGATGCAAAGTAGACCAACACTATTATTTCGATATGTGCCTGCGATGGGTGTTCAATCTCGTGTCACTATTTTGAGTTATTCAGTACGTTTCTGGATTGGGTCGTCCGACATGAAACAGGCAGTAATTCCTGATTCATTACCTCGACGATTTTTTGTTCGTCGGTCCCAGAAATTCCAAACTCTGTTCTTTCCTGCTGACAAAATTTAAACTGATATCGCGACATTTCGGTGTCCCCCTATCACCAGAAAAAACAATAGGACCGTGTAACGTACTATCCTTTTTGGGCATTGAAATAGACACCAATTCGATGGTTTTCAGGTTACCTTCAGAAAAAATACAAAAGACACTTCAGATGCTGGAAAGCTTCTGCACAGTTAAAAAAGTCACCCTTCAGCAGATGCAGGCCCTACTGGGCCTACTGACATTCGCCAGCCGCGTAATGCCGGTCGGCAGAGCCTTCTCTCGCCGGTTATGTTGGCTACAAAGGGCGTTTCTCAGCCCGGCCATAGAATCAGATTAACTCGCTCGTTAAAAGCTGACTTGACAGTTTGGAAAACATTCCTGGAATCATACAATGGTCATACATGTGTCATGTTTAACGAAACATCAAATAAAGACATTGGACTCACAGTTGGATGGAGCAAGGAACACGGTTTCGCAGCGGTCTACAAAGACCAGTGGTGCAGAAGTAATTGGCCAGAGCTATGGGCTACATCGAGCTGGGGTCGAGATCCAGCACTGTGGGAAATTTTCACAATTGTGGCAGCCATTGAGATTTGGGCCAACTGCTAATAAATGCCAATATCCGGTTTCATACTAGAAACATTATAACCGCTAAGAGCTTGAACCACATGTCAACGTCATCCTTGCCTATACTCGCTCTGTTACGTCATTTAGCTCTGCTATGCTTAAAAAACAATATCTGGTGCCGAGCCACAGTGGTAGCGGAGGTTGATTACAATCTGATTAACCCACTTTTATCTTCCGATTGGCAGGCTTTCAGAATCCAGCTTCCCAGTGCGCAACCAACGGGTATTCAGTGTCCGCTCTCCCTATGGGACATTGTGGCCAATCATTAATGCCCTTAATCCGCGCCTCAGTGTCACCGGCTACCTGGCAGGTTTATGGTAAGGCTTGGGAGGAATGGTGCTCCTTTGTTCAGGGGAGGCCAGTAGATAAGTGTGATCGCGCAAGAGGAGGAGTGACTGCAGAATTTTTGGTTCGACTGAGAAATGTGGGGGTGTCGGGTACATCGGCACAAATAAAATTATCGGGATTAGCCTTCTTTTTTCAACTAATGGGGTGGGCCGATGTAACAAAACTCTTTTTTTATCAGGCAAGCCATTAAAGGGTGAAAAAGCCTTCAACCAAGTATAGAATGTCGTCGCCCCATTTCACTTACGGTATTACACAACATTATCTAATATCCCCATCGGTCTGCAGATCACAATACGAGGCGACCCTCATCTCTGCAGGTTTTGCGATCGCTTTTTTCGGTGCACGCGTATCAGTGAGTTGTTACCTCGTTCAAAAAACGCATTGGAAGGCGGTTTAATTACCGAGGACATAGTCATATTAGCGACGCCCTGCGCATCCGAGTGCGAAAATCCAAGTGTGATCCAACCGGGAGGGGCACGTGGGTGCTGGTTAAATCAGCAGATGGCCTGTTTGCCCCCTTACCATAGTCAAAAGTTATGCAGCAGTAAGACACAAAGGCAGATTTTTTCTATCTCACAAGATGAGTCCCCTCTTACCAGGTATCAATTTCAGGCTATTTTCACATCATGTTTAAGAAGAATCGGTGCTAATCCAAAAGAATACGGGACGCATCCTTTCGAATAGGGGCAGCTACTGAGGCAGCTAGGGCCGGAGTATCAGAGGCCGAGGTGCAGAGGATGGGACGATGGAAATCTGCATGCTTCGCTAGATACATAAGATCTGATCTGCTCAAGTAACACATTTTGTCTCTTTCAGGAGTGGAAGTTTGGGTTGTAGGACATTCATATGTCTATTGGGCGGAAAAAAAGGCCGAACGGCGGCCAGGTGGAAAAAGTCTAGGCTTCCGGGTCTGGAAGTCAACTGGAGAGGGATGAGGCCTACAGTGGCGGCAGGTGTTTCAAGAGTTGGTTTACATCTCCAGGAGGGTGACACGCCGGTGATAATGGTGTTACATGTTGGTGGTAATGATCTTGGAAAAAGTAAGATCACTGAACTGTACAATTGGATGACAACGGACATTGAGCGCATTGCCTGTTTGTTTGAGGATATGGTATTGGTGTGGTCACAAATAACTCCTCGAGCCTTATGGTGGGGGGCGAGAGACCAAAAAGCCATTGAGCGGATAAGAAAAAAGTTTAATGCTCGGATGGCAAAATTTGTACGAAAAAAATGTGGTATTGTGGTGCGTCATTACCAGCTGGAAGGAGACAACACGGCATTACTAAGACCGGATGGCGTTCACCTGATGGACATTGGCTTAGATATATTTTTGTCAGGACTGCAGGATGGGGTTGAACAGGCCCTAATGGTGATGGGTGGGGGTCGGAGTCCTGTGTAGGTCATACACCGGATCCTCCGTGGCGGAGTAGTAGAGGAGGGCAAAGGTTCGTGACCGCTCGTAGGCATAATCTCCTGTCGATCGCATACAAGGAACTCTGCCATGAGCCCCTGTTACGAAATGTAATTGCCCTTCTCTGCTTTGGTAATTAATAAACTGTGACTGACCTGTTCAACCCATCCAGGCCTGGTGTGTATTCTTTATGGGATTGGTGGGAAGAGGTGGGGTGAAGGCACTGTTTACGACACACAGGTCTCCCCAGTCTGGCAGGCCCTGTACTGTATAAGGAAAGGGCCTCTGACTGGAGAGCCTATAAGGTGGATGCTAGGTGATACTGTCCGTGCCCAATTCACCCCTCCTTACCACACCACTCCCAGTGGTGATGTACTAAGTGGGGATGTCCAGCTGTCCAGTGACCTCGGAGGGCAGGGTACCTGCGACCACTCCTACAGTGGTTAAATCTAGGTGTTCTGGTCAGCAACTTCCTTTCCCCTCCTGCAGTCACTGGAAGCTGTTTGTCCCACCCTCCCTCCCTTACATAATTCAATAAAGTGAACTGTCATTCTATGTACGTTGGAGATATGTATATACGTGTAATATGTACAAGTTATATATAAAAAAAAAAAATGATTTGTATTAGTAAAACTAAGTCACAGCGGAGTAGTAGAGGAGGGCAAAGGTTCGTGACCGCTCGTAGGCATAATCTCCTGTCGATCGCGGACAAGGAACTCTGCCATGAGCCCCTGTTACGAAATGTAATTGCCCTTCTCTGCTTTGGTAATTAATAAACTGTGACTGACCTGTTCAACCCATCCAGGCCTGGTGTGTATTCTTTATGGGATTGGTGGGAAGAGGGGGGGGTGAAGGCACTGTTTACGACACACAGGTCTCCCCAGTCATATCAGTGTGAACATACCCTTATTTGGTGATTAAGGATTAAACATTTTAGCAGCGATAGGTGATATGTCATATTAACTATTATTAACATATCAACATATTAAAATGGTCTATGGAAGACATATTAAAATATTAACCCCTTTCTGACATTGGACATACTATTCCGTCCATGTGACCTGGGACTTAATTTCCATGGATGGAATAGTACGTCATAGGCGATCAGCCGACACAGCTGACACCTGGCACTAAGTGCCACAAGTGGTCACAGACCGCTCCCGGCACTTTAATCCTCGGAACACTTCAATCAAACATGATCGCAGCATTCCAGAGCCGTCACAGGGGCTGACAGTCCCTCTGCCTTTCGGTCGGGGACCCCACGGGTCCAGATCGCTGCCATGTCATCATGACGACATCCGGGTCTCCAGAGCTGAGAAACTTCCTGTCATGCGCAGTGCATGTCAGGAAGTCTCTAAGGTCAGTGTACAGAAGCTGCAGCGCTGACAGCTTCTGTAGCATGCAGATGCTGCTTTATCTGCATGCTATAGAAGCAATCAGCCTGCACAAAATGATTGTCTCATAGTGGGACAAAGTGTAAAAGTAAGAATTAAATAAAAACATTTTTTTAAATAATTGTTAAAATATTTAAAAAATAATATAAAAAAAATAAAAAATCAATACTTATTCTATCACTAAATAAATATTTGAATAAAAAAAATCTAAGCAATAAAAGTACACATATTTGGTATCGCCACGTCCGTAACGACCCGACATATAAAACTGTCCCACTAGTTAAACAAGGCAAAAAACAATGCTTTATCATCATACCGCCAAACAAAAAATGGAATAACACGCGATCAAAAAGATGGATATAAATAAACATGGTACTGCTGAAAATGTCATCTTCTCCCGCAAAAAAAGAGCTGCCATACAGTGTCATCAGTGAAAAAATAAAAAAGTTCTAGCTGTCAGAATAAAGTGATGCAAAAGCAATTATTTTTTCTATAAAATTGTTATTATATATAAGCACCAAAACATTAAAAAATTACATAAATGAGGTATCGCTGTAATCGTACTGACCCGAAGAATAAAACTGCCTTATCAATTTTACCACGCCCCACCCAAAAGAAATTGATGAATTGCTCTATTTTGCTCATTCGGTCTCCCAAAAATCGGAATAGAAAGTGATCAAAAATGTCATGTGCCCGAAAATGGTACCAATAAAAACGTCAACTCGTCCCACATAAAATAAGACCTCACATGACTCTGTGGGCGAAAATATGGAAAAATTATAGCTCTCAAAATGTGGTGAAGCAAAACCTATTTTTTGCAATAAAAAGCGTCTTTTATTGTGTGACAGCAGCCAAACATAAAAACCCACTATAAAAAACCCACTATAAATAGTAAATAAAACCCCACTTTATCACTCCCTTAGTTAGGGAATATAATAAAATAAAAAAATGCATTTATTTCCATTTTCCTATTAGGGTTAGGGCTAAAGTTAGGGTTATGGTTGGGGCTAAAGTTAGGGTTGGAGCTAAAGTTAGGGTTGGGTCTAAAGTTAGGATTAGGGTTGGGGCTAAAGTTAGGGTTAGGGCTAGAGTTGGGGTTAGGGTTTGGATTATGGTTACAGTTGGGGTTAGGGTTGGGATTAAGGTTAGGATTGGGATTAGGGTTAGGGGTGTGTTAGGATTAGGTTTGTGGTTAGGGTTGGGATTAGGGTTAGGGTTGTGTTGGGTAAAGGTTGGAGTTAGAATTGGGAGGTTTCCACTGCTTAGGCACATCAGGGGCTCTTCAAGTGCGACATTGCGTCTGATCTCTTTTCTAGCCAGTTCTGCGTTGAAAAAGTCAAACGGTGTTCCTTTCCTTCCATGCTCTACCATGCGCCCAAACAGTGGTTTACCCCCACATATGGGGCGGGTTACAGTATCAACATACTCAGGACAAATTGTGCAACTTTTGGTGTCCAATTTGTCCTCTTACCCTTGGTAAATTAAAACAAATTGAATCTGAAGTAAATTTTTTGTGAAAAAAAATTAAATGTTCATTTTTTTTAACCCCTCTCTGACATTAGACGTACTATCCCGTCCATAAAACCCGTGCCATTCTGACCATGGACGGGATAGTACGTCATAGGCGATCAGCTGCGCTCCTGAGGGGAGCGCAGCTAATCGCCGCCGGGTGTCAGCTGATTATCACAGCTGACACCCGTGACTGTGTGTCAGGAGCGGTCACGGACCGCTCCCGGCACATTAACCCCTTGCACACCGCGATCAAACATGATCGCGGTGTACTGGGGGCACAGGGGGGATCGCGCAGGCAGGGGGCTCCCTGCGCGCCCCCCTGAGACCCTCAGACCAGCGCGATGTGATCGCGCTGCTCTGAGGGCTTCCTCCCTCCCAGGACCCGGATCCAAGATGGCGCTGGGGTCCTGGAGGGAGGCGGCTTCCTCAGTGCCTGCCGAGAGCAGGCATGAGGAAGCGTCCTGCACTGCCTGTCACATCGCTGGTGTGACAGAGTGCTGTGCACACTGTCACACCAGCGATCTGATGAAATACAGTGATGTCCCACCCTGGGACAAAGTAAAAAAGTAAAAAAAGTAAAAATAAACGTGTAAAAAAAAATCCAAAAAAAAAAAAAAAAATATTCCCCAATAAATTCATTACTTATTGTAAATAAAAAAAATAAAACAATAAAAGTACACATATATGGTATCGCCGTGTCCGTAACGACCCCCCCTATAAAACTGTCCCACTAGTTAACCCCTTTAGTGAACCCCTTAAAAAATAAAAATAAAAACGAAGCAAAAAATCAGTGCTTTATCATCATACCGCTGAACAAAAAGTGGAATAACACGCGATCAAAAAGACGGATATAAATAAACATGGTACCGCTGAAAACGTCATCTTGTCCCGCAAAAAACGAGCCGTCACACAGCATCATGAGCGAAAAAATAAAAAAGTTATAGCTCGCAGAATAAAGCGATGCAAAAATAATTATTTTTTATATAAAATTGTTTTTATTCTATAAAAGCGCCAAAACATAAAAAAATTATATAAATGAGGTATCGCCATAATCGTACTGACCCGAAGAATAAAACTGCTTTATCGATTTTACTACACGCGGAACAATAAAAACGCCTCACCCAAAAGAAATTCATGAATTGCTGATTTTTGTTCATTCTAACCTCCCAAAAATCGAAATAAAAAGCGATCAAAAAATGTCACCTGCTCAAAAATGGTACCAATAAAAGCGTCACCTCGTCCCGCAAAAATTAAGACCTCACATGACATTGTGGGCCAAAATATGCAAAAATTATAGCTCTCAAAATGTGGCGATGCAAAAAACTACTTTTTGCAATAAAAAGCGTCTTTTAGCGTGACAGCTGCCAATCATAAAAACCGCTATAAATAGTAAATCAAACCCCCTTTATCACCCCCTTAGTTAGGGAAAAATAATAAAATAAAAAAAATGTATTTATTTCCATTTTCCCATTAGGGTTAGGGTTAGGGTTTCGGCTAAAGTTAGGGTTAGGGTTGGCGCTAAAGTTAGGATTAGGGTTAGAGTTAGGATTAGGGTTAGGGTTGGGATTAGGGTTGGGACTAGGGTTAGGGGTGTGTTGGGGTTAGGGTTGGAGTTAGAATTGGGGGGTTTCCGCTGTTTAGGCACATCAGGGGCTCTCCAAATGTGACATGGCGTCTGATCTCCATTCCAGCCAATTCTGCGTTGAAAAAGTCAAACGGTGTTCCTTCACTTCTGAGCTCTGCCATGCGTCCAAACAGTAGTTTATCCCACATATGGGGTATCAGCGTACTCTGGACCCCAAGAGTTATTGTGAAATTTGTCCTATTTCTTCTGTTACCCTTGGGAAAATAAAAAACTGGGGGCGAAAATATTATTTTTGTAAAAAAAATAAGTTTTTTTTGTTTTTACGGCTGTACATTATAAACTTCTGTGAAGCACTTGGGGCTTCATAGCGCTCACCACACATCTAAATAAGTTCCTTGTGGGGTCTATTTTCCAAAATGGGGTCACTTGTTGGGGATTTCCACTGTTTAGGCGCATCAGGGGCTCTCCAAATGCGACATGACGCCCCCAGACCATTCCATCAAAGTCTGCAATCCAAAACGTCACTACTTCCCTTTCCGAGCCCTGACATGCGCCCATACAGTAGTTTTCTCCCACATATTGGGTATCAGCGTACTCAGGACAAATTGGACAACAACTTTTGGGGTCCAATTTCTCCTGTTGCCCTTGTGAAAATAAAATATTGGGGGCGAAAAAATCATTTTTGTAAAAAAAAAAAGGATTTTTTATTTTTACGGCTGTGCGTTATAAACTTCTGTGAAGCACTTCGGGGTTCAAAGTGCTCACCACACATCTAGGTAAGTTCCTTGTGAGGTCTATTTTCCAAAATGGGGTCACTTGTGGGGGGTTTCCACTGTTTAGGCGCATCAGGGGCTCTCCAAATGCGACATGACGCCCCCAGACCATTCCATCAAAGTCTGCAATCCAAAACGTCACTACTTCCCTTTCCGAGCCCTGACATGCGCCCATACAGTAGTTTTCTCCCACATATTGGGTATCAGCGTACTCAGGACAAATTGGACAACAACTTTTGGGGTCCAATTTCTCCTGTTACCCTTGTGAAAATAAAATATTGGGGGCGAAAAAATCATTTTTGTAAAAAAAAAAAAGGATTTTTTTATTTTTACGGCTGTGCGTTATAAACTTCTGTGAAGCACTTCGGGGTTCAAAGTGCTCACCACACATCTAGATAAGTTCCTTGTGGGGTCTATTTTCCAAAATGGGGTCACTTGTGGGGGTTTCCACTGTTTAGGCGTATCAGGGGCTCTCCAAATGCGACATGACGCCCCCAGACCATTCCATCAAAGTCTGCAATCCAAAACGTCACTACTTCCCTTCCGAGCCCTGACGTGCACCCATACAGTAGTTTTCTCCTACATATTGGGTATCAGCGTACTCAGGACAAATTGGACAACAACTTTTGGGTTCCAATTTCTTCTGTTACCCTTGTGAAAATAAAATATTGGGGGCGAAAAAATCATTTTTGTAAAAAAAAAAAAAGGATTTTTTATTTTAAGGCTGTACGTTATAAACTTTAGTGAAACACCTGGGGGTTCAAAGTTCTCACCACACATCTAGATAAGTTCCTTGAGGGGTCTAGTTTCCAAAATGGTGTCATTTGTGGGGGGTTTCCACTGTTTAGGCAGATCAGGAGCTCTCCAAACACGACATGGCGTCCAGCCAATTCTGCGTTGAAAAAGTGAGATGGCGCTCCTTCCCTTCAAACTCTGCCATGCACCCAAACAGTGGTTTACCCCCACATATGGGGTATCAGTGTACTCAGGACAAATTGCACAATAACTTTTGGAGTCTTGTTACCCTTGGAAAAATAAAAATTGGGGTGAAAAGATCATTTTTGTGGAAAAAATATGATTTTTAAATTTTACGGCTCTACGTTATAAACTTGTGTGAAGCACTTGAGGGTTCAAATTGCTCACCAAAGATCTAGATAAGTTCCTTAGGGGGTCTAGTTTCCCAAATGGGGTCATTTGTGGGGGGTTTCCACTGTTTAGGCACATCAGGGGCTCTCCAAATGCAACATGGCATCCAATCTCAATTCCAGCCAATTTTGGTTGGAAAAAGTCAAATGGTGCTCCTTCCCTTCCGAGCTCTGCCGTGCGCCCAAACAGTGGTTCCCCCCCACATATGGGGCATCAGCGTACTCAGGACAAATTGGACAACAACTTATGTGGTCCAATTTCTCCTGATACCCTTGGGAAAATAAAAAATTAGTGACTAAAAGATAATTTTTGTGGGAAAAAAAACAGGATTTTTTATTTTCATGCCCGGGCATTATAAACTTGTGTGAAGCACTTGGGGGTTCAAAGTGCTCACCAAAGATCTAGATAAGTTCCTTAGGGGGTCTAGTTTCCAAAATGGGGTCACTTGTGGGGGATTTCCACTGTTTAGGCTCATCTGGGGCACTGCAAACGGAACATGACCCCCATCAACGTCTGCATTCCAAAACGTTACTACTTCCTTTCCAAGCCCTGCCGTGCGCCCAAACAGTTTTCCACCCCCACATATGGGGTATCAGCGTACTCAGGACAAATTGGACAACAACTTTTGGGGTCCAATTTCCTTGGGAAAATTCAAAAATTTAGGACTAAAAAATCATTTTTGTGGAATTTTTTTTTTTTTTTTTTCACACCCAGGCATTATAAACTTTTGTGAAACACTTGGGGGTTCAAAGTGCTCACAACAGATCTAGATAAGTACCTTAGGGGGTCTAGTTTCCAAAATGGTGTCACTTGTGGGGGGTTTCCACTGTTTAGGCGCATCAGAGGTTCTCCAAGCGCGACATGGCGTCCAATCTCAACTCCAGCCAATTTTAGTTTGAAAAAGTTAAACGGCGCTCCTTCCCTTACGAGCTCTGCCGTGTGCCCAAACAGTGGTTTTCCCCCACATATGGGGTATTGGCGTACTCAGGAGAAATTGCATAACAACCTTATCTGTCCATTTTCTCCTTTTACCCTTGTGAAAATAAAAAAAAAGTTTGTAAAAGATCATTTTTGTGGCTAAAAAGTTAAATATTCATTTTTTCCTTCCACGTTGCTTTAGTTCCTGTGAAGCACCTGAAGGGTTAATAAACTTCTTGAATGTGGTTTTGAGTACCTTGAGGGGTGCAGTTTTTAGAATGGTGTCACTTTTGGGTATTTTCTGTCATGTAGACCCCTCAAAGTGACTTCAAATGTGAGGTGGTCCCTAAAAAAAATGGCTTTGTAAATTTTGTTGTAAAAATGAGAAATCGCTGGTCAACTTTTAACCCTTATAACTTCCTAACAAAAAAAAATTTTGATTCCAAAATTGTGCTGATGTAAAGTAGACATGTGGGAAATGTTATTTCTTAACTATTTTGTGTTACATATTTCTCTGTTTTAAGGGAATAAAAATTCAAAGTTTGAAAATTGCTAAATTTTCAAAATTTTCGCCATATTTGCGTATTTTTCAAAAATAAACGCAAGTTATATGGAAGAAATTTTACCACTAACATGAAGTACAATATGTCACGAGAAAACAATCTCAGAATCGCGAAGATCCGTTGAAGCGTTCCGGAGTTATAACCTCATAAAGAGACAGTGGTCAGAATTGTAAAAATTGTCCCGGTCATTAACGTGCAAACCACCCTTGGGGGTGAAGGGGTTAAACATTCCAAAAATTCCTGTGAACCACTTGAAGGGTTAATAAACTATTTGAATGTGATTTTGAGCACCTTCAGGGGTGCAGTTTTTAGAATGGTGTAACTTTTGGGTATTTTATATCATATAGACCCCTCAAAGTGACTTCAAATGTGATGTGGTCCCTAAAAAAAATTGTGTTGTAAAAATGAAAAATCGCTGTTTGATTTTTAACCCTTATAACTTCCTAACAAAAAAATTTTGGTTCCAAAATTGTGCTGATGTAAAGTAAAATGTGGGAAATGTTACTTATTAAGTATTTTATGTGACATATCTCTGTGATTTAAGGGCATGAAAATTCAAAGTTGGAAAATTGCGAAATTTTAAAATTTTTTGCCAAATTTCAGTTTTTTTCACAAATAAACGCAAGTCATATCAAATAAATTTTACCACGATAATGAAGTACAATATGTTACGAGAAAACAGTGTCAGAATCACCGGGATCTGTTGAAGCGTTCCAGAGTTATTTCCTGATAAAGGGACAGTGGTCAAAATTGTAAAAATTGGCCTGGTCATTAACATGCAAACCACCCTTGGGTGTAAAGGGGTTAAATGTAGTGTTGACAAATAGGATAATGGTAATATTTGATAACGGTAATCTTCAAATGTTAGATAACATACTGTATTATTATCAGAATCACTATATAGTGCACAGTCTAATCAGCAATTTCACTGTTTATCAATTATTTAATGTTGCATAGACTGGTAACACAAGACACCAATAGGACTGCGTTTCCTATGTTCCCATCAAAGTGGATGCACAATATATCTTCTAAGCTGTGAAGAATAGTTTGCACTGAAAGTGAAAATGTAAACTATGTAAGTTGTAAGGTGAAAAGTCGCATCAATGCAATTGCACAAATATGCACCTTCTATTTAATTCTCTAATTACTGGACATAAAGAAAACATCCTACCTGTACTGTCCTCTAAGGAAACATTGATAAACATCTCGTCTACGTCTTCTACGTGTGAATCCATATGTGCAACACTTCGTCCAGCTTTGTCTTTTTATACACTACCTGGCACATGGCATTTTACACTGAACATGTGACACTATGAGTTAAATCATTAATAACTTTCTGACAAAGGCAGACTGCTTCTCCCCATAGGACGAGCACCTATCGCTAAGCAATACGATCTCCCTGAGCACTTCCTAGGTACAAAGTTTACAGCTAATTATTTCCTTATGTCACAATATTTGCTGTTTGGAACATTTTTTTTTATTTGTTTTCTTTATGCTTCTTCATATGCAGAAGACACAGCCCACAAATGTATAGAATGATTTAGCAAATAATTAATAATTCAATATAAACAGCAAAAAAAAGGCAGCAACACTCACCTGCCCAGATCTCAGAACAAATGCACTACAGGATGCAGCCAGCCCATTAAAGCAAGATGTTAGCAGCACAGGTGCAAAATACCAGATTAAACAGCCACTCTCCACATACCCATCCAAGGAGGGGGTGACTGCCCAGTATACAATTGCACAATAGAAGCCCGCATAGGGTGCCGTTCACACAAGGATACTGCACAGTGTCTGGTTCACAGCCTATTAATCACGCCCCTACTATTCGACTAGGCGGGCTGGCCAGTACACTCTCAAATCGCACCAGTGTGAACACCCCTCATGCGAGACCAGACGTGCCTGGGCCTGGCTGCACCCCGAAAAATTAAGTGCAAAAAATACAAAAATAGTGGGGTATTAGTTAATATTTTGGCCAAAATATGTAAGCTTGTAACCTGCGCCAAAGGTCCCCACGCTTACAAGTTCTACTCTACACTATCCAGCAAAGTCACTAAAGGAGACTCAAGGTCTCCAAAAATTCAATATAAACAGCAAAAAAAAAAAAAAAAAAAAAGGCAGCAACACTCACCTGCCCAGATCTCAGAACAAATGCACTACAGGATGCAGCCAGCCCATTAAAGCAAAATGTTAGCAGCACAGGTGCAAAATACCAGATTAAACAGCCACTCTCCACATACCCATCCAAGGATGGGGTGACTGCCCAGTATACAATTGCACAATAGAAGCCCGCATAGGGTGCCGTTCACACAAGGATACTGCACAGAGTCTGGTTCACAGCCTATTAATCACACCCCTACTATTCGACTAGGCGGGCTGGCCAGTACACTCTCAAATCGCACCAGTCTGAACACCCCTCAGTGTCAACACCCCTCATGTAGGACTTGTAAGCGTGGGGACCTTTGGCGCAGGTTACAAGCTTACGTATTTTGGCCAAAATATTAACTAATACCCCACTATTTTTGTATTTTTTGCACTTAATTTTTTGGGGTGCAGCCAGGCCCAGGCACGTCTGGCCTCGCATGAGGGGTGTTCACACTGGTGCGATTTGAGAGTGTACTGGCCAGCCCGCCTAGTCGAATAGTAGGGGCGTGATTAACCCCTTAACGACCAAGCCATTTTGTAAGTTAAAGACCAGGCCAATTTTTACATTTCTGACCACTGTCTCTTTATGAGGTTATAACTCTGGAACGCTTCAACGGATCTTGGCGATTCTGAGATTGTTTTCTCGAGACATATTGTACTTCATGATAGTGGTAAAATTTCTTCAATATAACTTGCGTTTATTTATGAAAAAAACGGAAATATGGCAAAAATTTTGAAAATTTTGCAATTTTCAAACTTTTAATTTTTATGCCATTAAATCAGAGAGATATGTCACAAAAATTAGTTAATAAATAACATTTCCCACATGTCTACTTTACATCAGCACAATTTTGGAACCAAAAATTTTTTTTGTTAGGAAGTTATAAGTGTTAAAAGTTGACCAGCAATTTCTCATTTTTCCAACAAAATTTACAAAATCATTTTTTTTAGGGGCCACCTCACATTTGAAGTGAATTTGAGGGGTCAATATGACAGAAAATACCCAAAAGTGACACCATTCTAAAAACTGCACCCCTCAACGTGTTCAAAGCCACATTCAAGAAGTTTATTAACCCTTTAGGTACTTCACAAGAATTGAAGCAATGTGGAAGGAAAAAATTAACATTTAACTTTTTTCCCAAAATTTTTCTTTCGACACAATTTTTTAAAATTTTGTCAAGGGTATCAGTAGAAAATGAACCACAATATTTGTTGTACAATTTCTCCTGAGTACATCGATACCCCATGTGTGGGGTTAAACCACTATTTGGGCGCATGGCAGAGCTCGGAAGGAAAGCAGCGCCATTTGACTTTTTTGGCTGGAATTGAGATTGGACGCCATGTCGCATTTGGAGAGTCCCTGTGTGCCTAAACAGTGGAAACCCCCCACAATTGACCCCATTTTGGAAACTAGACCCCCCAAGTAACTTATATAAATGTGTTGTGAGAGCTTTTAACCCCCAAGGGCTTCACAGAAGGTTATAACGTAGAGCCGTAAAATTAAAAAATCATGTTTTTTCCACAAAAATGATCTTTTCATCCCAATTTTTATTTTCCAAAGGATAAAAGGACCCCAAAAGTTATTGTGCAATTAGTCCTGAGTATGCTGATACCCCATATGTGGGGGTAAACCACTATTTGGGTGCATGGCAGAGCTCGGAAGGGAAGCAGCGCCATTTGACTTTTTTGGCTGGAATTGAGATTGGACGCCATGTCGCATTTGGAGAGTCCCTGTGTGCCTAAACAGTGGAAACCCCCCACAAGTGACCTCATTTTGGAAACTAGACCCCCCAAGTAACTTATCTAAATGTGTAGTGAGAGCTTTGAACCCCTAAGGGCTTCACAGAAGGTTATAACGTAGAGTCGTAAAATTAAAAAATCATGTTTTTTCCACAAAAATGATCTTTTCATCCCAATTTTTATTTTCCAAAGGATTAAAGGACCCCAAAAGTTATTGTGCAATTAGTCCTGAGTACGCTGATACCCCATATGTGAGGGTAAACCACTATTTGGGTGCATGGCAGAGCTCGGAAGGGAAGCAGCGCCATTTGACTTTTTTGGCTGAAATTGAGATTGGACGCCATGTCGTATTTAGAGAGTCCCTGTGTGCCTAAACAGTGGATACCCCCCACAAGTAACCCCATTTTGGAAACTAGACCCCCAAGGAACTTATCTAGATGTGTGGTGAGAGCTTTGAACCCCCAAGGGCTTCACAGAAGGTTATAACGTAGAGCTGTAAAATTAAAAAATCATATCTTTTCTACTAAAATGATCTTTCCACCCCCAATTTTTATTTCCAAAGGGTGAAAGGACCCCAAAAGTTATTGTACAATTTGTCCTGAGTATGCTGATACCCCATATGTGGGGGTAAACCACTATTTGGCGCATGGCAGAGCTTGGAAGGGAAGCAGCGCCATTTGACTTTTTTGGCTGGAATTGAGATTGGACGCCATGTCGCATTTGGAGAGTCCCTGTGTGCCTAAACAGTGGAAACCGCCCACAAGTGACCCCATTTTGGAAACTAGACCCCCCCAAGGAACTTATCTAGATGTGTGGTGAAAGCTTTGAACCCCCAAGGGCTTCACAGAAGGTTATAACGTAGAGCAGTAAAATTAAAAAATCATATCTTTTCCACAAAAATGATCTTTCCACCCCCAATTGTTATTTTCCAAAGGGTAACAGGACCCCAAAAGTTATTGTGCAATTTGTCCTGACTATGCTGATACCCCATATGTGGGGGTAAACCACTATTTTGACGCATGGCAGAGCTGGAAAGGGAAGGAGCGCCTTTTTCAAATGCAGATTTTGATGGAATGGTCTGCGGGTGTCATGTCACGTTTGGAGAGCCCCTGATGTGCCTAAACAGTAGAAACCCCCCATAAGTGACTCCATTTTGGAAACTAGACCCCCCAAGGAACTTATCTAGATGTGTGGTGAGCACTTTGAACCCCCAAGTGCTTCACAGAAGTTTATAACGTAGAGCCGTGAAAATAAAAATATCATATTTTTTTCCACAAAAATAATCTTTTTGCCCCCAAATTTTTATTTTTATAAGGGTAACAGGAGAAATAGGACCCCAAAAGCTATTGTGCAATTTGTCCTGAGTACGCTGATATCCCATATGTGGGGGGGAACCACTATTTTGACGCATGGCAGAGCTCGGAAGGGAAGGAGCACCGTTTTTAAATGCAGACTTTGATGGAATGGTCTGCGGGTGTCATGTCGCGCTTGGAGAGCCCCTGATGTGCCTAAACAGTAGAAACCCCCCACAAATGACCCCATTTTGCAAACTAGACCCCCAAGGAACTTATCTAGATGTGTGGTCAGCACTTTGAACCCCCAAGGGCTTCACAGAAGTTTATAATGTAGAGCCGTGAAAATAAAAAAATCATATTTTTTTCCACAAAAATTACCTTTTTGCCCCAAATTTTTATTTTTCTAAGGGTAACAGGAGAAATAGGACCCCAAAAGCTATTGTGCATTTTGTCCTGAGTACGCTGATACCCCATATGTGGGGGGGAACCACTGTGATCGCCTTACTGCGATCTTTGGGAGGCACAATGAACAAATCCACAAAAGGTGAAGAATTGGTTTTCTTTTTTACGCCGTTCCTCATGCGGTATTAGTGATTAGGCGACTTTATTCCTCGGATCGGTGCGATTACAGCGATACCAGATTTACACCCTTTTTTCATGTTTAGCTTCTGTCACACACTAAAAGATGCTTTTTCTTGGAATAATTTTTTGTAAGAAATTTTTGCATCGCCGTATTTTGAGAGCTATAATTTTTCCATATTTCGGCCGACAGAGTTATCTGTGGGCTTATTTTTTGTGGGACGAGCTGACGTTTTTATTGGTACCATATTCAGGCACATAACGTTTTTTGATCGTTTCCTATTCCGATTTTTGTGGAATCAGAATGAACAAAAACCAGCAATTCAGGAATTGTTTTTTTTTTTTTTTTTCCCTCCGTTCCGTGTGTGGTAAAATTGATAAAGCAGCTTTATTCTTCGGGTCACTACGGTTACGGCGATTCCTCATTTATATATATTTTTTTATGTTTTGGCGTTTTTTACACAATAAAAAATTTTATAGAAAAAATAATTATTTTTGCATCAGTTTATTCCGCGAGCTATAACTTTTTTATTTTTTCGCTGATGATGCTGTATAGTGACTTGTTTTTTGCGGGACAAGATGATGTTTTCAGCGGTACCATGATTATTTATATCTGACTTTTTGATCGCGTTTTATTGCACTTTTTCCAAGCGGTATAATGATACCGCTTGGAAAAAGTATAATTTACTACTTTTTTGTGTTTTTTTTTACGGCTTTCACTGAAGGGGTTAACTAGGGTTACGCTTTTATAGATGGGATTTTTACGGACGTGGCGATACCTAACATGTGTATGTTTTTTGTTTTTTATTTTTTTATTACATAAAAATGTGTATTTTTTAGGGGATTTTTTTAAAATTATTTTTTAATATTTTTTTTACAATTTTTTTAAAAAATGATTTTTTTTAACTTGTCCCTTTATGGGACTTTCACTTTTTTTACTTTTTATTGCAGTTACAATGCATTGCAATGCTCTGGCATTGCAATGCATTGCAACTATAGTGGAAGCTGCTGTGACAATGATCACAGCAGCTTCCCGTAGCTAAATGACCCGGAGGTTGTCATGACAACCCCCGGGTCATCAAGGCAGAGATCGGACCCTGCAAATACATTGCAGGGTGCCGATCTGAGGCAGAGGGAGCTCCCGACCCTCTGCCTCCCCCCTGAGCTCTGCGATCGCGCTCGATCGCAGCAGTCAGGGGGTTAACAGCCAGGGGCGGTGGGGGCTCCGCTCCTGGCTGTCAGTGCAGGAAGCCTGGCCACTGCAGCGCCGGCTCCTGCACTGATCGCGCTGGAGAAGCTGAAATTTCAGCTTCTCCTGCACGATCGCTGCTGTGTTTGGTCAGTCAGATTGACTGACCAAGCACAATGCTGTAGGTGCGGGGACCAACGGCAAAGGTCCCCGCACCGCTTGCCGTGCCTGTCAGCTGTCTGTGACAGCTGTCGGCACTGATCTACCACTGCGTGTTTACACGCAGTGGTAGATCAAAGCCATGACGTGCAGAGTCCGTCCTGGTGCCGGAACTGACACCTTGCCATGACGGACTCTGCACGTCAGTGGACATTAAGGGGTTAATAGGCTGTGAACCAGACTCTGTGCAGTATCCTTGTGTGAATGGCACCCTATGCGGGCTTCTATTGTGCAATTGTATACTGGGCAGTCACCCCATCCTTGGATGGGTATGTGGAGAGTGGCTGTTTAATCTGGTATTTTGCACCTGTGCTGCTAACATCTTGCTTTAATGGGCTGGCTGCATCCTGTAGTGCATTTGTTCTGAGATTTGGGCATGTGAGTGTTGCTGCCTTTTTTTTTGCTGTTTATATTGAATTTTTGGAGACCTTGAGTCTCCTTTAGTGACTTTGCTGGATAGTGTAATTAATAATTAACTCTCCAAAATAAACACGCAACACATAAATGAACCTCAAAATTATTTGTCTGTACCATATGCACTTCATTAGGATCCATGTGAATGACCTAATGCTTGAGAGAGTTACCTGGCCTTAAAGTGAACCTCTCATGTCAAAAATGCTATTCACCTGCACAAATGGGGATAATCTGCAGATTAATAGCATTCTAAAGCTGTTTGACCCTACACTGATGCACTGCACCGCAAGCTGTCATGCACTGCACCACGAGCTGTCAGTGAGTGCTGGGGGCGCTATTAACTGAGCAGTAACTGAAGCTGAGCTCTTTGACTGAAAGTCTGAGGTTGGTGGGAGGAATAAAGTTCATTTCCTGATGGCATCTGGGCTTTCACTACAGCGGCCAGGCAGCATCAGAACACTATTAACCTGCAGATTAAACCTATGTTTGCAGGTTTAATAGCATTTTTTGACATGAAAGGATCCCTTTAAAAAAATAATTCTTATGTATATTAATACATACATTTTGGAAACTGTAAGTGGAACAGTTTGCAGTAGTCTCTTAAGAAATTCATGCTGCTCAGTGCATACAGACCATGGACAGTCCAGTGTTACCTATATAGTTGTCCTGAGCTTGGACTATAAGGCCGGCGTCACACTGGCGACAGAATCGGACGACTGCAATACGATGAAATATCGCATTGCAGTCTGCCCTATGTTAATCTATGGAGCAGCTCCCTGTAACAGATTTTTGTGGTCCGTTTTAAACGTCCGAGTGCAATCGCAGCATGCTGCGATTGTCACCAATTGTGGGTCGACTATCGCCAATGCAAGTCTATGGGAGCGATGAAAAATCAGATTACAAACGGACCGCACGTGTGACTTGCGATTAAATCGCATCGGTGTCCTTTAGAAAAG
>JARQOD010000001.1:193379462-193419500 GCA_033576555.1 Oophaga sylvatica
AAGGGCACTTACTGCAATCCCAAAAAACCCTGAAAAGCACCAACTCTACTAATTTCAAAATCACCTGAGATCACACGACCTCTACCACCTAAATTAGTTCTCTGGTGTAACAAAATCAAAACAGCAGCCACTGAAAAAACTGGAAAAAGCAAAAGTACAAACATCAGTGGCTGAACTAAACTGAGAGGGCAAAAGCCCCCGGAGGGGACCTGAAGGCCCCCACAGAAGTGCAGGACAAAATGCAAAAATAAAGCACAAAAACAAAAAGAAGAAAATGTCTTATCTGTTAGCAGGAGATGCAGACACGACACAGCAGGCTACAAGGGAAACAGGAATCATGGAGTGAGACCAGAACAATTGATCACCGGCAACCCTGATGGGAAGGCGACTCCCTTATATAAGACCAGTCAGTAACACCTGATTCCCACTCCTCACAATCTTCACTGGACAGTCCAGTACCGCTTGTAACCACCAGAGGGAGCCTCTGCTCAGAACTCATTTCAAGTCCATTCACAACAGCCCGCTGTCAGACGCTGAGAGGGAGAACAGTGAGCAGCACAGGAGCCGGGAGGTGAGTTTTTTTTTTATTTATTTTTTAATGGGGGTGCAGTCGAGTCCTGGCTGGAGAAGTCGTCATGTCGGTGTGGGCCAGATGGAAAAGACATGAAAGTGAACAATTCCATTAGAAAGAACATCAGCGGTAAGTCATTATCTGTACCTGTGCTGTAATCTATTATATGTTCTGTAGGACTGGTATTATTTAACACAGACCATATGGCGGTAATATCAATATTGGTCTTTTTATATATAGATTAATTTTGGCCAACAGGGCGGTCATTTGCTGAGGTTCTCTGATGATGGGCCCACTCAGAAGTTTTGCCCCCACTAAACCAAAACCCTAGCTACGCCTATGGCTCTCTCTCTAGTCTTTCTTTCTCGCTCTCTGTTCTTTCCTTCTCGCTCTCTGTTCTTTTTTCTCTCTATTCTTTCTTTCTCTCTTTTCTTTCTTTCCTCTCTTTCTTTCTCTGTTTGTTCTTTCTCTCTCGCTGCTCTTTCTTTCTTTTCCTCAGTACCAGCCACTGTGCCCTCATTACCAGTCAGTGTGATCAGCAGTGCTAAATGGTTACGCTTGGGGCGAGGATATGGGTGTGATTAGCTGTGAAATGGGTGTTGTCGGGGCGTGGCCTAAAATTTTCAGCGGCGTGCAACACGCGCCGCAGCCTTTAATCCTCTTTCCTGTCTTCCAAATTTGGGAGGTATGCTGTATGACCTCCCTACAACTTCTGGCCATGCTCCTGATGAGCGCGACGGATGGTCTCGTGAGGGATCTCCTCCCACACCTGGACTAAAGCATCCACCAACTCCTGGACAGTCTGTGGTGCAACGTGGCATGGCCTAAAATTTGCTGCAGCAGGCACAGCGTGCCACAGCCTTTGTCCCTCTTTCCCTTCTTCAAAGGTTGGGAAGTATGATGGTGGGCCCCAAGAATAATTTTTCTCTGGTGGGCCCAAGGTACTCCAGTCCGACGCTGCTGGCAAGGTCCATGGATATTGGCTCCTTAACAGCCTTAAATACCATGCCTCAGCAGCAGGGGCGTACATATAAATCATGGGGCCCCATAGCAAAAGTCTGAATGTTCCCCACCCCCCCAAAAAAAAAACCCAGAGGCACTGTAAATGTAAAGTGCCAGCACAGTGAGGGAAGTTGAGTCGCACAGAGACAGGGGTTTTGGTGGTACTCGGCACCGATCACGTCGACTTCTATGGGGGATGTCACGAGTAGCACAGCTCGGTCCGTGACCTGGGCGATCACTGGAATGTGGGATATTTCCAGGGGATGATAGAATGTTCGTGTAGTTTGTCGTGACGCCACCTGTAGTACCTGGTCAGGGTGTCCAGCGCTGCTGTGCAGGTCCTCTGGAAGGGATGGTGTAGTGCAGGTAGGTGAAAAGTCTTCTACAGGTAACACGCTATCCTTCCAGGGCAGATAGATGTGAGATAGAGCAATGGTGCAAAGTGATGTAGCAGAGTGGACTATGCGACGTAGTAAGAAAGCAGGAAACACTTCAAGTTAAACGTTGCATAATAAAATTTTTAATAATAACATTACAAAAGTGCAAATGGCTTATATTATGTGACATGTTTTGTTACTGTTCATACCTTGATATGTGTTATACATGTGTGTTAATAAATACATATTCAACAAAAGTGCAAATAGCATTAGTGCCGAAGTTCGTGGAGACTTCTTAGGACTACAACCCCACCGGGGTAACTTCACAGTGTCCTTTACTTGTGCTTGTGGAGGACCCGCTCCAAACCTCCAACTGTGGTCTTGGGTGGGCTGCAAGACTTTCCTTGAGCAGACCTCACTTTCGGCCACACCAAACGGGTTTTTAGTTTCTGAGGTAGTTGAAAATAGTGCACAGTAAAGTTTTTTGTAAAACCAAGATGGAGCACCGAAGTGCCAACTATTTACAGAAAAGTTTGTGAGCCAGTACAGTTCATGGCTTCAAAGTTCAACATTTTCATTACAGTGAAACACCATTACCCAACCTGGGTATATTAAGGCAACAATAAACTTGTTCTTCTGAACATTCACCCGTCCGGGTACATCAAACCATTACCCAACCTGGGTATATTAAGGCAACAATAAACTTCTTTTTATGAACATTCACCCGTCCGGGTACATCAATAATTTAACTATTTACATACAGAGACCCTGTCCGGGTTATTTAGACTTCTTTGGCTGGCCTCTTACAGGTACCACCTGGTACTGTTCTGGAGCTTGCCAAACATCCGTGACAGGAGGGTCCACCCAGACCTGATGACGTCGTGTGGCCTGTACAGTTACGTCGTGACCCGCTATCTGGGTCTGTGTGGCCACCTCTTTCGTCTCCCTCCGGGTCTGGAACCCTATGTCCCGGACTGTACGAACCCCAGGGGGCCTAACAGGCGCCGGGTACGGGCCAGCTATCATTATCATGTCCATAGCTGGGGCTGCTGAGGAGACCACTGAGGGAGGCTGGGGAGATTTACGGCATGGGGTGGGCACTTGTGCAGAGGCCTGGTTGGGGGAGGCTGAAGGCTCGTAGGGTCTGTCAGTTTCCTGACACTCTGGGGAGTAGGGGTCGCACCTGGTAACATTTAGGGTGTACCATCCATTGTAACCCCAGTGTCGGGTGTAAGTCACCAAGTCTCCTGGCAACAGGTCCCTCCCCGGGTGTCCTTCTGGGAGGTGAGCCTCCACGTCCCGCCGGGTTACAAAAACTTCTAAATAAAGTCCAGGCTCCTGGATGAAGCCCCAACCACCTTTTAACTTAAAGTTCCGTACTGCACCCTTACTCCGCGGCTCCCTCACCGTACTTTTATCCTTTCTCATACGTGCCTTCTCTGCCAGGTCCTTCTCCAGGTGACGTTGCCGAAGCTTTTGGGATTCTCGCTGCTCCCTTTGTCGCTCTGCTTCCTGCTCCCGACGTCTCCACTCTTCCTCCTGACGCCGGTTGTAATTCTCCTCCACCAGCAGCTCCATGTCTCCAACATCAAACGCCAGCTTACGATGTCCGGTTTGCGGCAGCTCTCCTGGCGCCCGCCAGTCCTGGCGGCGCTCACCTGTGGCGGAAGCAGCCGGCTCTGGAACAGATGACGGTCGGGGCTCCGGTACAGGCAGGTAGAGCTCTGGTGCCTGCGCGGCCTCCTCCATGAGGACGGGTGTCGCTTCTTCTGCCTCAGCGACGGGGGTAGACAGCGGGATCTGGGGTGCTGGTGCGGCGTTTTCAGCAGGAACGGGTGCCTCCATTGTGATACTGGCAACCGGTTCAGATTGCAAGGGCTGGGATGCCCGCACGGCCTCCTCTACTGGAACGGGTGCCTCCACTGAGATACTGGCAACCGGTTCAGATTGCAAGGGCTGGGATGCCCGCACGGCCTCCTGTACTGGAACGGGTGCCTCGACTGAGATACTGGCAACCGGTTCAGATTGCAAGGGCTGGGATGCCCGCACGGCCTCCTCTACTGGAACGGGTGCCTCCACTGAGATACTGGCAACCGGTTAAGATTGCAAGGGCTGGGATGCCCGCATGGCCTCCTCTACTGGAACGGGTGCCTCACCTTCCGGTACAGACACTTCAGGGGGTAAGAGGGATTGGCGCCGCTCCAATTGTAGTTTTAGGGCCCGCCAGCTCGCTTCCATCCTGGCGACCTCCTCCCGATGCCGGGCCAGGTCTCTCAGGGTATCCTCCGCTTCTTCCAGTGTAGGAGGGTTTCCAGGCCGGGTGCCAAACGGTGGCTCCGTGGCGATCGGGTCGCTTCCGTGGGGGGAGAGCTCTGACTCCTCCATCCCTTCCCACTTCTGCTCACGTCCATTCGCCATCTCTGCCAAGTCACATGTGTCATTAGCATCAGGAGAGGCGACATCTTTTGTAGGGAGGCGGGACCTTCGCGTTCGTTTCCGCCCACTGAGGAGGATGAGGAGGCGGAACTCCAGAGCTGTGGGGCACGATCTTACATTGCAGTAACATTTAGAGTGTGCGGACATCGTTTTCGCGCCACGGAGTGAGTGTACGCCCACGAGAGCACGCCCTTATTCTTCACCTGTGCCTCGTGGCGCAGATATGACGGAAAAATGGCAAATACAGTCTATGATGATTTTTGCAATTCTCAAGCAAAAAAACAGTTCAATTAAGGCACACAGGACTCGCTTATAGCCAGCTTCTGAATCCTGTTCGTGACGCCAAAGTTGAGTCGCACAGAGCCACAGGTTTTAGGGGTACTCGGCACCAAGCCCGTCGACTTCTATGGGGGATGTGACGGGTAGCACAGCTATGTCCGTGCCCTGGTCGCTCACTGGAATGTGGGATATTTCCAGGGGATGATAGAATGTTTGTGTAGTTTGTCGTGACGCCACCTGTAGTACCTGGTCAGGGTGACCAGCGCTGCTGTGCAGGTCCTCTGGCAGGGATGGTGTAGTGCAGCTAGGTGATAAGTCTTGTACAGGTAAGACGGTATCCTTCCAGGGCAGATAGATGTGAGATAGAGCAATGGTGCAGAGTGATGTAGCAGAGTGGAGTATGCGACGTAGTAAGAAAGCAGGAAAGGAAACAATTCTTACTACAAAGACATGCAGCATAAGGCTGCCTCAACCCCTCCCATCCAACTAGCTACACCCTGTTCTAACCAGCCTGAGCTAGACCATCCCATTGGGTCCGCCTACACTCAGCTGGCATAGTGTACTGTTGAATGCAGTGGTTGGAGTCAATGGGGTGTTTCCTCCTTACCTGAGCGTAAGTTGTCACACCGCTGGGTGCGATGCAACTGTGTCGACCCGCCACCACAATTGTGGGTTACCAGGGCAATGGGGTACTCAGAGCCGAGCCCGTAGAAGTCTATGGGGATTTTGTCACAGGTAGCTGTGGCTCGGTCTGTGGCCCTGGCGGTCTGGCGTATGTTGTTGGGGAATATTTACAGGGGATAACTATATACAGTTCGTGACGCCACCTGTAGTATTCTGGTAATTAGTACCAGCGCTGCTGTAGATCTCTGAGGGGATGGTGAGGCAGCTAGATGTCGGGTCCCCTACAGGTGGGACTCTTCCCTCAGGTCGGTAGTTAGGTAGGGATTGTGCAGGCATGCAGTAATAACTCAGTCTCACACAGTCAAAGTCTTTCCATACCTTTACTTGCAGAATGGTAAAGCAGGTCCCAGGGAGGCTGATGGGGTTGATGGAGGATGAGCTTTGAGGCAAACGGTTAAGCAAGTTAGGGGCCTCCTTTAACTCCAATGAAGCTGAGTACGACCAGCCTGAAGCGTAGTCCTCTCTATAATTCCAGCTTATCTTTAGCTGTTCTGCCCGATCAGTGTTGTGGTTGGAGCCTTTTTGTGAGAAAAGATGATTCCCTATATTGTCGTGCACTGACTCACGGTCCTCACTTCCTCTGACCCCAGTTACGTACTGACTGTATGGGCTTATCCGCCGCGACCTAGGGTCCGGTAGATTTCTGGCTATCTTATCACCTTGCTTGAAACAAAGATGATTCTTCGGTCCCCAGTAACCGGTAGATTCGTGCAGGTATTCTTCACCTATAGCACTTCCTTGCTTTCTTCCACTTTTGCCCTTCGACTTGCTCAGTTCTCAGGAGATATTTCAGCCTGTTTCCAGTGGGGCACAGCTTTGACTAGGCTCGGGTACGTTAAAGTACCTATACTAGACTCCACAATTTTAAGCTGAAGATAGAGCAGAGTCCCTAAGACGTCTTGTCTCTCCTAAGTCTGGACACACTCTCCTCCTGACACTCCCTTCCACACCCCTACTGGGCGTGTTTGAAGGTACATGATGACATGAAGAACACTTAACCTTTACCTCTCCACTCATCCTCCTGGTATTGTGTACCAGGGCTACACATTCCCCCATGGTAAACGACAGCACTCCCGGGCTGTGGAATACAAAAGACAGAAAAATTTTGTTTATGCAATAACATTTGGAACAATAACATCTTCCCATCCGGGAGGTAAGACTACTTTGAACGTTACAAACTTGATAGAAAAATACAAGTAGTATCAAATAGCATTTTCAATAAATAGATATACAAGATACTTGTGAAGGACCCGCACCAAACCTTCAACGTGGGTCCTGGGTGGGCTGCAGGACATCCAAATGCAGACCTCACTCAGTGCCACACCACACGGGTTTTTGGTTCAGAGGTGAGTCAAGGTTTCATGTGAAACCATTAAGAAGGCACTTTAGTGCAACTATTTACAGGATACAGTTTTTGGGCTGGCTCAGTCCTCAGCCTCTGAGTCCATTGTTAAACGAAGCTTAATAGGAAAAAAACACATTTATATATATAGACTTTTCACAATATATTTACATCAGTTCGTCATAACTATTGCTGATATCTAATGGGTAATTTCCCTTTGGTGATTCTCTCTGACCTACGTGGTGTAGTTTCAGGTAAATCAATTTGCGATCTGTCTGCACTATGAAACGGTAAACCATAGAACTGCCTTAATCTTTCTATGGATCTGGCAAGCGTACTGATGGCTGGGCGGTGTGAGTCAGCTTCACCAGGGGATCCCATAGTATGGGGCGCTGCTACAGATGATCCATCTTGAGGTTCTACAGGTTGAGGTGTTGCTGGAAGGGGTAACTCCTGAGCGGGTTCAACTGGCACTACAGGCACAACTGGAGGTAAAACGTCCTCTTGTGGCTTATAAAACTGCAACACTGGAATTATCACAGCATCTCCCAGTCGGGGCCAATCCGCAGGAAAATCTCCCAGATCTGTGTGTATAACCTCTTCCTTTTTCTCTCTTTGATTGAAGACAGGGTTCTTGTCGCAACGTTTCAAGGGTTCCGGACATAGTTTCAAATGGTCTCTAGACACAGTGGTTATTGTTTTTCCTCCGTCTTTACTGACGACACAAACTTTTCCGTTGTCGTACTTAGAATCTTGTATGACGTAGGGTTCTTGCTCCCACTGATTATCCAGTTTATGCATTTTCCTCTTTCTTTTTAATACTACCTCTCCAGGCATCAAAGGCTTGGCAGGAGCATTTCGGTTGTAAACATTTTCCTGTTTCTCCCGTGCCTTATTAAGACTTTCCTCTACACAGATTTGTACTCTTCTGTATTGCTCTTGCCGATTGACGTCCCAGTTCTCCACGGCATCGTCTGCCTCCGGTTCTACCACTCCAAGTTCTAGGTCCATTGGTAGTTTTCCAGGCCTTGCTCTCATCAGATAGGCTGGAGTGCAGTTAGTTGAGCTTACAGGTATATGATTATACAAATCAACCAAATCAGGTAGTAAATCCGGCCATCGATTCCTGTCTTCCAACGGTATGGATCTCAACAAGTCAAGGACAATATGGTTCATTTTCTCGCAGAGACCATTGGTTTGAGGGTGATATGGTGTTGTTCTTATTTTCTTGCACCCGTACATATGACAGAATTCCTTGAATAAGTCGGCTTCAAAAGCAGGTCCCTGATCGGTTAAGACTTGCTCGGGATACCCATGCGGTCTGCAGAAGCTTGCTTGAAAGGTCTTCGCGGCCGTCACTGCGGTCTGGTCTTTCACTGGAACGACTACCAGAAATCTGGAGTAATGGTCCACCATGGTCAAGGCGTATGAGTATCCAGATCTACTCGGCGACAATTTGACGTGGTCAAGGGCCACAATCTCCAGGGGACGAGTCGTCCGGATAGGTTGCAGGGGGGCCTTTTGACTACCGTAGTCCTTTCTTCTGAGACCACAGGGTCCACAGTTCCGACACCACCTCTCGACAGAGCTGCGCATCCCTACCCAGTAGAACCGGCATCTCAACAGGGTCTCCAGCTTTCTCCAGCCAAAGTGTCCTGCTTGATCGTGGTATGCTTCCAACACCATTGGGACGTCTGTCTTTGGGACCACTATTTGCCAGACCATTTCATGGGTTCTGGGGTTGACGTATCTTCTGCACAACTTCTCACGGTACAGGAACAACCTGCTTCTCTCGTTCCACAGGAGCTTGGCGGGCATAGGTGCATCCTTTTCCAAAGAGGAGCCTTCTTGCTTTAACAACTCCTTGATGTGGCTGACCACTGGATCACTGTCCTGAGTCTCTTTCCAGCTGTGATGGGGTAAAGGATTTAATGTTGCACCATTTTGCTTTCTGTGGACTTGATGCTCGTGGACTACCCCATTTCGATGGAACGCGGGTAGCTCAATTTCTTCCAGGTCGTCCGATTCTTCTTCTGTATCAGAGTCATGCGGCATTCGGGACAACGCATCAGCATTAGCATTCTTTCGACCTGCCCGGTACTTGATAGTAAACTGGTAATTGGACAACCGAGCCATCCATCGCTGCTCCATGGCGCCCAGCTTGGCGGTTTCCAGGTGCGTTAACGGGTTGTTGTCTGTAAACGCAGTGAACTTATTGGAGGCCAGATAGTGCTTAAATCTTTCAGTAATGGCCCAGACCAGCGCCAGAAACTCTAGCTTGAAGCTGCTATAATTTTCCGGATTCCTTTCAGTTGGCCTGAGTTTTCTGCTAGCATATGCGATGACTTTTTCTTGTCCATTCTGCTTCTGACTGAGAACGGCTCCCAACCCTTCATTACTGGCGTCGGTGTACAACAGGAACGGTTGGCTGTAATCAGGATAGGTTAAGATTTCATCACCTGTAAGGATCTCTTTCATCTTTTGGAATGCTTCAGCCTGTTCTTTACCCCAATTAAAGGGAGGGTTTCTGCTCTTTAAGGATTGTCCTACCAGGAGGTCCTGTAAAGGAGCTGCCTTCTTCGTGTAATCTTTCACGAATCTCCTGTAGTAACCCGTTAGTCCCAGGAACTGTCGCACTTCCTTAAGGTTCTTCGGCTCCGGCCACTTCTGGATGGCAGTGACTTTCTCTGGGTCCGGCGCTACTCCTTCCGAACTGACGATGTGCCCCAAGTATTGTACCTTCTGCTTGAGTAGATGGCATTTTGAGGGTTTCAATTTCATCCCGTACCTGGACAGGGACTCGAATACTTCTGCCAGGTGCTTCAGATGGTCCTCATAAGTCTTGGAATACACGATAACGTCGTCTAGGTATAGCAGCACGGTTTCAAAATTGAGATGTCCCAGACAGTTTTCCATCACTCTCTGAAATGTTCCTGGGGCACTACTGAGTCCAAACGGCATTCTGTCGAACTCACAGAGCCCCATTGGGGTGGTGAAAGCCGTTTTCTCACGATCCTCCTCAGCCACAGCCACTTGCCAGTAACCACTAGTCAGATCAAGGGTAGAAAAGTAGTTAGCCGTTTTCAGAGCAGCTAATGATTCCTCTATGCGTGGTAGCGGGTATGCATCCTTGTGTGTTATGCGGTTCACCTGCCTGTAATCCACACACATTCTCATACTACCATCTTTCTTTTTAACCAGAACTAGAGGGGCTGCCCAGGGACTACAACTATCCCTTATCACCCCAGCTTTCTTCATATCATTCAACATTTCTTTAGCCTTCTGATAATGAGCTGGAGGTATGGGCCTATACCGCTCTTTGATGGGAGGATGATTGCCTGTAGGGATATGATGTTGTACTCCCTTAATGATCCCAAAATCAAGTGGATTTTTGCTAAACACTTGGGCGTACTCTTGCACCACCCGTAATACCCCTTGCTTCTGGTGAGCGGGAGTGGTGTCCGTCCCAACATGGAGCTGCTGACACCATTCCGCCACCTGAGTTGCTGGGTCATTGTCCTCCTCTATTTGACAGGAGTCTAAGGACTCAGCCGGGAGAATGGAATTATTATCGACAGCATGAAGTTTAGCAATGGTTGCATAACGGGTAAATTTACCTCATCATCTCCCCAATTGAGAAGCCGTACAGGTACTCTTCCATTCACCACTTCTACTACTCCTCTAGCAGTCATAAGTGTAGGTCTATGTTCTGAATGGTGGGGTTCTACTACAGCTTGGTAATTCTGTCCTCTCAGACCTATGGCTGCCCTGCACCAAATGATCATTTCACTCATTGGGGGTATCACAATAGGAACTGAGTCAGTGACCCGTACATTACCAATTTCACCGTCGGTAAGCTTCGCTTGTTGCTGACACACCAGGGCCCGGATCTCTCTTTGGATGACTCCTCTCTGCCTTGGTCGGGCAATCTCAGCGAGCTGTTGGAGCAAGAACACTACTTCTTCCAAACAATTACCAATAACATTAGTACCCAATATTATATTTAGACCATTCTCCTCATTTACAGTCTTCACTACCAGAAGTCCCTGGTCTTTCAACTCCTCTCTTCCCACCTTTACATCTACACATTTTGTTCCAAGTACTTCTACAGGAAGACCATTAGAAGCATACACGGTAAAGTCAAGGCTCGGGGTTTAAGATCGTCCATTGACCAGTACTTGGTATATAGGGCATCAGGTATAAGAGTGACTTGAGACCCAGTGTCTAGCAATGCTGGAACAGCAATCCCATCTAAAATAATGGACAGGTAGGGTCGCCCGCCCACATACCTGCGGTTCCAGTCTAGGGGGCCTGGCGGGTATTCTCCTGGGTGTTGGCCCTTGGACCCAGGTTCTGCCCGTTTAAAGGACACTGTGGAGACAAATGACCTTTTCGGTTGCAGCGAAAACAGACGATCTCTCGACGAGAAGGGTGTTGATCAGAGGTTGCTCCTGGGGGTGACGTTGTCCTCCTCCGGGGGGGCGACGTCTTCTTTCTTCTCCGGTGCATCCACGGGACGTCTTCTGGGCAGTCCGCTAGCAAGATTTTTCCTTCCTCTTCTTTCCGCAGTTGCAGGGCACTCATAACAGCAGCCAGATTTTTAGTCAGCTGGCGCACCTCTGAGCGCAGACAGTCCAATTCACTAGGAGATGTCACCTGCGCTTTGGCTTCAGCCACTAGCGGGGAACAGGGGGTTACTGCCGGTTCCGGAGTGACTTCACCCTGATGATGTTGGGTGGCCACCTCAGGTTTGCCCAGGGGCCGCAGCCCTTTTATTGCCATGTCCTTTAGGGCATCAAAGGTAGCATCCGGATGATCTAAGGACCACCAATTTACAGTTCTGCGTTCCTCTGGGGATCTCAATCCCTGTATAAACTGTTCTTTCAACATTTTATTCTCATGGAGAGCATTTAAATTGTTAATTTGCTTGAGTGCTTTCAGGGCTCCTTGCAATCGGCAAGCATAGTCCCGGATGCTGTCACCTGGCTGTTGTGAACAGTGATAGAAGGCCATCCGGAGATCCGTTTCTGTGCGGTCTTCAAATATGGCATTTAGTTTAAGGAAAATCGCAGGTACCGACTCCAGATCAACGGTATCCCAAGTCTCCACTTCCCTCTCAGCAGCGCCAGTTAACTGCCCTATTAACACAGCAGCTTTTTGTTTCTCAGGCATGGAGTACATTTCCAATAGGCTGCTTAACTTCCGCTTGAAGCCTGATAATGTGCCTGGCTCACCGCTGTACTGGGGAAGCCATTTCGCCCCAGGCATATATGGAAGCGTTAGTGGCATGATCGGGACTACCGGACTAGGTGCTGGGCCTGCGCCTCCATCTGGCGCTACAATACCAGACGGTGCGGGATTAAGCCCTCCGGCCGGGGCCGCACTGTCAGCCTGTTGTTGTGACATCTTAGCGCCCCCTTGGTTAAACGGAGCCTACCGGTTTCAGATGCTGCTACTTCACAGGCACCGCAGTGGGAACAGGACCTTCGTCGCAGGCGCTCTGATGTCAGAGCGTTCACTTCCTGTCGCAGGACCTGCCGATGAGTCAGAGCCGGGGGCGGAGCCAGGCAACAGCGCGCTTTTACAGGTACGCCCACCTTCTTCTCCAGCGCCTGAGGGCGCGAATATGGCGGCAAAATGGCGGATTTTAGCGCCAAACAACAGCAACAGTCTTTTTCACTCAAACAGTTACATAGGCACGCAGGGCTCGCAATTCTGCGAGTTTCGTATCCTGTTCGTGACGCCAAAGTTGTGTCGACCCGCCACCACAATTGTGGGTTACCAGGGCAATGGGGTACTCAGAGCCGAGCCCGTAGAAGTCTATGGGGATTTTGTCACAGGTAGCTGTGGCTCGGTCTGTGGCCCTGGCGGTCTGGCGTATGTTGTTGGGGAATATTTACAGGGGATAACTATATACAGTTCGTGACGCCACCTGTAGTATTCTGGTAATTAGTACCAGCGCTGCTGTAGATCTCTGAGGGGATGGTGAGGCAGCTAGATGTCGGGTCCCCTACAGGTGGGACTCTTCCCTCAGGTCGGTAGTTAGGTAGGGATTGTGCAGGCATGCAGTAATAACTCAGTCTCACACAGTCAAAGTCTTTCCATACCTTTACTTGCAGAATGGTAAAGCAGGTCCCAGGGAGGCTGATGGGGTTGATGGAGGATGAGCTTTGAGGCAAACGGTTAAGCAAGTTAGGGGCCTCCTTTAACTCCAATGAAGCTGAGTACGACCAGCCTGAAGCGTAGTCCTCTCTATAATTCCAGCTTATCTTTAGCTGTTCTGCCCGATCAGTGTTGTGGTTGGAGCCTTTTTGTGAGAAAGATGATTCCCTATATTGTCGTGCACTGACTCACGGTCCTCACTTCCTCTGACCCCAGTTACGTACTGACTGTATGGGCTTATCCGCCGCGACCTAGGGTCCGGTAGATTTCTGGCTATCTTATCACCTTGCTTGAAACAAAGATGATTCTTCGGTCCCCAGTAACCGGTAGATTCGTGCAGGTATTCTTCACCTATAGCACTTCCTTGCTTTCTTCCACTTTTGCCCTTCGACTTGCTCAGTTCTCAGGAGATATTTCAGCCTGTTTCCAGTGGGGCACAGCTTTGACTAGGCTCGGGTACGTTAAAGTACCTATACTAGACTCCACAATTTTAAGCTGAAGATAGAGCAGAGTCCCTAAGACGTCTTGTCTCTCCTAAGTCTGGACACACTCTCCTCCTGACACTCCCTTCCACACCCCTACTGGGCGTGTTTGAAGGTACATGATGACATGAAGAACACTTAACCTTTACCTCTCCACTCATCCTCCTGGTATTGTGTACCAGGGCTACACACAACATCTCTGTGGCGACTGGACCCTCGGGTGCTTCTGTCTTTTCACAAATGCCGGCTTTACCCGGCAATTGAATCAGAGGCTATTTTACTATGTAGAAGTGAATAAACTATAAATATATGTATATATATATATATATATGTCACAATGACATGTATATATATATATATATATATATATATATGTATTCTAAGTGTGTATATTTTGTGTTTACAAGGAAAGAAAGTGTTTTTTTAGTTGCGATATTTTGTTCCCATAGACTTACATGGGACTTCCGGTATCGGAATCGGATATCGCCGATATTTAGTGATATCGGCGATGCCATTCCGATCCGATATTTTTAGATATCGAGCAGTATCGCTCAACACTACTTATTATGTCTAACACAGTCCCTTAGTATAAAGTGTACTCACTTATTATGTATAGCACAGTCCATTAGTTTATAGTGTACTCGCTTATTATGTATAGCGCCATCACTCAGTATATAGTGATGGGGCAGCACGGTGGCTCAGTGGATAGCACTACAGCCTTGCAGCACTGGAGTCCTGGGTTCGAATCCCACCTAGGACAACATCTGCAAGGAGTTTGTATGTTCTCCCCGTGTTTGCGTGGGTTTCCTCCGGGTACTCCGGTTTCCTCCCACATTCCAAAAACATACAGATAGGGAATCTAGATTGTGAGCCCCATCAGGGACAGCGACAATAATGTGTGCAAACTGTAAAGCGCTGCGGAATATGTTAGCGCTATATAAAAATAAAGATTATTATTATTATTATATAGTGTAGTCACTTTTTATGTATAGCACAGTCCCTTAGTATATAGTGTACTCACTTATGTATAGCACAGTCCCTTAGTATATAGTGTACTCACTTATTATGTATAACACCATCCTTAGTTACAGTTTCCTCTTTTGTTATGTATAAAACCGTCCTTATTACGTACCATCCTCTCTATTTATATGTGATGCCATCCCTTATTATATAGCTTCATCTGCTGCTATGTATAGTGCTGTCTCTTACATAGTGTAGTCTTGTTATTTTTGTTATTCACAGTGCAATCTTTTATTACATAGTCCCCTCTCTTGTTAGATATAAAGTGATTGCTGATGGAGGAGCCGGTGACCAGACGACCAGTTCATCAACTCCTCCATTACAAAAGAAGCCTTTCCCGTGCTCCATCAGCCATCATTGCATTATACAGCTAGCAAGACATTACGGTATATAATAAAAAACAGGGCTCTATATAATCCAATATGTAAGTGACAGTGCTGTACATAAAAAGAGAGGGCACTATGTAATAAGGGATGGTAATATATATAATAAAGGAGACTATGTAATATATACATGCGTGTGTGGCTCTCTCTCTATATATATATATATACAGCTCTGGCAAAAATTAAGAGACCACTTTCAAATGTTCAGTTTGTCTGATTTTTCTCTTCATAGGTATATTTTTGAGTAAAATGTAAATTGTTCTTTTAGTCTAAAAACTTCTGACATGTCACCGAATTTCCAAGCAATAAATTTTGTATTTTTTTCTGACAAAAAATGGTCAAAATTAAAAAAAAAACCAGTGCTTTCAGACCTCAAATAATGCAAAGAAAACAAGTTCATAATCATTTAGAAACAACAATACTAATGTTTTAACTCAGGAAGAGTTCTGAAGTCAATATTTTGTGGAATAACCATGATTTTTAAAACATCTTTCATGCGTCTTGGCATGCTTGTCACCAGTCTTTCACACTGCTTCTGGCGCAAAAATTTAAGCAGTTCTTCTTTGCTTGATGGATTGTGACTATCCATCATCCTCTTGATTACATTCCAGAGGTTTTCAATGGGGTTCAGGTCTGGAGAATGGGCTGCCCATGACAGGATTTTGATGTGGTGGTCTCTTAATTTTTGCCAGAGCAGTGTATATAGCTTTGTCATCTTAAAAGGAGGGGGGCCCAGACACATTTCCTGCACAGGGGCCCCAAGATGTCAGTGTCCTCCCCTGATGTCTAATAATGGGAATAGGTCCAGCGTGAGTTGAAAAAGGTTAAAATTACTATTTATTGGTAACTTTAAAATGGAAAAATATTTTCCAGAAAAAATCAAAGCAGATACAGCTCCATGTGGATAAGGTGACGCAGATCAACGCGTTTTGACGTGAGTCTTTGTCAAAAACGCGTCGAAACGCGTTGATCTGCGTCACCTTATCCGCATGGAGCTGTATCTGCTTTGATTTTTTCTGGAAAATGTTTTTCCATTTTAAAGTTACCAATCTATAGTGATTTTAACCTTTTTCAACTCACGCTGGACCTATTCCCTTTGTCCCTGTGCTGTCTGGTTGCTCTGCCTGGATCCGTGCTGAGAATTGGATTGGTATCCACATTCTGAAGTGGGGTAAGCTGATTGTTCTTTTTCTTTTCACATGATGTCTACTAATGTTATGTACAGTTCAGGGAATGTAAGGTGCTTTCTTTTGGGGACATTAGAGGAGTGCACCTTAGTATATAGTTCTTATAGACTGGGTAAGTGTAGTTCTGTTGCGGGCCACTAGATGGGGGCATACTAGTGGGCCTTGTTAGGTATAGCTTATAGGAAATTCATAGAGGGTTAAGTGTAGGAGGGACTGCCGGATAGTAGTGAGAGGTTCCTAGGAAGTTAGGTCAGACAGGGCCAGAGTGCCCAAGTGTCCACATGGGCTATAGGCCCAGACAGCTCGGCAGCCATGCAACATTCAAGTGCTGCAGCCTACTTTACCCATGGCCACTGTGTATCATATCAGTGGGGCCTTACAGAGATGGAAGATGTGGCGTCTTAATGCCTGGGCCAATGCTTTTAGGGCAGAAGTTGGCTGGACTAAGGAGATGAAAGGAGTTGGAGCTTTGATGGGATCAGTACAGACGGGCCAGATGCTTCACCGGGTGTCACCAAATGTAGTGTTTTATGAATTCATGTCAGGGGCGAAACAGGCTGAAGGAAAAAGTCATTATAGCGAGGTCAGGCCTGGAAGGAACTGGGAAGCAGTCTAGTACGGTCAGGTCTGGGCGTGTACTGCACAGAAGTGACAACAAGAGAAAGATCAGGAAGCAAACGCATGTTATGATGTACCAACTGTGGATTTAACGTGCAAAATCCTAAGTAAGGAAAGTGTTAAAGTTGTCTCAGACTGTGTCTCTATTGATGGGGGTCGCCTAGAAGAGGGACCATTATGGCCTGGGAAGTGCCCGGGTGAAGCTGAATCTGGAGATGCAGGTAAGCCGAGAAGAATAGTATTGTTTCATGTAGGGGAAGGACTGGAGACAGCTGCCACCGGAATACATGTCACGACTACAGTCCTGTCCTCCCTTTACTATGACATGATGTTATAGATTGTTGACATCCTTTCTGCAATGTTCATGCCCACTACTCAGTTTTTCATCTCTGCTGTATCAAGTTTCCACAACAACATAGCTGTTTCAGCTCTGCTACATCAGGTCTCTACTACAACAATTCTGATGTTCCAGATCTTCTACATCAGGGCTCTACTATAACAACTCTGCTGCTCCATCTCTGCTACATCAGGCCTCTTCTACAACTCCTCTGTTTCTGTGCTGCTACATTAAGTCTTCACTACTCCAGTGCCAAAGCTCAGTGTTCATTATGCCGTTCCTGCCTTATGCTGGCCATTGTTATAATATGTTCTATAATGTGTATGCAGCTGAAATTTCCCACTATGCCTCTTTCTGTAATTCTTCTACCTTGTTACCTAACATCCTGTTCTTTCTGGGCAGTGCCATCTTGCCAGAAACCGTGCCTCGCAGCTGGAGAGATGATTTTCTGTTGCATGTATCCTCTATTCTTTATTGTAGTCCTTTCATCTTGGCTAGACATCTTTTCCTCACCATTTCTAAAAATGCATTTAATAAACTACCTAAAAGTTTGTCCACGGCACCTTCTTGCTTGGATTGTATACGTTAGGCTAGAAAAGGGAGAGAGTAGTGAGTAACCTATCTTCCATTGTTTGTACACAGAATCATCCTCACATCTTTCAGACGCATCTCACCTATGTACATTGGTGGCAGAATATATACGGCGCCATCATTTTCCACCACGGTTTACAGAAATTATCATCGCTGTTGCCATTGTGGTTCACAATCTAAATTCTGTATCAGTATGTCTTTGGAATATGGGAAAAATGGAGTACCTTGAGGAAATCCACAGAACCCTCGGATAAACTCTATGCATAGGTTTTCCTTGTGGGAATTTGAACCCAGAACCACTGTGCTGCACCTTAGGAACGTGACATGATAATGGAAGCAACACCCAGGACAGGAGGACAGTGCCATGTACCCAAGACACCTAAAATCCATATTTTCACAGGCCTAAAAACACCCAGGCATACACCTGCGCACAAATAGTAATTATTTGTATAATATGTGATCATGAGTGATAAACACCAGACCCAACAAGAGAAGGTTTTGTTGTCCTAATTTGTTGGCTAATGGGTTTTGCCTTTCTTCACAGATGGATATTGTTGGATTGTGCTTGTAAAAAATAAGCACTTTTCCAATTTACTGCTTATAAAGAATTCTAGCTGGCATTCCATTCCAAGATCCTATCCCAAATGTAGTAGGTATAATATTAATAATATTAGTTAATACCTCCAATTTAATATGCAAATTGCCTCTTCAAACAAAGAGGACTTGTACTCTATAGCGCCACCTATTGGAAGTAGCGATCCTACAAGTCACAATCAACCCTTTAACGAGTCTTGTAATATGAACTTAGGATAAAAGCCAAATCAGAATCTCCATTTGCAGACACGGTGTTTCGGACTGTTGGTCCTCGTCAGTGCAAAGTAGGAGAGATCTGATTGGCTAGATGAGAGGCTCTGGACTGGGGTCTGGGGGTAAGGTTACTCCTTGTGGAGAGTGACATACCAGCTCTGGCGTGTCGAGGTAAGGAGGCTTATTCGCCGTGCAATGCTCCTCTGGGAAATTTTAATATGCAAATTGCCTCTTCAAACAAAAAGGACTTGTACTCTATAGCGCCACCTATTGGAAGTAGCGATCCTACAAGTCACAATCAACCCTTTAACGAGTCTTGTAATATAACTTAGGATAAAAGCCAAATCAGAATCTCCATTTGCAGACACGGTGTTTCGGACTGTTGGTCCTCGTCAGTGCAAAGTAGGAGAGATTGATCTGGCTAGATGAGAGGCTCTGGACTGGGGTCTGGGGGGTAAGGTTACTCCTTGTGGAGAGTGACATACCAGCTCTGGCGTGTCGAGGTAAGGAGGCTTATTCGCCGTGCAATGCTCCTCTGGGAAATTTTAATAGGCAAATTGCCTCTTCAAACAAAGAGGACTTGTACTCTATAGCGCCACCTATTGGAAGTAGCGATCCTACAAGTCACAATCAACCCTTTAACGAGTCTTGTAATATGACTTAGGATAAAAGCCAAATCAGAATCTCCATTTGCAGACACGGTGTTTCGGACTGTTGGTCCTCGTCAGTGCAAAGTAGGAGAGATCTGATTTGGCTAGATGAGAGGCTCTGGACTGGGGTCTGGGGGGTAAGGTTCTCCTTGTGGAGAGTGACATACCAGCTCTGGCGTGTCGAAGTAAGGAGGCTTATTCGCCGTGCAATGCTCCTCTGGGAAATTTTAATATGCAAATTGCCTCTTCAAACAAAGAGGACTTGTACTCTATAGCGCCACCTATTGGAAGTAGCGATCCTACAAGTCACAATCAACCCTTTAACGAGTCTTGTAATATGACTTAGGATAAAATACCTCCATTTAGAAATTTAGTATAGGTCTTCAGATTTGCTATGCCGCTTATATAGGGTATTCCAGCAGCTTAAGTATCCATGGTTATGACCACTAAGAGCTGTGTAACTGACTGTTACTATATGAATTGTCATAACAATGGATACTTCCGCTATTGCAATGCCCTGCATGAGGTAAGCGACATAGCAAATCTGAAGAACTATACAAATTTCTAATTGAAGGTATTTGCTAATATTATTGATATTACACCTACTACATATTGAGATAGGACCTTGGAGATGGGAATACCCCTGTAACTTTTCTTTATAGTTTTGCCTAGGAAACCAACCACCACTATTGTCTACCTTGTATGCACTGCAAAGGAGCTGGCCAGGACTAAAAAGTAACAGCGTATTCCAGTGATCCCAGCCTGCTTCAAAACAATGCCAACAAGCTCAATAGAAAAAGAGCTTGTAGGTACCGCGCATGTTCTGCTGTCTGGAAGCAGTGATCGGTCTCCAAGACAACAAGCTTCAAAGAAACAAAAGTGTTAATATGTCAAGAACGGCTGAAAATGTTAACAATTAGTAAATTGCAAAATCATTTGTATTTAAAAGCATCTGACAATACACATTTATGAATTTGGGAATATTTTAAGCATGATTTGTAGTAGTACTATCTTATAGAAATTGGAAATGAATTTGTTAAATTTGAGCATACATTTGACTTTAGTGTACAGTGTCTAATATAGGAAAGTTTGACTTCATAGATATTGCCAATAACTTCTTGTTCTCTTAGGGGAGCATTCACTCAAATCTAACGCAGAGATGAATAATCTAGAATCGCAGTGCAGCAGCTGGCCTGTGGCGCTCTGCTTCAAGCCCAACTGTTCCCCTGGAGGGGAAATCCTGGGATGAGGGCCAGATTTGTATATCAAGCCCCAGACAAGCAGTTCACTTTTCAAAGATATGGCTCTGACAATGTGGATAATTTCAAGTATTAAACTGATCTCTCTGTAAGTGGTATTACTTAGAGATTGCATTATTTCTCTGATGTATGATAGGGTTTAGGATGCTTCGTTTGGCACATACACTATCATTACATTTGCCAGATAATCTACTTATAGTCATTCAGTTTTCATCAAAAGAGAAAGAAATACTAAAACCTTCAATGAATGTTTTGAAATGAATAAAATCAACTTACGTGTGAGCAAAATAAATAATACTGCCGAGCTTCATTTAGAAGCACTATCCTCATCCCTATGGAGGGATATCTGAGCATGGGTATTAGAAAACCATTGATAAGCAACGCTACAGTATACATAGCATGTTCACATCATAACTTCATAAACTCTTTATAATAATCCATTAGTGACACAGAGATTATTAAGTGTTTGTCCACTATATTTTCTTCTTTCAAAATTGGGCCCATGGTGGTTGTTCCAAAAATAACAAAATACCATTGACATACACTGATTTATTGCAGCAGTCAGGTGCCATCTAGTCCAGAAGAGGAAGTGAAGAGACTGGCGGGGGATCTGGGCTGTGGTATGGAGGAACAACAGAGGTCCAATGTGTGAATGTGTTGTTTATTTTAATGAAAAAAAATCCCAATTTTGACAAAATTGTGGTGTGGATGGATTCTTACAATTCAATGTAAAGCAATTTAATTATTTTTAGTAAATTTTATTATCCTTTTTTTTTTTTACAGAAATATTTGCACTCATTTTAATTTTGAATAGATATCAGCCCTGAAAATTGTAAATAATTTGCCAAGTCTTCATTACAATCAGTGAACTTATCAATACAGTTAAGCTAATTCAGCAAAAGAAAATTAAAAAGACAAAACCCAGAAACATTGGGCATGTGGTCTCAGGATCTTATGCATCCATCTGCAGCTGTGGTGCGCATGAGCGTCGCTACGGCATGGCTGGCTTCCCGTTGTCTCTAAGCCTGCCACGCAAGACCGGGAGCTTCAAGAGATTCCTGTGACTCGCAGGTGACTCAGTGGCAGGGAAATAAGAAGGTCCTTTCTGGCTGTTCCTGGACATCCTTTTGAGAAATTCTCTCAGCCTTGTTCCAGCCTGGGTCCTTCTTCATTTCCTTGAAGTAAGAAGGATCTCCCTATTAGTGCGCACATCCTAGCAGTTCCACTTGGCTTATAGACCCTGATTATGCTAGCAGATATCTATGGATGTGCCTCTTTTCTAACCAATCTTCCTCTTTTGGATTTCAAATTAGATGATGGAATGACCTATGGCTGTGACTTCATTTGTCTGTCTTTGTTGTGCCTCACCTATATATATTTTGTACCATTTACTGTTTTTAAGGTGGATTACTCATTAAACGTTTTAATTTTTACTTGCTACTCCTTTTCCACCAGTTTTTTACAAGAAAATTAATGTAAGTTATATGGTCACTGTCACACCACCAAAATTTGCACTAAATCACTAGTTCAAGTGAATATAAGAAACTCTGTGATATATCATATTTGAGAAATCAGCTTTCTTTTCCACTTATTAGCCACTTCATCCACTACACCACCTCCTGATGTCATCATCCATTCTACAAAAAAACAGATAAAATCTGTATTGTGCAAAGGAAATGGACTGCAAATGCACTGTGGTGTTTATAGTGGAGGAGAGTGGGGAGATGGAGTGAGGAATAATGATAAGCAAGCGTGCTCGCCACTGCTCGATACTCGATCAAGCATCAGGGTGCTCGTTACATGATCAAGTATCGCGGGTGCTCAAGAGCCATGCTCGATTCACCACCCCACATGTTTCGCAGCTGTTAGGCAGCCAACAAACATGCAGGGATTGCCTGCATAGACGATAATGCCGTAACCATGTTGGCTGCAGGCATTACTGTGATTGGACGGCCACATCGCGTCATAGGGTCTTATATAAAACCTGGTGACGCAATGCTCAGCACACTATCCTCTGGAAACAGTTCAGGGAGAGTTAATCTAAAAGTGAGAGCTTAGATTAAAGTAGGTAAATAGGCAGTGTTTAATTGCTATTGCTATAGTCTGGATGGTGGATAAGCAATCCCAATCAAGTTCCAAAAAATTCAAGCTGTCTTGCAGGCTCAGGTTACATCAGCGTCAGCTTGAACTATTCGTTGACTATTGAATGAAATGAAACGCTATGTCAGGAGAACCAGGAGACCCCCACTGACACTGAAACATTAGAAATTTGAAGATTACCAAAGGATTTTGGGCCGCAATGTAGTGCCCATTGTCAGAAAGCTGTGTTTGCGTCCTATGTAATGGGTCTTCCAGCAGGACAATGACCCCAAACATACTTCATAAGCACCCAGAAATGTATGGACGCAAAGCACTGGAGAGTTCTGAAGGGGACAGAAATTAGTCCATTGAACACCTGTGGAGAGATCTTAAAATTGCGGTTGGGAGAAGTCACCATTCAAATATGAGAGATGTGGAGCATTTTTCAAGAGAAGAATGGTCCAAAATTCCAGTTGAGAGGTGTAAGAAGCTTGATAATGGTTAAATGAAGTGATTGATTCTAGCTAGTTATTTAGTCCAAATGGTGTGAAACCAAATATTAACCCCTTTACCCAAGGGTGGTTTGCATGTTAATGACCGGGCCAATTTTCTCAATTCTGACCACTGTCCCTTTATAAGGTAATAACTCTTGAACGCTTCCATAGATCCCAGTGATTCTGACATTGTTTTTTCGTGACATATTGTACTTCATGATAGTGGTAAAATTTATTCGTTATGACTTGCGTTTATTTGTAAAAAAACAGAAATATGGCGAAAATTTTTAAAATTTTGCAATTTTCAATATTTGAATTTTTATGCCCTTAAATCAGAGAGTGGTGTCACATAAAATAGTTAATAAGTAACATTTCCCACATGTCTACTTTACATTAGCACAATTTTGGAACCAAAATTTTTTTTTATTATTTTTTTTTAGGAAGTTATAAGGGTTAAAAGTTGACCAGCGATTTCTCATTTTTACAACACCATTTATTTTTTAGGGACCAAATCACATTTGAAGTCACTTTGAGGGGTCTATATGATAGAAAATACCCAAAAGTGACACCATTCTAAAAACTGCACCCCTCAAGGTGATCAAAACCACATTCAAAAGGTTTATTAACCCTTCAGGTGCTTCACAGGAATTTTTGGAATGTGTTAAAAAATTAACATTTAACTTTTGTTCACAAAAAAATTACTTCAGATCCAATTTGTTTTATTTCACCAAGGGTAACAGGAGAAATTGGACCCGAAAAGTTGTTGTACAATTTGTCCTGAGAAAGCTGATGCCCCATATATGCAGATAATCCACTGTTTGGGAGCATGGCAGAGCTCGGAAGGGAAGGAGCGCCATTTGACATTTCAATACAAAATTGGTTGGAATTGAGATCGGATGCCATGTCGCGTTTGGAGAGCCCCTGATGTGCCTAAGCAGTGGAAAACCCCACAAGTGACACCATTTTGGAAAGTAGATCCCCTAAGGAACTTATCTAGATGTGTGGTGAGCACTTTGAACCCCAAGTGCTTCACAGAAATTTATAATGTAGAGCCATAAAAATAAAAAATCATATTTTTTTCACAAAAATGATCTTTTCGCCCCCAATTTTTTATTTTCCAAGGGTAACAGGAGAAATTGGATCCCAATAATTGTTGTTCAATTTGTCTTGAGTATGCTGATACCCCATATGTGGGGGTAAACTACTGTTTGGGCGTATGGCAGACCTCGAAAGGGAAGGAGCAGAAGGAGCATCATTTGACTTTTTCGACGAAGAATTGACTGGAATTGAGATCAGGCGCCATGCCGCATTTGGAGAGCCCTGATGTGCCTAAACAGTGGAAACTCAATTCTAACTCCAAACCTAACCCCAACAAACCCCTAACCCTAATCCCAACCTAACCATAGCCCTAACAACAAACCTAACCCTAACCACAAACCTATTACTAACACACCCCTAACCCTAATCCCAACCCTAACCCTTATCCCAACCCTAACCCTAATCCCAACCCTAACCCAAACCCTAGCCCCAAACTCCAGCCCCAACCCAAACCCTAGCCCTAACTTTAGCCCCAACCCTAACCCTAACTTTAGCCCAACCCTAAACCTAAATTTAACCCCAACCCTAACCCTACCTTTATTCCTAACCCTAACCCTAATGGGGAAATGGAAATAAATAATTTTTTTTACTTTATTATTTTTCCCTAACTAAGGGGGTGATAACGGGGTGTTTGATTTGCTATTTATAGCTGCTTTTTATAGCTGGTTTTTATGTTTGGCAGCTGTCACACGCTAAAAGACGCTTTTAATTGCAAAAAATAGTTTTTGCATTACAACATTTTAAGAGCTATAATTTTTCCATGTTTTGGCCCACAGTCATGTGAGGTCTTGTTTTTTGCGGGACGAGTTGACACTTTTATTGGTACCATTTTTGAGCACGACATTTTTTGATCGCTTTTTATTCCGATTTTTGTGAGGCAGAATGAACAAAAAACAGCAATTCATGAATTTCTTTTGGGGGGCGTTTATACTGTTCCGCGTGTGGTAAAATTGATAAAGCAGTTTTATTCTTCGGGTCAGTACGATGACAGCGATACCTCATTTATATAATTTTTTATGTTTTGGCGCTTTTATACAATAAAAACTATCTTATATAAAAAATAATTATTTTTACATCGCTTTATTCTGAGAGCTATGACTTTTTTATTTTTCCGGTGATGGAGCTATATCATGGCTTGTTTTTTGCAGGACAAGATGACGGTTTCAGCGGTACCATGTTTATTTATATCCGTCTTTTCGATCACATGTTATTCCACTTTTTGTTCGGCGGTATGATGATAAAGCATTGTTTTTTTGCCTTGCTTTTTCTTATGGTGTTCACTAAAGGGGTTAACAAGTGGGACAGTTTTATAGGTCAGGTCGTTAAGGACGCGGCGATACTAAATATGTGTACTTTTATTGTTTAGATTTTTTTTAATTCAAATATTTATTTATTTATGGAATAAATATTGATTTTTTTATTATTATTTTTTATTATTTTTAAATTTTTTTTACAATTATTAATTTTTTTTATTTAATTCTTACTTTTACACTTTGTCCCACTATGGAACAATCATTTTGTGCAGTTTGATCGCTTCTATAGCATGCAGATCTGCATGCTATAGAAGCTGTTGTGTAGCCCTGGTACACAATACCAGGAGGATGAGTGGAGAGGTAACAGTTAAGGTCTCTTCATGACATCATGTACACTTCTGACACACCCAGCAGGGGTGTGGAAGGGAGTGATTTAGTCAGTCAGTGTCCGGACTTCAGAGTGAGAAGTCAGTTTCCTGTCCTTGGACAGAGTAGACGTGTCCAGTTTAAGTCTATCATCAGTTCAGAAAGTGGAGTCTGGTGTAGGTGTCTGTATACACCTTAGTCTAGTCAGAGCTGTGCCCCACTGGAAGAAAGACTGAACTATCTATTAAGAGACAAGCAAGGCGAAGGGCAAAGTGGAAGGAAGATAATTGGAAAAGTGCTTTTGACTTGGAAAAGTCCTGCACGTTGCAACCGGTTACTGGGGACCGAAGGATCACTATTGTACAGCATAGTGAAGAGAAAACCAGGAATCTACCGGACCCTAGGTCGCGGCAGACAAGCCCCTTATAGTCAGAACGTAGCTGGAGTCAGGGGGTGTGAAGACTTTGAGTTAGTGCACGACAAGAAAAGGATTCAGCTCCCTCGCAGGAAGGCTTCTAACACAAATTTGACTGGGCAGAACAGCTAAAGATTAGCTGGAATCATAGAGAGGATTACGCTTCAGGCTGGTCGTACTCAGCTTCATTGGACAGTAAAGGAGGCCCCTAACTTGCTTAGCTGTTGCCTCAAAGCTCATCCTCCATCAACCCCATCAGCCTCCCTGGGACCTGCCTTATCATCCTGCAAGTAAAGGTATGGAAAGACGTTGACTGTGTGAGACTGAGTTATTATTGCATGCCTGCACAACCCCTACCTAACTACCGACCTGAGGGAAGAGTCCCACCTGTAGGGGACCCGACATCTAGCTGCATCACCATCCCCTCAGAGATCTACAGCAGCGCTGGTACAAATTACCAGAATACTACAGGTGGCGTCACGAACTGTACATAAATCAATCCCCTGTAAATATATCCCCAACATACGCCAGACCGCCCGGGCCACAGACCGAGCCACAGCTACCTGTGACAATCCCCATAGACTTCTACGGGCTCGGCTCTGAGTACCCCATTGCCCTGGTAATCCACAATTGTGGTGGCGGGTCGACACAAATTTTGGCGTCACGAACAGGATACGAAACTTGCAGCATTGCGAGCCCTGTGTGCCTGTGGAGTGTTTTTGTGAAAAAAGGACTGTTTGCACTTTTGGCGCCAAAATCGCCATTTTTGTCGCCATATTCGCGCCCTCAGGCGCTGGAGAAGAAGGTGGGCGTACCTGAAAGAGCGCGCAAAGTCTTGGACACGCCCCCGGCTCTGACTCATCGGCAGGTCCTGCAACAGGAAGTGAACGCTCTGACATCAGAGCGCCTGCGACGAAGGTCCTGTTCCCACTGCGGTGCCTGTGAAGTAGCAGCATCTGAAACCGGTAGGCTCTGTTTAACCAAGGGGGCGCTAAGATGTCACAACAACCGGCTGACAGTGCGGCCCCGGCCGGAGGCCCCAATCCCGCACCGTCTGGTATTGTAGCGCCAGATGGGGGCGCAGGCCCTGCACCCAGTCCGGTAGTCCCGATCATGCCACTAACGCTCCCATATATGCCTGGGGCGAAATGGCTTCCCCAATACAGCGGTGGGCCAGGCACATTAGCAGGCTTCAAGCGGAAGTTATGCAGCATCCTAGAAATGTACTCCATGCCTGAGAGACAAAAAGCTGCTGTGCTAATAGGGCAGCTAACTGGCGCTGCTGAGAGGGAAGTGGAGACTTGGGATACCGTTGATCAGGAGTCGGTGCCTGCGATCTTCCTGAAGCTTCATGCCATATTTGAAGACCGCACAGAAACGGATCTCCGGATGGCCTTCTATCACTGTTCACAACAGCCAGGTGACAGCATCCGGGACTATGCTTGCCGACTACAGGGAGCCCTGAGAGCCCTCAAGCAAATTAACCATTTAAATGCTATCGACGAGAATAGAATGCTGAAAGAACAATTTATACAGGGATTGAGATCCCCAGAGGAATGCAGAACTGTAAATTGGTGGTCCTTAGATCATCCGGATGCTACCTTTGATGCCCTAAAGGACATGGCAATAAAAGGGCTGCGGCCCCTGGGCAAACCCGAGGTGGCCACCCAACATCATCAGGGTGAAGTCACTCTGGAACCGGCAGTAACCCCTGTTCCCCGCTAGTGGCAGAAACCAAAACGCAGGTGACACCTCCTAGTGAATTGGACTGTCTGCGCTCAGAGGTGCGCCAGCTGACTAAAAATCTGGCCGCTGTGATGAGTGCCCTACAGCTGCGGAAAGAAGAGGAAGGGAAGATCTTGCTAGCTGACTGCCCAGAGGACGTTCCGTGGATGCACCGGAGGAGAAAGAAGACGTCGCCCCCCCGGAGGAGGACAACGCCACCCCCAGGAGCAACCTCTGATCAACACCCTTCTCGTCGAGAGATCATCTGTTATCGCTGTAACCGGAAAGGTCATCTGTCTACACAGTGTCCTTTAAACGGGCAGAACCTGGGTCCAAGGGCCAACACCCAGGAGAATACCCGTCAGGCCCCCTAGACTGGAACCGCAGGTATGTGGGCGGGCGACCCTACCTGTCTATTATTCTAGATGGTATTGCTGTTCCAGCATTGTTAGACACTGGGTCCCAGGTGACCCTAATACCTGATGCTCTATATACCAAGTACTGGTCAATGGACAGTCTTAAACCTCCGAGCCTTGACTTTACTGTGTATGCTTCGAATGGTCTTCCTGTAGAAGTACTCGGAACAAAATGTGTAGATGTAAAGGTGGGCAGAGAGGAGTTGAAAGACCAAGGGCTTCTGGTAGTAAAGACTGTAAATGAGGAGAACGGTTTAAATATCATTTTGGGTACTAACATTATCGGTAATTGTTTGGGAGAAGTTGTGTTCTTGCTCCAACAGCTCGCTGAGATTGCCCGACCAAGGCAGAGAGGAGTAATCCAAAGAGAGATCCGGGCCCTGGTGTGTCAGCAGCAAGCGAAGCTTACCGACGGCGAAATTGGTAATGTACGGGTCACTGACTCAGATCCTATTGTGATACCCCCAATGAGTGAAATGATCATTTGGTGCAGGGCAGCCATAGGTCTGAGAGGACAGAATTACCAAGCTGTAGTAGAACCCCACCATTCAGAACATAGACCTACACTTCTGACTGCTAGAGGAGTAGTAGAAGTGGTGAATGGAAGAGTACCTGTACGGCTTCTCAATTGGGGAGATGATGAGGTAAATTTACCCCGTTATGCAACCATTGCTAAACTACATGCTGTCGACAATAATTCTATTCTCCCGGCTGAGTCCTTAGACTCCTGTCAAATAGCGGGAGGACAATGACCCAGCAACTCAGGTGGCGGAATGGTGTCAGCAGCTCCATGTTGGGACGGACACCACTCCCGCTCACCAGAAGCAAGGGGTATTACGGGTGGTGCAAGAGTACGCCCAAGTGTTTAGCAAAAATCCACTTGATTTTGGGACAATTAAGGGAGTACAACATCATATCCCTACTGGCAATCATCCTCCCATCAAAGAGCGGTATAGGCCCATACCTCCAGCTCATTATCAGAAGGCTAAAGAAATGTTGAATGATATGAAGAAAGCTGGGGTGATAAGGGATAGTTGTAGTCCCTGGGCAGCCCCTCTAGTTCTGGTTAAAAAGAAAGATGGTAGTATGAGAATGTGTGTGGATTACAGGCAGGTGAACCGCATAACACACAAGGATGCATTACCCGCTACCACGCATAGAGGAATCATTAGCTGCTCTGAAAACGGCTAACTACTTTTCTACCCTTGATCTGACTAGTGGTTACTGGCAAGTGGCTGTGGCTGAGGAGGATCGTGAGAAAACGGCTTTCACCACCCCAATGGGGCTCTGTGAGTTCGACAGAATGCCGTTTGGGCTCAGTAGTGCCCCAGGAACATTTCAGAGAGTGATGGAAAACTGTCTGGGACATCTCAATTTTGAAACCGTGCTGCTATACCTAGACGACGTTATCGTGTATTCCAAGACATATGAGGACCATCTGAAGCACCTGGCAGAAGTGTTTGAGTCCCTGTCCAGGTACGGGATGAAATTAAAACCCTCAAAATGCCATCTACTCAAGCAGAAGGTACAATACTTGGGGCACATCGTCAGTTCGGAAGGAGTAGCGCCGGACCCAGAGAAAGTCACTGCCATCCAGAAGTGGCCGGAGCCGAAAAACCTTAAGGAAGTGCGACAGTTCCTGGGACTAACGGGTTACTACAGGAGATTCGTGAAAGATTACACGAAGAAGGCAGCTCCTTTACAGGACCTCCTGGTAGGACAATCTTTAAAGAGCAGAAACCCTCCCTTTAATTGGGGTAAAGAACAGGCTGAAGCATTCCAAAAGATGAAGGAGATCCTTACAGGTGATGAGATCTTAACCTATCCTGATTACAGCCAACCGTTCCTGTTGTACACCGACGCCAGTAATGAAGGGTTGGGAGCCGTTCTCAGTCAGAAGCAGAATGGACAAGAAAAAGTCATCGCATATGCCAGCAGAAAACTCAGGCCAACTGAGAGGAATCCGGAAAATTATAGCAGCTTCAAGCTGGAGTTTCTGGCGCTGGTCTGGGCCATCACTGAAAGATTTAAGCACTATCTGGCCTCCAATAAGTTCACTGCGTTTACAGACAACAACCCGTTAACGCACCTGGAAACCGCCAAGCTGGGCGCCATGGAGCAGCGATGGATGGCTCGGTTGTCCAATTATCAGTTTACTATCAAGTACCGGGCAGGTCGAAAGAATGCTAATGCTGATGCGTTGTCCCGAATGCCGCATGACTCTGACACGGAAGAAGAATCGGACGACCTGGAAGAAATTGAGCTACCCGCGTTCCATCGAAATGGGGTAGTCCACGAGCATCGAGTCCACAGAAAGCAGTATGGTGCCACATTAAATCCTTTACCCCATCACAGTTGGAAGGAGACTCAGGACAGTGATCCAGTGGTCAGCCGCATCAAGGAGTTGTTAAAACAGGAAGGTTCCTCCTTGGAAAAGGATGCACCTATGTCAGCCAAGCTCCTGTGGAACGAGAAAAGCAGGTTGTTCCTATACCGTGAGAAGTTGTGCAGAAGATACGTCAACCCCAGAACCCATGAAATGGTCTGGCAAATCGTGGTCCCCAAGGCAGACGTCCCAATGGTGTTGGAAGCGTACCACGATCAAGCAGGACACTTTGGCTGGAGGAAGCTGGAGACCCTGTTGAGATGCCGGTTCTACTGGGTAGGGATGCGCAGCTCTGTCGAGAGGTGGTGTCGGAACTGTGGACCCTGTGGTCTCAGAAGAAAGGACTACGGTAGTCAAAAGGCCCCCCTGCAACCTATCCGGACGATTCGTCCCCTGGAGATTGTGGCCCTGGACCACGTCAAACTGTCGCCGAGTAGATCTGGATACTCATACGCCTTGACCATGGTGGACCATTACTCCAGATTTCTGGTAGTCGTTCCAGTGAAAGACCAGACCGCAGTGACGGCCGCGAAGACCTTTCAAGCAAGCTTCTGCAGACCGCATGGGTATCCCGAGCAAGTCTTAACCGATCAGGGACCTGCTTTCGAAGCTGATTTATTCAAGGAATTCTGTCATATGTACGGGTGCAAGAAAATAAGAACGACACCATACCACCCTCAAACCAACGGTCTTTGTGAAAAGATGAACCATATTGTCCTTGACTTGTTGAGATCCATACCGTTGGAAGACAGGAATCGATGGCCGGACTTACTACCTGATTTGGTTGATTTGTATAATCATATACCTGTAAGCTCAACTAACTGCACTCCAGCCTATCTTATGAGAGCAAGGCCTGGAAAACTACCAATGGATTTAGAACTTGGAGTGGTAGAACCGGAGGCAGACGATGCCGTGGAGAACTGGGACGTCAATCGGCAAGAGCAATACAGAAGAGTACAAATCTGTGTAGAGGAAAGTCTTAATAAGGCACGGGAGAAACAGGAAGATGTTTACAACCGAAATGCTCCTGCCAAGCCTCTGATGCCTGGAGAGGTAGTATTAAAAAGAAAAAGAAAGATGCACAAACTGGATAATCAGTGGGAGCAAGAACCCTACGTCATACAAGATTCTAAATACGACAACAGAAAAGTTTGTGTCGTCAGTAAAGACGGAGGAAGAAACAACAACCACTGTGTCCAGAGATCATTTGAAGTTGTGTCCAGAACACTTAAAGCGTTGTGAAAAGAACCCTGTCTTCAATCAAGGAGAAAGAAAGGAAGAGGTCCTACACACCGATCTGGGAGATTTTCCTGCGGATTGGCCCCGACTGGGAGATGCTGTGATAATTCCAGTGTTGCAGTTTTATCAGCCACAAGAGGAAGTTTTACCTCCAGTTGTGCCTGTGGTGCCAGTTGAGCCCGCTCAGGAGTTACCCATCCCAGCAACACCTCAACCTGTGGAACCTCAAGATGGATCATCTGAAGCAGCGCCCCATACTATGGGATCCCCTGGTGAAGCTGACTCACACCGCCCAGCCATCAGTACGCTTGCCAGATCCATAGAAAGGTTAAGGCAGTTCTATAGTTTGCCGTTACGCAGTGCAGACAGATCGCAACTTGTTATACCTGAAACTACACCACGTAGATCAGAGAGAATCACAATAGGGAAATTACCCATTAGATATCAGCAGTAGTTATAACGAATTTATGTGAACATTGTAAAAGTCTATATATATAAATGTGTTTTTTCTCTATTATGTCTTCGTTTAACAATGGACTCAGAGGCTGAGGACTGAGCCAGCCCAAAAACTGTATCCTGTAAATAGTTGCACTAAAGTGCCTTCTTAATGGTTTCACATGAAACCTTGACTCACCTCTGAACCAAAAACCCGTGTGGTGTGGCACTGAGTGAGGTCTGCATTTGGATGTCCTGCAGCCCACCCAGGACCCACGTTGAAGGTTTGGTGCGGGTCCTTCACAAGTATCTTGTATATATATTTATTAAATGCTATTTGATACTTTTGTATTTCTATATGTAAAATGTTATTGTTCGTAACGTTCAAGGTGTTCTCACCTCCCGGATGGGAAGAAGTTAATGTTTGTTGTTATGCATAAACAAAATTTTCTGTCTTCTTTATATTTTACAGCCCGGGAGTGCTGTCGTTTACCATGGGGAATGTGTAGCCCTGGTACACAAAAGGATTCTAGCTAGTTATTTAGTCCAAATGGTGTGAAACCAAATATTAACCCCTTTACCCCAAGGGTGTTGCATGTTAATGACGCGGCAATTTTCTCAATTCTGACCACTGTCCTTTATAAGGTAATAACTCTTGAACGCTTCCATAGATCCCAGTGATTCTGACATTGTTTTTTCGTGACATATTGTACTTCATGATAGTGGTAAAATTTATTCGTTATGACTTGCGTTTATTTGTAAAAAAACAGAAATATGGCGAAAATTTTTAAAATTTTGCAATTTTCAATATTTGAATTTTTATGCCCTTAAATCAGAGAGTGGTGTCACATAAAATAGTTAATAAGTAACATTTCCCACATGTCTACTTTACATTAGCACAATTTTGGAACCAAAATTTTTTTTTATTATTTTTTTTTAGGAAGTTATAAGGGTTAAAAGTTGACCAGCGATTTCTCATTTTTACAACACCATTTATTTTTTAGGGACCAAATCACATTTGAAGTCACTTTGAGGGGTCTATATGATAGAAAATACCCAAAAGTGACACCATTCTAAAAACTGCACCCCTCAAGGTGATCAAAACCACATTCAAAAGGTTTATTAACCCTTCAGGTGCTTCACAGGAATTTTTGGAATGTGTTAAAAATTAACATTTAACTTTTTTTCACAAAAAAATTACTTCAGATCCAATTTGTTTTATTTCACCAAGGGTAACAGGAGAAATTGGACCCGAAAAGTTGTTGTACAATTTGTCCTGAGAAAGCTGATGCCCCATATATGCAGATAATCCACTGTTTGGGAGCATGGCAGAGCTCGGAAGGGAAGGAGCGCCATTTGACATTTCAATACAAAATTGGTTGGAATTGAGATCGGATGCCATGTCGCGTTTGGAGAGCCCCTGATGTGCCTAAGCAGTGGAAAACCCCCACAAGTGACACCATTTTGGAAAGTAGATCCCTAAGGAACTTATCTAGATGTGTGGTGAGCACTTTGAACCCCCAAGTGCTTCACAGAAATTTATAATGTAGAGCCATAAAAATAAAAAATCATATTTTTTTCACAAAAATGATCTTTTCGCCCCCAATTTTTTATTTTCCCAAGGGTAACAGGAGAAATTGGATCCCAATAATTGTTGTTCAATTTGTCTTGAGTATGCTGATACCCCATATGTGGGGGTAAACTACTGTTTGGGCGTATGGCAGACCTCGAAAGGGAAGGAGCAGAAGGAGCATCATTTGACTTTTTCGACGAAGAATTGACTGGAATTGAGAATCAGGCGCCATGCCGCATTTGGAGAGCCCCTGATGTGCCTAAACAGTGGAAACTCAATTCTAACTCCAAACCTAACCCCAACAAACCCCTAACCCTAATCCCAACCCTAACCATAGCCCTAACAACAAACCTAACCCTAACCACAAACCTATTACTAACACACCCTAACCCTAATCCCAACCCTAACCCTTATCCCAACCCTAACCCTAATCCCAACCCTAACCCAAACCCTAGCCCCAAACTCCAGCCCCAACCCAAACCCTAGCCCTAACTTTAGCCCCAACCCTAACCCTAACTTTAGCCCAACCCTAAACCTAAATTTAACCCCAACCCTAACCCTACCTTTATTCCTAACCCTAACCCTAATGGGGAAATGGAAATAAATAATTTTTTTTACTTTATTATTTTTCCCTAACTAAGGGGGTGATAACGGGGTGTTTGATTTGCTATTTATAGCTGCTTTTATAGCTGGTTTTTATGTTTGGCAGCTGTCACACGCTAAAAGACGCTTTTAATTGCAAAAAATAGTTTTTGCATTACAACATTTTAAGAGCTATAATTTTTCCATGTTTTGGCCCACAGTCATGTGAGGTCTTGTTTTTTGCGGGACGAGTTGACACTTTTATTGGTACCATTTTTGAGCACGACATTTTTTGATCGCTTTTTATTCCGATTTTTGTGAGGCAGAATGAACAAAAAACAGCAATTCATGAATTTCTTTTTGGGGGGCGTTTATACTGTTCCGCGTGTGGTAAAATTGATAAAGCAGTTTTTATTCTTCGGGTCAGTACGATGACAGCGATACCTCATTTATATAATTTTTTATGTTTTGGCGCTTTTATACAATAAAAACTATCTTATATAAAAAATAATTATTTTTACATCGCTTTATTCTGAGAGCTATGACTTTTTTATTTTTCCGGTGATGGAGCTATATCATGGCTTGTTTTTTGCAGGACAAGATGACGGTTTCAGCGGTACCATGTTTATTTATATCCGTCTTTTCGATCACATGTTATTCCACTTTTGTTCGGCGGTATGATGATAAAGCATTGTTTTTTTGCCTTGCTTTTTCTTATGGTGTTCACTAAAGGGGTTAACAAGTGGGACAGTTTTATAGGTCAGGTCGTTAAGGACGCGGCGATACTAAATATGTGTACTTTTATTGTTTAGATTTTTTTTAATTCAAATATTTTATTATTTATGGAATAAATATTGATTTTTTTATTATTATTTTTTATTATTTTAAATTTTTTTTACAATTATTAATTTTTTTTATTTAATTCTTACTTTTACACTTTGTCCCACTATGGAACAATCATTTGTGCAGTTTGATCGCTTCTATAGCATGCAGATCTGCATGCTATAGAAGCTGTTGTGTAGCCCTGGTACACAATACCAGGAGGATGAGTGGAGAGGTAACAGTTAAGGTCTCTTCATGACATCATGTACACTTCTGACACACCAGCAGGGGTGTGGAAGGGAGTGATTTAGTCAGTCAGTGTCCGGACTTCAGAGTGAGAAGTCAGTTTCCTGTCCTTGGACAGAGTAGACGTGTCCAGTTTAAGTCTATCATCAGTTCAGAAAGTGGAGTCTGGTGTAGGTGTCTGTATACACCTTAGTCTAGTCAGAGCTGTGCCCCACTGGAAGAAAGACTGAACTATCTATTAAGAGACAAGCAAGGCGAAGGGCAAAGTGGAAGGAAGATAATTGGAAAAGTGCTTTTGACTTGGAAAAGTCCTGCACGTTGCAACCGGTTACTGGGGACCGAAGGATCACTATTGTACAGCATAGTGAAGAGAAAACCAGGAATCTACCGGACCCTAGGTCGCGGCAGACAAGCCCCTTATAGTCAGAACGTAGCTGGAGTCAGGGGGTGTGAAGACTTTGAGTTAGTGCACGACAAGAAAAGGATTCAGCTCCCTCGCAGGAAGGCTTCTAACACAAATTTGACTGGGCAGAACAGCTAAAGATTAGCTGGAATCATAGAGAGGATTACGCTTCAGGCTGGTCGTACTCAGCTTCATTGGACAGTAAAGGAGGCCCCTAACTTGCTTAGCTGTTGCCTCAAAGCTCATCCTCCATCAACCCCATCAGCCTCCCTGGGACTGCCTTATCATCCTGCAAGTAAAGGTATGGAAAGACGTTGACTGTGTGAGACTGAGTTATTATTGCATGCCTGCACAACCCCTACCTAACTACCGACCTGAGGGAAGAGTCCCACCTGTAGGGGACCCGACATCTAGCTGCATCACCATCCCCTCAGAGATCTACAGCAGCGCTGGTACAAATTACCAGAATACTACGGGTGGCGTCACGAACTGTACATAAATCAATCCCCTGTAAATATATCCCCAACATACGCCAGACCGCCCGGGCCCACAGACCGAGCCACAGCTACCTGTGACAATCCCCATAGACTTCTACGGGCTGGGCTCTGAGTACCCCATTGCCCTGGTAATCCACAATTGTGGTGGCGGGTCGACACACTGTCAGCGCTGCAGTTTCTATTACACTGACCTGAGAGACTTCTGGTCATCACTGCGCATGACAGGAAGTCTCTTAGGTCTGGAGACCCGGATGTCTCATGACGGCATTGGGTCTCCATGGTAGCGATCGGGATCCGCTGTCAGCCCTCTGCCGGCTCCAGAACGCTGCGATCATCTTTGATTGCAGTGTTCTGGTAGTTAAAGTTCCGGGAGCTGTCCGTGTCCACTCCTGGCACTTAGTGCCCGGTGTCAGCTGTGAGAATCAGCTGACACCCGACCATGATCAGCCGCGCTTCCCCGTGAGTCCCAGGGCACTGGGACGGAATATTATGTCTAATGGCAGAAAGGGGTTAAGTTGAGTGTGCCGCAATTTCGTCCAACCCATTTTTGCTTTGTTGTGAAATTATGTCCAATTTGCCTTTTTTCCTCTGTAATTTTGTTTAATTTTCTGGGGAGAAATACTTGATTTTCTGGAACAATTTCAAGGGTGCCATCACTTCGACCATGACTGTGCATAACAACAGCCTATTCTGCAAAGATACCTGAAATGACAGGTAAGCTTTAAAGCAATTAGCAAATATATATATATGCTAGATGAAGGCCCGATGCTATCGCATCAGGAGGGTGGTAATGTCAAGATGGGGCAGGCTTTGCAGCATTGAGAATCTCTCTCCCCATGTGCTCACCCACATATTCACTCTCTCTTTCCCCATATGCTGACTTCTCCCGTCTGTGCTCTCTTCTTTGACCTGTCTACCCCATGTGCTATCCCCCTTAAACAACTTTGACATAAATGTTTCATGGGACCACAGCTGTGTTCGTGAATTGTCTTTCATCATGGGTTACATTTTTTGCTTGTAGTTGAAGTTTATGTCTTTCTTTTTGTATGTGACTTATTTGCAAGAGATGTTGATTTGTCATAGTTGTTGTAGTCGCACTTCTCTCTGGCGTTGTGTTTCAACTTGTCATTGTAGACGGTGTGCTTCTGAATCATGTGACAGTCTTCTAGCTGCCAATGGACATTGCTCCTGAAGTAGCTTGCGTTGGGAAAATGCCTTTTTAGTTAACCTTATACACTTTAAAGTTGTAAACTCAGAGGTGTGGTGTGCTGGTACCAATGGGCCATCTTGTGAGCATGGTATAGCTGTTAAGACTGCAGATTTCTGTTTGCGGCGTTGTTGTTGCCTAATGGCATCCTGTGATAATCTAATGACTTTTGCATCACGGGACTCATGTGCTTGACGCTTATATGCATTGTTTTTGTCCAGTGATGCTGTTGCTCTTCATGAGCCTCATTTGCCCATTGTTGTCTTTGACGTTGTGCCTTTGCTGCTTTCCTTTCATTGTCATTGGCGTACTTTTTAGGAGGAGCCATGTTGGCGTTGATATTTGCTTTTTAAAGGGGTTTTCCCACAAATGAAAGTTCATTTTAAAAATTGTCTGTGTCTGACTGTGTACAGAACATACCACAGCTCCTGGGTAGGAGATGAAGCATAAGACAATACTGACATTACAGCAGGAGATCGCAGAGGATACATTTTATGAGGTAAATATTGTTTAAAAACAGTCAGTGAAATACTTTACCTCACAAAATGAATCCTCTGTGATCCCCTGCTGTAATGTCAGTGTTGTCTTTTGCTTCCTCCCCTGCCCAGGAGATGGGGTATGCTCCGTACACGGTCAGACACAGACAATTTTTAAAATGAACTTTCGTTCGTGGAAAACCCCTTTAATGTGATTGGCTTCCTCTGCCTGTAGACATGTCACGCATCTGCCGCAGGAATCAGTCGAATGATTCACTGCACCTGTGCAGAATTCGCGCAGGCGCAGTAAATCAGACCACAGCCATCTTTATGCAGACACATAGCGGCAGTCACATTAAACTGCATATGCGCTCCTCCTGTACGAAGATGGCGGTGTCACGCTGTCTCTGCGTACAGGAGGTCAGGGGCCTAAGCTGACCCTAAGCTGGGCCCTAACTAATCCCTCTACCTGGAGGTACTGTTAAAGGTACAGAGGTCCAGGCCGCCAGCGTAACCCCTATCTCCTGAGGATCCTGAACCCCAGTAATCTAGTCCTGAGAAGGACCCCGATCACAACAACAGGAGACAGGATAATATAAGCCAACACACAGTACTAGACGAACGAGACAGTAACAAGGGGAAAACCAAAAACCACCTTGCATACAAAAACTCGCACCACAACAACAGAGGGAACACCAAGGGTAAGGAGATAAATATAATAAAGCGAGGAGAAGAAAAAAACCACACAAAGTACACTTCACTCCAAACTCCAAAAATACCACGAGCCGCTCTGTTTGTCTGCAAGGAATGCTTTCACCGACAACTTCCCTAACAGACTGGCAGGTATTTGAAGGAATCCCATACTGCAGCATTGACTGCAGCTGGGCGAGACTGGGCCTCATCTAGCACAGAGAGAGAGAATTAACTCCCTCACTGTCGAAAAATACAAAGCACCAAAAACTCAGCTGCGAGAAGTCAGGCTGCGTAATCGTGACGATCTTCGTGGCGACACACCCGTGACAGGCGGTGGTCAGTGAATCATTCGGCTGATCCCGGTGGCGGTTTGTTCGCAACGGTGTTCTGCTGGTGGTACCAGCAAGAGGCTGCATACGGCGTATACAGTGTGCGTGTGGTGCGTATGGCATATACAGAGTGTGTGTGTGTCTGGTGCGTATGGCGTATACAGTGTGTGTGTGGTGCGTACGGCGTATACAGTGTGTGTGTATGTGTGGTGTGTACGACGTATACAGTGAGTGTATGTGTATGTGCTGCGTATGGCGTATACAGTGTGTGTGTGCATACGGCATATACAGTGTGTGTGATTCATACGGCATATACAGTGTGGTGTGTGTGGTGGTACGCGTTATACAGTTGTGTGTGTGGTGGTGGTGCGTTCGGCGTATACAGTGTGTGGTGTGTGGTGGTGCATAGGCGTATACATTGTGTGGTGCGCACAGTGTATACAGAGTGTGTGTGGGGTGGTGCGTACAGCATATACAGTGTGTATGTGGTTCGTATATAGTGTGTGTGTGGTGCATTCAGCGTATACAGTGTGTGTGTGTGGTACGTACGGCGTTTACAGTGTGTGTGTTTGCGATATGGCGTAAAACAGTGTGTGTATGGGGCGTATGACGTATATAGTGTGTGTGGTGCGTAGGGCATTGTGAGACAGTGAAGGAATATGTGTTGAATGGGGTGTACATTTCACCTAGGTACTGTGCTGTATGGTATAAGGGAAATGTGTGGCTTTTGTAAAACTAGTGGTGGAGAAAGGTCACTACACCTTCCATTCAGTACACACTTGCAGCTCAAACCTGAAATCACTCAAGTGATAATTAGGAAGCCAGAAGTAGGTGTCTGGGAACACAGTCAGAGAGCTCGCTTATTCTGGACCAAGGAGTCCAGGCACAGAAGGAGACTCCAGGAGGGGAGCTGTCTCAGTCTGGGTGCTCGAATGTACCCTGGACACAGGAGTAGTCTCTGTGAAACTCCATGCTGGTAACTACTGAATAGGAGGGGAGCTCTCTCAAGTCTGGACGTTGAATGTGCCTTCAACCCAAGAGGAGACTCTGTGAAACTCCATGCTGGTAACCGCTGAACAAATGTGTTGTTTTGGCCCAGGCTGTTAGAGTCTGGTCC